>CAUYUJ010010496.1:0-2500 GCA_963575745.1 Prorocentrum cordatum | reverse complement strand
AAATAGTCAAGTAAGTACCACCCCAACATGATCACACATGCAACAGAAGAAAATCGTCCCCGAAATACAGTATGACTATTTTTGTATCTTTCCCCTGTAGAGGGACGTGCCCGATCTAAGAGTAGCGTTAAGTCGGCCCTGTTCCCCTACAGGCAGATGTTGGACGATTTTTGTGTTGATGATACCCCGAGAATGCCCCCCAAAAAGCTCCAACCTACTCGAAACAGAACAGTCCCCAGACCATATTCTTCACTACTCTTGAAGATTCCCCCTGTAGAGGGGCGTGCCCACTCTAAGAGTAGCCCTCCTCCTCCTCCTCCTACTCCTCCTCCTCCTCCTCCTCCTCCCTCTTCCTCCTCCTCCTCCTCCTCCTCCTCCTCCTCCTCCTCCTCCTCCTCCTCCTCCTCCTCCTCCTCCTCCTCCTCCCCCCCCGCCCGTGGTCGGCGCTGAGCCCGCCACCCCGGGCGCGCGGAGCGCGCCAAGGGCCAGCGCCGGCAGCGCCGCCTCGAGGGGTGCCCGCCGGCGCAAAAAGCCAAGAGGAGCCTCCGCGCAGCACTCCGAGGAGCTCCTGCGCTCTTGCCGCCTGGCCTCCCTCGGGGCCGAGGGCGTGGTCGAGCGAGCTCGCGTCGCTCTCGAGGGACAGGCGGGGGCGGAGCCTGCCATCCGCCGATCTGGCGCTTCCTCGCCCCGCGGCCACCAAAAAGGTCCCGACTGCTTCCCTGGGGGCCGTCCCGGATCCATTTGTCTAGAAGAAGAAGAAGAAGAAGAAGAGGAAGAGAAAGAAGGCGAAGAAGAAGAAGAAGAAAGAACGAACGAACGAACGAACGAACGGCGTAAACACAGACTGTTGGCGCTCCGCGCAAATTTCTTGGATCTACGCCGAACGCTGGACCCCCCTCCTAGGCCGCGGAACGCGCCAGGGGCGGCGCCGGAGGCGCCGCTGGGGGGGGTCCAGCGCGGATGCAAGAAATCCGTGCGGAGCGCGAAACGTGTGTGCGTACGCCGTCATTTCTTCTTCGATTGTCGTGCCCCTGGGGCCCGCAAAAAACGGCCGCCGGGCCGAGGCCCGAAACCGAGGACAGGCCGCTGGATGGGAAAAGACACATCGTCGGAGGCCTGCTGAGCGGGGGCCTCGTACGGCCGGCGTGCAGGCCCTCGTACTCGGCGGCGAGCTCGAGCAGCCGCTGCCGGAACAGGTGCGGGTTCATGGCGCGGGGCTGCGCAGGAGGCGCCCACACACCGCCGCCGTGCCTGCGCAGGGCCACGCCTGAGCTCCAGGAGGGAGGAGGGAGGAGGGAGGGAGGAGGGAGGGATGAGGAGGGAGGAGGGAGAGGGAGAAGGGAGGAAGGGAGAGGGAGGAGGAGAGGGAAGAGGGAGGAGGGAGGAGGGAGAAGGGAGGAGAGAGGAGAGAGGAGAGAGAGGAGGGGGAGAGGAGGATGGAGGAGGAGGAGGAGGAGAGTGAGGAGGAGAGGATGAGAGGAGGAGGACTAGGAGAGGGAAGGAAGGAGGAGGATGAGGCTGGCGGAGTGTAGTGATGAGGTGAGGAGGTAAGGAAGGCTGAGGAGGCAGGGAGCGAGGGAGGGAGGTAAGGGTACAAGCGCCGATCAGGGAGCAAGTTACGCAGGGCTCAGGGGTGTGGCGTGCCAACCCTGGACGGCTCGCTGACGCGGAAAAAACAGCTACGATCAAGAAGCTGGATGGGCGGGAGTTTCTGCAGCATTTTCGGCCCGTGGGCCCTCGCCCTGCGGCCCCTCGGCCTGTCCATGTGGCTCTTGGGCCGTTTGGGGGCCCTCTTGGGGCGGTCTTGGGGGCCTCTCTGGGCGTTCTGGGGCCGTCTTGGAGGCCTCTTGGGCGATCTTGGGGCGATCTTGGGGGGGCTCTCGGGCCGTCGGGAGGCCGAAAAGAAGCACATGCCTTCAAACGCCTGCGGACATTCAATGAGTTTGGCCTCTGTGGGCCTTCCTGGAGGACCTCTGGGAGGTCTCGTGGGCCGTCCTGGAGGCCCCTTGGAGGCGTCTCGGAGCGTCCTGGGCCATCGTGGAGCCAGCTCGGGCAGTCTCGGTGGCTTCGTCGGTGGACCTCGGCGTCTTGGTGGCTTCGTCGGGCCTTCCTGGAGGCCTTCATTGAGGCCCTCCTGGGGGCCCTCTTGGAAGCCTCTTGGATTGTGTTGCTCCCATCCTACTTAAGGACCGCATCCCAGACATAATTTCGAGCACCCGGAGAAGTGTCAAAAGAGTGTCGAAACAGAGTCAACACAGTGTCGGGCGAGTGTCTCCCGGGGCCCGGCACGTGACAACCCTTGAGCTTCGGCACTTTTTTGGGCGCTCGAAATTCTTGCTGGAAGTCAGGGCTAAAGTAGGTTGGAGCACCAGAACTCTTGGACCGACTGTCGGCTAGGCGTAAGAGTGACCCTGGGTAAGAGTGACCTTTGGTGCGCAGCTTTTGAGGGCGCGAGGGAGCCAAACCCAAGGGCGCGGGCCGCTTATATCGCATCGCGCTC
>CAUYUJ010010495.1:0-28156 GCA_963575745.1 Prorocentrum cordatum | reverse complement strand
CACACCCCTCACACGTTTCGTGGCCCCGTAGGGAGCTCCACCAAAGGCCCCAGTGCCGCCGCTCGCATGCGTCAGCCACACCCAATTCGACACACCCCTCACACGTTTCGTGGCCCCATAGGGAGCTCCACCGAAGGCCCCAGTGCCGCCGCCCGCATGCGTCAGCCACACCCAATTCGGCACCCCCCTCACACGCTTCGTGGCCCAATAGGGAGCTCCACCGAAGGCCCCAGTGCCGCCGCCCGCATGCGTCAGCCACACCCAATTCGGCACACCCCTCACACGTTTCGTGGCCCCATAGGGAGCTCCACCGAAGGCCCCAGTGCTGCCGCCCGCATGCGTCAGCCACACCCAATTCGGCACACCCCTCACACGCTTTCGTGGCCCCATAGGGAGCTCCACCGAAGGCCGCAGTGCCGCCGCCCGCATGCGTCAGCCACATCCAATTCGGCACACCCCTCACACGCTTCGTGGCCCCAGCCCGCATGCGTCAGCCACACCCATTTCGGCACACCCCTCACACGCTTTCGTGGCCCCATAGGGAGCTCCACCGAAGGCCCCAGTGCCACCGCTCGCATGCGTCCCGCACACCCATTTCGGCACCTCCACCAAACACAGCGTTTCGTGGCCCCACAGGGACCTCCACCGAAGGCCCCAGTGGTGCCGCCCGCATGCGTCACCCCCACCCCAGCACAGCATTTCGTGGCCCCACAGGGAGCTCCACCGAAGGCCCCAGTGGTGCCGCCCGCATGCGCCACCCCCACCCAGCACAGCGTTTCGTGGCCCCACAGGGAGCTCCACCGACGGCCCCAGTGGTGCCGCCCGCATGCGTCACCCCCGCCCAGTACAGCGTTTCGTGGCCCCACAGGGACCTCCACCGAAGGCCCCAGTGGTGCCGCCCGCATGCGTCACCCCCACCCAGCACAGCGTTTCGTGGCCCCACAGGGAGCTCCACCGAAAGCGGCACCCGCAATGCGATATTCACAACTGCACATGGTTGGGTCCTTCGCCAGGATAATTTTGTTTTTTCGGTCCGCCAGAAAACCAAAACAACATGTGAATAGCAGTATTTGGTGAGAGCACGGCCACGAAACCATACTACTCACAGGTTGTTTTGGTTTTTCGGTCCGCCAGAAAACAAAAACAAACAAAAAACATGTGAATAGCAGCGGTTGGCGGCCATGCTCCCCCCAAACACTGCAATTCACAAGTTGTTGTTTGGTTTCTGGCGTTCCACAACACCCCCTGGCCATGCTTGTGGATTTCCGAAAACCAAAAAACAAAAACAAATACTGAACATAGCAGTGTTCTGTTGCCTCCCTGACCGAAAAAAACAAAAAAAAAACATGTGAATAGCACGGTTTCGTTGCCATGCTGATGCTGTTGTTGTGGTTGTTGCTCCCCTTCCTCATCCTCATCCTCCTCACCCTCATCCCCTTCATCCTCATCATCCTCATCCTCTTCTTCTTCCTCCTCATCCTAATCCCCCTCATCCTCCTCATCCTCATCCTCTTCTTCGCCCTCCTCATCCTCGTCCTCTTCATCCTCATGCATGTGAAAACATAGATAATCCTGATATGTTCAAGTTTTCGGGATATGGGCGCGCTGCAACAAGGCTGGGGGGCGCAGGAGGGGGAGGAGGGACGCCCGTCTTCAAACACCAAGAATTATCAGGATTATCTGTGCTTTCGCATGGTTCTTACCAAAACCTTTAAACTGATCTGGGTTATCTGTGTTTTCACCGGGTTCCCTTACCAAAACCTTCAATATTAGGATTATCTGTGTTTTCAAAGGGTTTCCTTGCCTAAATTTGCAAGCATATCAGGAGTAGCTGTGTTCCCACAGGGTTTCCTTCAGAAAACAGCCCGTTGTAAGGCTGCTGCTGATGCTGCTGATGGTGCTGCTGCTGGTGTTTCTCCCCCTACCCCTCCTCCTACTCCTCCTCCTCCCCCATCCTCCTCCTCCTCCTCCTCATCCTCCTCCTCGCCCACTTCACCATGCCATGTGAAAACACATGTATTCCATATGTATTGTGTTTTTCTTTTCTGGCGACGGGCACCCCTCCTCCTCCTGCTCCCCCAACCTCCTTGTAGCGCGTCGGTCTCAAGAAAGCATTAGAATATATGGAATACCTGTGTTTTCACATGGATTCCTTACCAGCACCTTCAAACATATCTGGAATACTTGTGTTTTCACAATGTTTCCTTACCAAAACCTTCAAACATATATCGGATACCTGTGTTTATTACAGGGTTTACTTACCAAAACCTTCAAACAGATTTGGAATAGCTGTGTTTTCACAAGGTTTCCTTACCATAACCTTCAAACATATATTGAATATCTGTGTTTTCACATGGTCCTCATAAGAAAACATTACCTTTCAATACTTTTAAGCAAGTAATCATGTTGATCCTTTTGTAGAGCCACCACAAAGGGAATCCTTTTGCGCGACCGCCTCAAAAGGAATCTTTTGGCAAGGCCGCCGCAAAGGGAACATTTTTACAAATCCGCCACGAACGGAAGAGGAGTGATACGATGAGGAATGAAAGAACATGATCATGAAGGGGGAGGAAAACGAGGAAGAGGAGGAGGAGGAGGATGTTGCAGAGGCTCCGGAACTCCCCTTTTCAGAAAAAGACTCCCGTCATCGTCGTCGTCGTCGTCTGTCTCTCTCTCTCTACCACTCCCCTCTCTCCTTTCTCTTTCTAAGTAAAAGAAGAGGAGGAGGAGGAGGAGGAGGAGGAGGAGGAGGAGGAGGAGGAGGAGGAGGAGGAGGAGGAGGTGGAGGAGGAGGAGGTAGAGGAGGAGGAGGGGAAGGAGAGAGAGGAGCTCTCCCCGACTCTCTCTCTCTCTCTCTGTTTCTTTCCTTCCCAAAAACATGTGTACAAGAAGAGGAAGAGGGGATTTCAAGTGGAGCAGATCCCAGATCATGAGGATTCCTATTGAATTCGAATAGGATTCTCATACGATTCCAATGGAAACGGAGCACATCCCAGATCCAGAGGATTCTTGTTGAATTTGAATAGAAATCGGATACGATGTCACTGGGAAATGGAAGTGATCCAAGATCCAGAGGATTCCCATTGACTTTGGATGATTCTAAGCAAACTTCAATAGAAACGGAGCACGTCCCAAATATAAAGGATTCCTATTGAATGTGAATAGGGCCCTGATCGGATGCCAATAGGAGCGGAGCAGATCCCAGATCCAGAGGATTCCTAATGAATTCGAATAGGATTCTAATCGGATTTCAATAGGAACGGAGCAGGTCCCATATCCAAATAATGCCTATTGAGTTTGATCAAGCTCGTGATAATATTTCAATAGGTTGAGCAGATCTCAGATCCTCCTCCTCATTTTCCTCAGAGAAAGAGTACGAGCGGCCGCAGCAGGCGAGGAATACTCTTTCTCTCTCTCTCTCTATTCCCCTCTGTCTTTCACGCAGATGCGGAGAGGAGGAGGAGAGAGGAATAGGATGAGAGAGGAACTAACTCTCACCCCCATCTCCATCTCTCTCTCTCTCTCCCCTTCTGTCCGTCTCTCTGTCCATCTCTCTCTCTCTCTCTTTGTGTGTGTCTCTCTCTCTCTCTCTTCTTTCTCTCTCTTTCTCTCTCTCACTCTCTCTCTCTCTGACTAAAAGGGGGGGAGGAGGAGAAGGTAGAGAAGGAGAGAGAGGAGAGGAGAAGGAGGAGAAGGAGAGAGAGAGAGAGAGGAGAAGGAGGAGGAGAAGGAGGAGAAGGAAAATGACGCGGAGGAGAAAGAGGAGGATGAGGATAAGAGAGGAGGAAGAGAAAGATGGTCGTTGGGGGGTGCTGGGCAAGGTGCTCCCTTCAACACCCCCTCGTGAAGCGCCGCCTCGCGTCGGAAGTTCTGGCGCCCGCCAGGTGCCGTAGGGGGGAGCTCTGCAACTACGCCCACGGCGTCGAAGAGCTCAGCCCCCTGCCAGACCTCTACAAGACCCGCTTGTGCCACAGCTTCATGCGCACGGGGTCCTGCGAGGACCCAGCGGTTTGCTATGTAAGGGGCTTGCGGCGAGGCCTCGGGGGGCTTGGAGAGGGCAGTGGGGCACTGGGGCTTTGTATGGGTCCTTCCAAAGCTAGATCAGAAGCCTCCCCAGACCTCCCACGCATTGAAAAAAAGCAGCACAGGGTTTTCCATCGTTTTCGGGGGCCTGTCAGACGCCTCCGAGCCCTTATCAGGAAGCCTCCTTGAGGCCCCCTGCCTTTGATGAGGCCCCCCCGAGAACCCCCCCCCTGTCCTTCTCAGAAGGACCCTTTCCTCGCCGGAACTCGGGTTCGCCGCCGCTCTTTGGCGAGCCCGACCTGGATTTTGACGGTCCAGGTTTCGTGGGATGCTTGGAGCGGGAGCTCGCGTCAAATCTCAGACTGGGTCTCGCCCTTCTCTTGGCGGCCCTGCCGGGCCAACCCGAGCCGCCCTCTGCCGGAAACCGGAACATATACATCACCAGTGGCGGGTTGTTTTTTCAATCCCAAGATTTCTTGAGGGTCGGGGACGACGTCGGGGTGGTGTGGTGTACATTTTCTCCCCATTTTTCAAGGGAAGCAGCGACAAATGCGTACACACCAGGATCCCGTACACGGTATACACCAGGATCCGCGGTCTTGTGCGAATTTCGGCGCAGGGTCGGAAAATGCGTCGGTGTATAGAGTTCGTTTCCCTACTCTGAACCCGAGTTGCGCCAGCCCGCGCCGCCAGACCCGCACGACATCCGACGCTGTGATCCTTCGCTCTGCGGCCCCGCCGCTCCAGGCCGCCGCCCGGTAGGGCAGCTCTTCGCATCCCGGCCATAACCAGCTCTGATGGCTCTGGGCCTGGGAGACAGTCACCAGAGGCCGGGGCGATGAATCGGGGAAGTGGCGTAAGCAGAAGTCTTCGGAAGTCCGCGCGGGTCTTTCGGATCGGCGCCGGAGCCCCCTGGCGGCGGCTCAGGCGCCGCCCATGGCGCGCTCCGCGCGCCAGGGAGGGAAGGGGGTCAGCACCGATCCGAGAAGTCCGCGCGGATCTCCCAAAGGTGACATGTTGCCCAAACAGTCGGAGGTGGATAGACCTCCTACCCTGACACGTCGATTAAGGAATTGGCCGTTTTCGGCTCGCGAGAGGGCGTCGCGGCCGGCATTTTTGTGGCTCCAGATCCGTCGGTTTCGGTCCCAGGCCGTTTCCACTAAGGGGAGGTTTACTAAAGGGAGGTTTGTCCACCGCCGCAACAGGGCTTTCAATGAAGGTTTCGATCTCGTTCTGAGGAGCGGGGCCGTGTACCGGGCCGGACGAAATGGGGGGATTAAAAAAGGGGGGGGGGGCACGAAATTAGCTGCACGCAGCTGGTTTCGGCCCCACCGAGGGGCCCCTTCCCCGATACATCCGCGCCCCCGGCGCCGGGAGGCGCCGGGAAAATCAGCTCCGTGAGCTGATCCTCAAACCCCCCCTTTGCTGTCCCCCCTTTTCTCAGGAGGGAAAGAAACACACAGACACAATTAATCGTCGATCCCCAGGAGAATATGGGAAAATATGGGAAGTGGGCGGGAAGACAAAAACCCAGAAAATATAGGAAAATATGGGGAATATTTTTATTTGTGTGTATTTATTTGTGTGTCCCAGTTCCCCTTCACTTTCGCCCGGCCCGAGGGCATCCGGTCGAGTCTGGCGGCCACCTGCGGCCGCCGTCGCCGGCCGGTGGCCGCCCCGTGGCCGCCCGGCGTCTGGGCGGTGGCTTCGGTCCGGCGGCTGCCGTGGCGGCCGTCGCCGACGCGTCGGCGGCCCGTCGCCTCCGCGTCGCCGCCCGTCGCCGCCGTTGGATTGCCCCACGTGGGCGGCACGAGCCAAAACATCGGGCCGGACGGAAGGGGGGGATCGGGAAAGGGGGGGGGTGCGAAGTCTGCCGCCTGCAGCTGGTTTCGGCCCCACCGAGGGTCCCATTCCTCGATCCATGGGCGCCTCCCGGCGCCGGGAGGCGCCGGGAAAAGCAGCTACGTGAGCTGATTCTCAAACCCTGCTATCCCTCCCCTTCGCCTGGCCCGACCCACGTGGGTTGCACGAGCCAAAAAAGTACGCGCCTGCGGCGCGCTTCATGATTTCTCACAGCATATCTGGCACCGCAGGTGTTGCGCAGCCTGGATCGCACAACATATATGGCACAACCACACAGAGTACACCACACAGACATTTATGTTTATTTGTGTGTGCAGATTCCCCTTTTCTGGAAGAGTGGAAGGATGTACCTCCCCCCCCTGGAATAAACGAATCTCTTTTCGTTTTGCCAATTAGATTTGATTCTGCCCCATCGTCCATCCTGAATATGAACTCGAACCCTCCCGGGCAGGCCAGTATTGGTACCCCCCGCATCCCCTGGAACAAATACTATGCGCGCGCACTCATTCATTAACAACCATCAGTTATCAGGACTCCCATGCAACACAAATGACGAAGTGCACGGCGCGCGTCGTCGCGCGCGAATGCCAAAATCCTTCAAACACCTTCTGGTATCGCGAGGGTTTCAAAATCGAGTGCTCCGAGAGAACAATGAACACAATAAAATCATGGTTCCGCAGCATTGAATCTCAAAGAAAACTTGCGCCCGCGCTCTTGCGATTTGTTTTAACAAACAAGCACATGTTTTCAGCGTGTTCATAAAATGCTGCCAGTCGGGCCTGTCGCGCGCGCATGTCGACATCGTTCGAACGCCGTTGTGCGCGTGTTAGAGCAAGCATCCATTGCAAACAACGGGACGAAGTACGCGCGCGTCGCCACGCGCGCATGCAGAACTCCGTCCAGAACGTTGGGGTTCCTCCGGATGTCGAAACCGGGTGGCCCGAAAACAGATAAAACAACATATGGTTCTGCAACGTTAATTTTCAGAGCGTGAATTACCTACCCAGCTTTCGCTTCCAGGCAAAACCAAGCCATACCACGCGCCTCCTCGTCAAGCGGCCTCACCAGTACAGGCTGCAATTTGGCATCGTTTGGTATCTCTTGGAAGCGAGGGTGGTCAAAAGCGAGGTAGGTTTGTTTTCCCCCTAAATTTTCAAACATGGATACGTTCGCGGCCTTGTGAATGTCTACGGTCTCAACATGTTCACGAAATGCTGTCCAACGGGCCTCTTCGCTCCGCGTGCCGCAGTCATTCGAGCGCCCTTGCACGCGTGCTGAGGTGGCACGATCCGTGTCAGAGAATACCATTCAGGAGGGGAAAAACACACAGACACAATTAATCGTCGATTCCCAGGAAAATATGGGAAAATATGGGAAGTGGGGGGGAAGACAGAAACCCAGACAATATAGGAAAATATGGGGAATATGTTTATTTGTGTGTATTTATTTGTGTGTCCTGGGGCCCCTTCAACCATGCTAGCCACTCTCGCGCCTCGGCCGCGCGCGCATGTCGAACGCCGCCCAAAACCTTCATCACCGACGCCAGGACGCCGTCGTCGCCGTTGGCGTGATCAGCACCGGCGCCGCCAGTGGCCTTGCCGCCGTCGTTGCCATCATCATCACCAGCATCGCCAGCATCATCCTCGTGTCTACCGTTGTCGCCGTTGCCATGATACCGCGCCCGCCCACGTCGCCGATTCGCATTGAAGTGCGCGGTGGGAGGTGCCCAGCGGTCAGCGTCACCGCGGCCGCGTCGGTCGCGCCAAACTCCGAACTAGCTGGTTGCTTCGCGCGAGCATGCGCGGGCTGGCGCGGCCGCAGAGATGCACCAGGCAACACCAAACACTCATCGCAACCGCCGCCGCATGGGTTTTGCAAACCATTGTGCGGGTGGGTGGGATGTTTGCGCGAGCAGTGGAGTTGACAACCTCAAGTTTGGCAGGGTGATTGTTGTTTGTGTATATATATATGTATACATACATATAAAAGCTATCCCTCCCTCCCCCGGGATTAACTATTCACCGTTTTCGTATTGCAATCTACAAATGATTATGCCCATCGTCCGACCGAGGTGCGAATTCATGTTATCCCAGCTAGGCCTGTATCGCCCCCCTCCCCCGCCATCCTGGGCACAAATTTTTATGCGCCCGCACTCGTTGGTCAAACATCATAAGCTTCCGAGAACCCCTTGCACAAAATGGGACGAAGTGCGCACGCGCGCGTTGTCGCGCGCGCATGCCGAAATCCTTCGAAAACTCTTGGTTTCGGAAGGATTTAGGTTTTCAGCAGTTTCTGGAAGTACCACAAAACGTGCTTCGGGCGCGCATGTCGAAATCGTTCGAACGCCCTTTCGCGCGTTTTGGGGTGGCACAAACCGTGTCGAATACGCGCGCGCATTTCGAATTTCTTCCACCTTCATTTCCGACGCGAAGACGCCGTCATTGGCGCCGTCGTGGCGGGGTGAGAGTAGTTTGGGAGATGGACGCAAATACTTCTGCGAGCGGCATTCGGAAGGTCTGCATGTCCCCAATCAAGGGGAAAACTATGATTAACGAAGTGAGCCCTTGAATCACTGAGGAAGACGCAAGGTCCAAAAGGAGACGGTGGGCAGGGGCTTGAAACGTCGGCGGAGCAGCAGCAAAATGACATGGCCGCCCTGGGACGGCGAGGTCCCGCTCAGGTGAGGGCAGTGCCTCATTCTGCTGGGCCCACGAGCAGCCCTCGAAAGCGGCGGCCCCACCAGCAGCTCTCGAAAGTGGCGACAGTGTCGCAGATCGCAGCCCCCAAGGGACGGCGATGTCTACATCAAGTCTGCGCGGTGCCTCACTCCGCTGGACCCGCCAGCAGCCTTCGAAAGTGGCGACAGCTTCGCAGATCGCAGCCCCTCAGGGACGGCGAAGTCTACCTCAGGTCTGCGCGGTGCCTCACTCCGCTGGGCCCACCGGTAGCCTTCGAAAGTGGCGGCAGTTTCGCAGATCGCAGCGCCCCCCAGGGACGGCGAGGTCTACCTCAGGTCTGCGCGGTGCCTCACTCCGCTGGGCCCGCCAGCAACCCTCGAAAGTGGCGGCAGTTTCGCAGATCGCAGCCCCCCAGGGACGGTGAGGTCTACCTCTGGTCTGCGCGGTGCCTCACTCCGCTGGACCCGCCAGCAGCCATTGAAAGTGGCGACAGATTCGCAGATCGCAGTCCCCCAGCGACGGCGAAGAGAGGGCAGGAGGAGGCGGGAGGAGGCGGGAGGAGGGAGGAAGACGCGACCGCAGTGCTCTATTCAAAACGAATACCCAACCAAGGAGGGTATGGGAACATACCACGCGCGCGCACTCGTTTATCAAAACTCATAAGTTTTCAAGAATCTCTTGCGCAAAATGGGACGAAGTGCGCACGCGCGCGTTGTCGCGCACGCATGCCGAAATCCTTGCCGAAATCCTTCAAACGCTGCTTGATTTCGGAAGGATTTCCAAGCCGAGTGTCCAGCAAAAATACAGACTCACAGGGTTTCGCAACGCGGATTTTCAAAACAAGCGTGCGCGCGCGCTCTTGCGAATTCTTAAGAAAACCATAGGTTTCTCAACATGCCAACATGCCCATAAGATGCTACCAAACAGGCTTCGCGCGCGCATGCCGAAATCGTTCGATCGCCCTTTGCGCGCGTGCCGTCGCGAGAATCTCTTGCAACAAATTATCCGGGCGAAGGACCCAGACATATGCAAATGTGAGTACCGCAGGGCAGGTGGAACGAAGCAAGGGGGATTCTCAATGCGGCCACGAACCGTGTGAGGGATGCGCCAAAATGGGGCGGGGCCGCCATGCGAACCCTGTCGCTGGGGCCTTCGGTGGAGCTCCCCATGGGGCCACGAACCGTGTGAGGGGTGCGCCAGAATGGGGCGGGGATGCCATGCGGGCTGCGCCACTGGGACCTTAGTTGGAGCTCCCTATGGGGCCACGAAGGCGTGAGGGGTGCGCCAGAATGAGGCGGGGATGCCATGCGGGCTGCGCCACTGGGACCTGAGTTGGAGCTCCCTATGGGGCCACGAACCGTGTGAGGGGTGCGCCAGAATGGGGCGGGGATGCCATGCGGGCTGCGCCACTGGGACCTGAGTTGGAGCTCCCTATGGGGCCACGAACCGTGCGAGGGGTGCGCCAGAATGGGGCGGGTGGCCAGGGCCATGCTTGGAGCTCCCTACAGGGCCACGAAACGTGTGAGGGGGTGCGCCAGAATGGGATGCCATGCGGGCTGCGCCACTGGGACCTTAGTTGGAGCTCCCTATGGGGCCACGAACCGTGTGAGGGGTGCGCCAGAATGGGGCGGGGATGCCATGCGGGCTGCGCCACTGGGACCTGAGTTGGAGCTCCCTATGGGGCCACGAACCGTGCGAGGGGTGCGCCAGAATGGGGCGGGGATGCCATGCGGGCTACGCCACTGGGACCTTAGTTGGAGCTCCCTACAGGGCCACGAAACGTGTGAGGGGTGCGCCAGAATGGGGCGGGGATGCCATGCGGGCTGCGCCACTGGGACCTTAGTTGGAGCTCCCTACAGGGCCACGAAACGTGTGAGGGGTGCGCAAAAATGGGGCGGGGATGCCATGCGGGCTACGCCACTGGGACCTTAGGTGGGGCTCCCTTTGGGGCCAGAAGAGTGTGAGGGGTGCGCCAGAATGGGGCGGGGATGCCATGCGGGCTGCGCCACTGGGAGGGCAGAGGCAAGGAGGAAGAGGAGGAGGAGGAGAGGAGGAAGGAGACGCGCGGCACCGTCTCTTCAAAGCGAGGGCCCAACACCACAGGATGGTTGGGAATGATACGAAATGCACGCGCGCGTCGTCGCGCGCGCATGCCTACATCTTTCAAAGACCCTCGGTTCTGGACTGAATTCAAAACAGATTGTCCAAAAAACATAAACACGACATAGTTTTCCGATAGCGATTGTAAAAACGTGCGCGCGAGCTCTTCTGAATTCTTACAAATACCATGGGTTTCCCAAACATTTTCATACCATGCTACCAAACGGGCTTCGCGCGCGCATGCCGAAATCGTTCGAACGCCCTTGCGCGCGTGCTGGGGTGGCACGACCCGTATCAAATAATATCATGCGAGCCACTCTCGCGCGTCTGCCGCGCGCACATTTCGAACTCTTTCGAAAACCTTCATCACCGACGCGAAGACGCATCGTCGTCGGCGTGATCAGCCTTTCTTTCCTCAGCGTCGCCGTCGTCGTCCTCTTTGGCGTCGTCGTCGTTTCCGTCGTCGTTGTCGTCGTGGTCGTCCGTCCTCCTCCCTCGTCGTCGTCGTCGTCCGTCGTCGGCGTCTCGTCGTCATCCCTCCTATTTTGTCGCCGTCCTCGTCGTCGTCTTCGTCGTCGTCGTCGGCGTCGTCGGCGTCGTCGGCGTCGTCGGCGTCGTCGGCGTCGGCGTCGTCGTCGTGGTCGTCGGCGTCATCGTCGTCGTCGTCGGCGTCGGCGTCGGCGTCGTCGTCATCGATGTTGTCGTCGTCGTTGTCGTCGTCGTCGAAGTCGTCGGAGTCGTCGCCAGTGTCGTCGTAGTCGTCGTCGGCGTCGTCGTCGTCGCAGTTGGCGTCGGCGTCGGTGTCTCTGCCAAGTGACATTTGGTACCTACCGTCACGGTGTGAAGAGGTTTTGCGACCAAGTTGCGGGTGGGAGGGTGGGATGTTTGCGCGATCTGTGGAGAGGACATCATCAACACAGTCAAAGTAGATTGCACCACGTAGGTTGCACCGTAAACTTGCACAGCATATATAGCACACTACAGATTGCACAACATAGGTTGCACCAATTGGATTGCACCACGTTGAATGCATAATTTATATTGCGCAAAGTATGCTGTACCTCATCGGTCCCGCCACGTGCATTGCACCATTTACACGCTGCACCACACCAATTGCACAATATGGATTGCACAACGAATATTGCTTTACATGGCTTGCACCACGTTGATTATTACGCATAGATGCGCCTTTCTAAAACAAATATCGGTTCTACCACCCTCCCCCCCCGGACGTATCGATTCCCTTTTTCATATTGCAAGCGGCATGATTCTGCCCCCCCCGCCATCCTCTGCAACAAAATACTATGCGCGTGCACTCGCTTATCAAAACTTTTCAGTTTAAAGACTCCCTTGCAACAAATGACACGAAGTGCGCACGCGCGCGTTGTCGCGCGCGCATGCTGAAATCGTTCGAACGCCCTTTGCGCGCGCGCCGTCGCGAAAACCCCTTGTACAAAAAGAGACGAAGTGCGCACGCGCGCGCCGTCACGCGCGCATGCCGAAATCCTTCAAAAACCTTCGGTTTCGGAAGGAAGCCAGAATCGGCTGTCCAAACATCAAATAAAATACACATGGTTTCGCAACACGGATTGTCAACAAAGAGCGTGCGCGCGCGCTTTTGCGAATTCTTGAGAAAGCCATAAGTCTTTCAGCATTGCCATAACATACTAACAAACGGATTTCGTGCGCGCGCATGGCGAAATCGTTCCAACGCCCTTGCGCGCGTGCTGGGGTGGCACGATCCGTGTCGAATAATACCATGCGAGCCACTCTCACGCGTCTGCCGCGCGCACATTTCGAACTCCTTCGAAAACCTTCATTACCGACGCGAAGACGCCGGCATCGTCGTCGGCGGCATCAGCCTTTCTTCCCTCAGCGTCGCCGTCGTCGTCCTCTTTGGCGTCGTCGTCGTTTCCGTCGTCGTTGTCGCCGTGGTCGTTCTTCCTCCTCCCTCGTCGTCGTCGGCGTCTTCCGCCGTCGGCGTCTCGTCGTCGTCCCTCCTATTTCGTCGCCGTCCGTCGTCGTCGTCGTCTTCGTCGTCGTCGCTGGCGTCGTCGTCGTTGTTGTCGGCGTCGTCGTCGTCGGCGTCATCGTTGTCGTCGTCGGCGTCGGCGTCGTCGTCGTCGTCGTCCGTGTCGTCGTCGTCGTCGTCGCCGAAGTCGTCAGAGTCGTCGTCGGTGTCGTCGTCATCGCCAGCGTCGTCGTTATCGTCGGCGACGTCGTCGCTGTCGTCGTCGGCGCTGGTGTCGCTGCCAAGTGCAATACCTACCGTCACGGTCTGAAGAGGTCTTGCGACCAAGTTGCGGGTGGGAAAGTGGGATGTTTGCACGAGCAGTGGAGAGGACAGCATCAAGACAGTCAAAGTGGGTTGCACCACATAGACCGCACCACGTAAGAGGGCACAACAAAAGTTGCACTTCGTGGGTTGCAATATATATATATATATATACACATATATAGAATTAGATGCATGTATTGTGCACAGCAGGTTTTGACCAAACGTATTGCTTCACTCAGTTAGGTTGCACCACATAGATCACACCACGCAGGGTGCACAACACAACTTGCACACCATATGTTTCACAACATAGATTGAACCGCGTATATTGCCCCACGCAGATTGCCCCGCACATAGTTCACAACATCTTTTGTACCGCATATATCGCATCAGTTTTACGCCACATCATAGGTGGCTCAACACAGATTGCACAGCACAGGTTGCTCAACATAGATTGCACCAAATAGGTTGTCCTTCGCATATTGCACACATTATGTTGTTAGGAACACGTTGCGTGGAGTCCGCGGTGGCTAACATCTATACTTATACCGGAAGCAACGATAATTGCATCAAGCACTGCCAGTCACGTCCTGCGCGGTCCCGGGGCTCGGCGGGGTCCCCCGAGAGATCGAAAACGACGGACAATCTCTTTGTTGACTTTTGCTGGAGGTGGCCCGGCATCGCTCGTACGTGTGGACTTTCTCTCGGCGGGGACCATCGGGGAGCATCCTGGACCACCTTGGAAAAGAAGCGCGCACGAAAATCGAAAGGATGGCAGGGCGGGGGGATCGCAGCCCCCGGCCAAGGACCCCGCATGCCGGCACGCGCACGGGCTCGAGGAGATCCGTGTCACGAGCCCCGCGGGCTGCGGGCCGCCCTCGCAGGGCTCCTCGCCCGCGGCCGGCGCGGCCCACTGCCCCCCGCCGGCGCTGGAGCCGCCCGCGGCGGCCGAGCACCTGTGGCCTGCCGCGGCAGGGCCGGCAGGGCCCGGCCAGGCGACGAGCGACGGCGGCGACGAGCGACGGCGGCGGCGACGAACGACGAAAGCGGCGACGACGAGCGACGAACGACGACGCCGACGACGACGACGAGCGACGAACCACGACGACGGACGTGACGACGACGACAGCGACGACGACGAAAGCGGCGACGAGCGGCGAAAGCGACGACGACGAACGATGACGACGACGACGAAAGCGACGACGGAACGACGAACGACGACAGCGACGAACGACGAACGACGACGAAAGCGACGATGAACGACGACGAAAGCGACGACGTCGACAAAATGCGACGGCGACGACGACGAAGACGACAGCGGCGAACAACGAATGACGACTGCGACGACCAACGGCGACGACGTCGACGAAAGCGACGACGAACGGCGAACAGCGACAGCGACGACGACGACGAACGACGGCGAAAGTGACGACGAACGACGACAGAGACGACGAAACCGACGACGACGAAGGACGACGACGACGACGACAGCGAACAACGAACGACGACTGCGACGACGACGATCACAGCGACTGCGACGACGTCGACGAAGACCGCGGCGAATGAAGACGGCGAACGCGACCATCGACAACGATGACGAAAGCGACGACGACGGTTGACGAACGATGACGACGACAGCGGCGAAAGATCAACGCCGACGGCGACGACGACGAAGCCGACGAAACCGACGACGACGACGAGCGACGACGACAACGACGAAACCGACGACGACGAGGAACGACGAATGACGAACCACGACGACGACGACAGCGACGGCAGCGACGTCGACGACAACGAACCACGCACAACGACGTCGAAGGCGACGAACGACAACGACGACGACAGTGACGACGACGACGGTTGACGAACAACGACGACGACGACGACGGCGAACGACTCACGCCGACGACGACGAAACCGACGACGATGCGGAACGACGAATAACGACCGCAACGACAACCACAAAACCGACGACGACGAGGAACGACGACGAATGGCGAACGAAGACCGCAAAGACGACGACAGCAACGACGACGGCGAACGACGACGATGACGAACAACGAACATGACGACGACGAACGAAGACGACGGCGAAATCGATGACAACGATGACGACGACGAAGACGACGAATGACGAACGACGAAAGCGACGACGAAAGCGACGCCGAACGACGAACGCGACGACGAACAACGAACGACGAGTGCGACGACCACGAATGACGACGACGAAAGCGACGACTACGATGCCGACTTCGAAAGCCACGACGACGACGAAAGCGACGACGGCGACGACGACGACGGCGAACAACGAACGACGACGAAAGCGACGACGACAGCGACGGCGACGACGACGAACCACGAACGACGACGACGAAGGCGACGAACGACAACGATGACGAAAGCGACGACGATAATTGACGAACGACGACGACGCTGGCGGCGAACGACGATTCACGCCGATGGCGACGACGGCGACGACGACGAGCGACGACGACGAGGAACAATGAATGACGACAAAGACGACACTGGTGAAACAGACGACGAGGAGGAACGACGACGAACGACGAACGGCGGCCACGAAGGCGACGACGAACAACGACGACGAAGTCAACTACGGCGACGATGAACGACGAGGCACGACGACGAACGCAACGACGACGAACGACGAAAGCGACAGCAACGACTGCGACGCGAACGATGACCTTGACAACGACGACGAAACCGACGACGACGAACAACGACCACACGACCACGACGAAACCGACGAAGACGAGGAACGACGACGAATGACGAGCGATGACCACGAAGGCGACGACGACTCCGGCAACGACGACGAACGACGACGAAACCGACTACGACGACGACGACGACGAGGAGGAACGACGACGAATGACGAGCGACGTCCACAACTACCACGACGACAGCGACATCGACGAACGACGACGACGTAACCGCTTACGGCGAATGACGAAGCACGTCGACGAAAGCGACGAACGACAACGACGACGAAAGCGACGAGAACGACGACGAAAGCACCGACGAACGACGAAAATAGCGACGAACGGCGAACGACGACGACGAAAGCGGCGACGAGCGACTAACGCGACGACGGCGACGAGCGCTCGACGACGAAGGCGGCGACGGCGACGCCGACGACGAAAGCGACGACGACGACGACGACGACGGCGAACGACGACGGCGACGACGACGACGATGGCGAACACCGAACGACGATTGCGACGTCGACGACGAACCACGAACGGCGACGACGACGACGACGACCGCGACAAACGACAACGACGACGACGACCACGACGACGATTGACGAACGACGACGTCGACGGCACCGACGGCGGTGAACAATTCATGCTGACGACGACGACGACGTCGACGACGACGGTAACGACGACGACGACGAGTCCGAGGACGACGACGGCGAACGACAGCGAGCAACACGACGAAACCGACGACGACGACGAGGAGCGACGAACGACGACCACGAAGACAACGTCGAAACCAACGACGACGAGAAACGACGACGAATGATGAGCGATGACCACGAAGACGACGACGGCGTCGACGACGACTGAGAACGACAACGAAATCCACTAGGACGACGAGGAAAGACGACTAATGGCGAAAGACGACCACGAAGACGACGACGACGACTGCGACGACGACGAACGACGACGACGACGTAACCGACTACGACGAACGACGAACGACGAACCACGACGACGGAAGCGAAGACAACGACGACGACGAGGAACGACGATGAATGACTAGCGACGAAACCGACTACGAACGAGGACTGACGGAATCAACTACGAGAAACGAACGACGAAAGCGACGACGAATGACGCACATCGACGACGACTAAAGCGACGACGAGCGACGAACGACGAAAGCGACGACGAAGGACGAACGCGAAGACGACGACGCCGACCTCGAAAGCGACGACTGCGACGTATTACGACGGCGACGAGTACGACGACACCGAACAACGAACGACGAGTGCGACGATGACGGCAGTGACGGCGACGACGTCGACGACGACGACCAACCAAGAACGACGACGATGAACGCGATGACAGCGACGACGAAGATTGACGAACGACGGCGTTGTCGCCGACGGCGGCGACGATTAACACCGACGACGACGACGGCAACGACGACGACGACGAAACCGACGACGACGATCGAGGGCAACCACCACGACGATCCCAGACAACGAGGAACGAGGAACGACGACAGCGGCGACCACGCAGACGACGACGAGGCCGACGACGACGAGGCACGACGACGAACGACGAGCGACGACCACGACGACGACGGTGACGACGCCGACGCCGACGACGACCGCGCGCAGGGCGGCCCGCCCGGCGCCGGCGCCCTGCCGCGGGGACCCGGCGCCCGCGCCGCGGGCTTGGCGCCCCCGCTCGGGGCCGCGGTGCCGTGCGACGCGGCGCCGCCGCGCTGCAGGCGGCTCGAGAGCGCCGAGGACGGGGGCGTGCGACCTCCTCCAGCCCCTCCTCCTGGTCCTCCTCCTCCTCCTCCATCTCCTCCTCCTCCTGCTCCATCTCCTCCTCCTCCTCTTTCTCCTCCTCCATCTCCCCCTCCTCCTCTTCCTCCTCTTTCTCCTCCTCTTTCTCCTCGTCCTTCCCTCCTTCTCCTTCTCCTCCTCCTCCTCCTTTTTCTCCTCCTCCTCCTCCTCCTCCTCCACCTCCTCCCTCCTCTTCCCCTTCTCCTCCTCCTCCTCCTCTTCTCCTCTTTCTCCTCCTCCTCCTCCTCCTCCCCCTCCTCCTCCTCCCGCTCGGTCAATGTTCCAGCTCCTCTTCATTCTCCATGTTCCTCCTCTTCCTCCTCCGCTTCCTCCTCCTCCTCCCCCTCCTCCGTTGCCTCCTCCTCATCCGAGGACAAGGAGAAGGAGGAGGAGAAGGAGGAGGAGGAGGAGGATAACGCGATCGACTCGGACCTCCTGTGTGTGTATGTTTGGCAATGTCGATGCGGAAGTTCTGCGGTGTTTTCGGCGTCTGGAGGCCCTCGCCGGGCCACGGGGGCTTCCAAGAACCAGGCGGGGACGAAAGACCGGTCCCGAGGGAGTTGTCCAGAGCTGACCTCGCCCCTTTTTCGACTTGTGGGGCGTCCTGGGAGACCCTCGTCGCCACCGTCGGGTCTGCTGCGAAATTCTGGTCGGAATGCACCCGAGGTCTGCTCAGGACGCCGAGGAAGCCAACGATCGACCCAGACCTCGAAAAACAAACAGCTGCATAACCTAGCGATCGTCTTTTTATTCACCGTTTTGCCGATCGGCGCGGGCCCTCGCCCTCCCACTCCTCCCCCCCCATGGAGTGGATATTGGCTCCCCCGTAGGACGCACTGTTACAACTAGTCGCACTAAGCAGAGGCCCAGAGCCAGACCCTCCCTCCCCCCCTTTTGGGCGTTGCTGGTGGGGGGGCCATAAGCGGTGGGGCGTCGAGGGTGCTCCGAAACGCTACCCAAGCGGTGCCGAAACGAGCCCCCGGAAGCTCCAGAGGGGCCCGAGAGGGGCACGAGAGGGGACCGTTCCCAGACACCCTCGAGCAATGAAAAAATCATGACGGGAGGTTTTCCTTCATTTTCGGCCTCCGGGGGCCCTCACCGGGCCTCGGGAGCGTCAAAAAACGACTCAGGATGCAAAGCCGGTCATGGGGAAAGGGTCGGGACCTCTGGAGGGCGACGTAATGAAAAAATCATTACGTCGGGGGTCTGGGTTTCTGGCCCCCCACTCATGACCCCCCCCCCACGAAGCCACGCCCAACCCTGCACCAACGCTCACGTCAAGATTCGGAGCTCCCCGCGGATTCCTCGGATCGCCGCCGGGCCCCCCCCTTGTGGCAGCGCCTCCGGCGCCGCCCCCCGGGGCGGTCCGCGCGCGAGGGACGGGTCCAGCGCCAAGTCCGGGGAGTCCGCGCGGACCTCCTCCTTCCCCTCCTCCTCCTCCTCCTTCTTCTCCTCCTCCTCCTCCTCGTCCTCCTTCCTCCTCCTCCTCCTTCTTCCATCCTCATCCTCCTCCTCCTCCTCCTCCTCCTCCTCCTCCTCCTCCTCTTCCTCCTCATCTTCGCGCGCCCCGGGGGAAGGGGGGACCTACGGTGGGGGTCCATGCCAAGAAACATCCTGCTTGCCTCCAGGGTGCCCTGGGTTTCCTGGATCTCGATTCAAGTCGGGCCTGTCCTTCTGCAGGAGGAATATTCAAAGATGGTCAAAACATAGTATGGGGACGATGCCATTTTGTTGACACCGTTTTAGATGTTCGTCCAAGATCGGCCTGTAGGGGGACAGGCCCGACGTGAGCTTACGGTGGAGGCCCATGCCAAGAAACACCTTGCCTGCCTCCAGGGTGCCCTGGGTTTCTTGGGTCTCGATGGTCCTGCCATGGAAGGCGTGACGTTCTCACGCCAAAGATCAACGGACGTCGCGCGGGGTCTCAGGATTGGGCTTCTTGCGGAAGGTTTCTTGTGGACTGGCCCCCACTGTACATGCTGGCTTTTTTGTATTCCTCGGCGCACGCCGAGGTCGCCGCAGATCGGCCCAGATTTCCAACGATGTGATTTTGACCAGCGGAAGCCCTTTTTTCGGGCCCCGCTGAGGTAAGCGCGGGGCTCCTAGGCCCCCTCGGGGAATGCAAAACTCATGACGGGCGGTGTTTCCCCAGTTTTCGGCCCTTGCTGGGCCTCGGGACCGTCAAGCAACGACTCCGGATGGGAAGCGGGTCCTGGGGAAGGGGTCGAGACCTCTGGGGGTCGACGTCATGAACAAATCATGACGTCGGGGTCTGGGTTTGCTAAGTGGATAAGGGGGGCTTCTTAGTGGACGCTAAGGTGGTCGATACCTGGCCTTATCTAACACAAGTGGCTTGCAAGTGCCCCTAGTGGCACAGGAGGCCCCGATAATTTGGCTAAGTGGGCGGAGCCCACTTAGCCTGGATCTTTACCCCCCAGAGCGTTAGAGGCACTTGCAACGCACTTGCAAGTTGATCAAGTTTGGCCAGACATAACGCACCTCAGCATCCACTCCTGACTCCCCTGTTTCCTTAGCCACCCCCGCTTGCCACCACAACGGACTCAGGACGAAAAACTGCAGCCCCAGGGGGAAGCGGTTGGGACCTCGCAGAAATCCTACCCAGACCCCCGACGTCATGATTTCTTTATGACGCCGGGTCAGGACCCCTCACCCGGGGCCTGTCTTCCATCCCGAGTCGTGTTCGGACGGCCCCAAGGCCCGCTACGGGCCCCCAGAGGCCGAAGACAGCGAGAGACCTCCCGTCGTGATTCTCTCACGCAGCGCGCGAAGGGGGTCTGGGTGCCGGCGGCTGTCGGGGGAGGCAGTCCTCGGAGGTCTCGGTCGGCTCTCGCGGGTCTCTCGGGGGGGAAAAAAACGCAGACAAAAATCATCGTCGACCCCCAGGAAAATACACGACATATGGGACGAAGTTGTGAGGGAAAGCAGAAGCCCAGAAGAAATGGGAAACGATTGGGGGCCTTGGATTTGTGTGCATTCCTTTGCGTGTTTGTGGGCACCTTCAGTCTCCTCGACCCCCTGGGGGGGGCCTCAGCTGCCGCGGAGGAGCGCCGCGGTGGTGCCTTCGATCGTCCCGCGCGCACCGCCGGGGGTTCGAGGCTCGAGGTTCGAGGTCTTCGGTTCGAGGGCGAGGGCGAGGGCGATGCATCGACGATGTACCGGCGATGCGGCGCGATCCTCCGACCCCATAGACTCGGAAGCTGGGCGAGGGCTGCTAAAACCGTGGCTGCTAAAACGGCCCTCGCGGAAGGAAAACAACTTCCCGGAATTAGGCGCGGCACGCGAAACAGCCAACGGGTTTCTTCCCCGAAGGACGAAGACAACTTCCCGGAGGTCGATTTTGGCAGCCATGGATCTAGCATTGCCCAGCTTCCGATAGACTCCGACCCCATCTGGGATGCCTCTAGGGTTCGAGCCGGGCGAAAGGGGGGGATTGGGAAAGGCGGGGTTACGAAATCTGCTGCATGCAGCTGGTTTCGGCCCCACCGAGGGGCCCATTCCTCGATACATAGCCGCCTCCGGCGCCGGGAGGCGCCGGGAAAATCAGCTACGTGAGCTGATTCTCAAACCCTCCCTTTGCTATCCCCCCCTTTCGCCCAGCCCGAAGGGCCTTTTCGACCCCCCCGGCGGGGGGCCCTCCGCTGCCGCGGACGAGCGCCGCGGGGTGGTGCCCGCAGCGCCCCGCGCGCACCGCACTTATCGGAGGCCCGAGGCTCCGAGGCACGGCCCAGCACGGCCCGGGACCTCCGACGAACCCGCTGCGGCGGGTTCGGGGCTCGGGGTTCGAGGCCTCCTCCTCCTCCTCCGCCTCCTCCTCCTCCTCCTCCTCCCTCTCCTCCTCCTCCTCCTCCTCCGCCTCCGCCTCCGCCTCCGCCTCCGCCTCCTCCTCCTCCTCCGCCTCCGCCTCCTCCTCCTCCTCCTCCTCCCTCCTCCTCCTCCTCCTCCTCCTCCCGCTCGCTTAGTGTTCCAGCTCCTCTTCATTCTCCATGTTCCTCTTCCTTCTCCGCTTCCTCCTCCTCCTTCCCCCCTCTCTCCATCTCTCCTCCTCCTCATCCTCCTCCTCCTCCTCCGCCCTCTCCTCCTCCGCCTCCTCCTCCTCGTCGTTTTCTGTTCGAGGGCGAGATGGGGAAGTTCCCAGAGATCCAACGTAGATAGGAAAAATCAGGACGGAGGCTTTTCGCAGGTCTGGCCTCGCGGGGCCCTCGCCGGGCCCCGGGAACGTCAAAAAACGATTCAGAGTGAAAACCTAGTCCTGGGTAATGAGTCGAGACTTCCGGGGACCCCGCGTTGAGAAAAAAACACCAGAGAAAAAACCCAATCATGGTTTTCGCTGAGGAGATCGACCGGGAACCCTGGAGCCCGGGAACCCAGACCCCACTGAATCGGCCCGGAACCAATAACCAGGAACCCAGAATTGGGAACCCAGGAACCCAACTTGCCACCAAAATCGGCGGGGAAGTTTCGTCAAATCTTTCAACTTCCGCTAGGACTCTTTCAGTGCAAGCACGGATTGGGGAATCACGACATCGGATCACCGGGCTTCGGGCTCGAGCTTCGAGGTTTTCAGCAATTTTTTTGTCGGTTTCGGCGGTGTTCTGGCCGCGGGATGCTCGCCACCGGGCGCGCCTCGCCGAGGGCGCTCCAGGGGGGGCCCAGATCGTCCCGAGCGGCCGCTGGAGACTCGCGGCATGACCCAGGAAGCAAACTCGGCGGCGAGCGAGGGGGGGAACCGATCTCGGGAGGCGGCGGGGCTGCGCCTTCTGAGAGGTTCCCTGCGTCCCCCGGGAAGGCCCAGAAAACCTCTCGGAAGGCCAGAGGGCCTTTCCGAGCCTTCCGAGAAAGCTCGCCCCTTTCTCGCTTCCCCCCCGCGCTCGCCGCCGACTGCTGTTTTGCAGAAGCCTGGCAGCCAGCTCTTCCTTCGCTTTGGCCGCCGGGGGCCGCTGCCGGACCTCCGGGACCGTTGGACACCGCTGGTCCGGTGCGAGGAGCTGCCCCTCGGGGAGGGGCGCGGATGCAGAGACAAACGCGCAGCTTGGAACATACTCCAGATATCGTAACAAAGGGAGGGGGGTCTCATTTCGGGGGGGGTCTCTTCCAGGCTATCTTGGAGGGCCTGGGGGGTCTGGGGGCGATGTTTTTGGAGGCTTCTCCCACGGGGGAGGTCTGAAGTGGCTTGTCTTGGAGGGTCCAGATCCCCTCCCTTTTATTACGAAATCTGGAGTACCCCTTTTCCCCTACGGTTTGCGGGACGGGAAAATGACCACAGCCACTGCTTCTTGTTTGCGCCGCCTTCCAGCCGGCCGAAAAAGAAGCAGTGGTTGTGGTCATTTCCCTGGTGCCAAGCTCAACGAAAATGACCACAACCACTGCTTTGTTTCTGCGGGCTGGAAGGCGGCAACGGCAACAAAAGAAAAGCAGTGGCTGTGGTCGTTTTCACGCCCCGTACGGTTGGCATCACCTTACGTACCTCGGTGCCGACCTCGAGGACTCCTTCCGTTTCTGAGGGCGCATCCCCGAGATTGTCATCGCTTGTGGCTTGCCGATCTCGGGGTTACGTCCAGGCTCGGCGTCCCCCGACATACTTACACCATGTGTGCGTCGTCCCCCCCGGGGCGACGCGCGCACCGAGAGACCTTACAGTACACGCGTCGTGGCGGGCGCTTTCTGCCGCTCGGGAAACGATCTACTGCAAGATGTGCATACTCGGACGCGCGGCTCCAAGGAGGACATACAGTGTCAGTATGTCTCTGTGCGTCCCGCGGGCTTCTTATCGCACCCAGCCTCCGACATGCCTTGTGCCAGCGGCTGCTTCTGTCTGTTTTTTCGGCTCTGGCCCTCGGAGGCCGCCTTCGGGGCCTGGGGCCATCAAAGGCGTGGAGCCGGGGCTGGGAGCCACAGTCGAGGCTGCTGAGCAGGTCGACCCTGCCAAGTCAAGGTGCCCTTTTGTCCTGTGTTTCGCGACGCATGCCGTCGACATTCCTACGTCAGAGTGGCCCTCGGAGGCTCCTGTGCCCTCTCGCGTTTCCTCTCCAAACGGCCACGACTGTACCCCCCTGGAAGCGGTCGGGGCCTCTGGGGCCGCGGGCTGAAAAGTCCAATCGGCGGATGCCAGGGTACCCGCCTGTCGATGAAAGCAGGTATTTCTGGACTCCCAGATCCGGGCCCGAACCCAATCTGCTTTATCCGCCTTCCTACTTCATGTTTCTACCTACTCCTTCCGACCAGCGCGAATGGGACGACGTAGTGGCCCTAACCAGGGTTGGCAGAAGGGTTGGCCAGGCCGGAGCGTTGGGCGCAGGGCTGGCTGAAGCAATTCCTCGATGGGCAGTCCTTTCCAAGATTAGAGCAGGCACATTTTTTTGGGGGGCCCCCGCGGATTTCCTAGGTCGGTGCTGGACACCCCCCAGACGGCGCCTCTGGCGCCGTCCGTGGCGCGCTCCAAGGGGGGGTGCCCGGGAGTCGCGCGCGGACCCAGAGATCCGACGTCGTGATTTTTTCAATACGGGGTCCCCGGAAGGCTCGACCCATTCCCCAGGACTGGTTTTTCATCCTGCGCCGTTTTGTTGACTGTCCCGAGGCCCGGCGAGGGTCCTGAGAGGCCAAAAACCGTGAAAAGCCTCCGTCTTGATTTTTGCCAGTGCGCCGGATCGTTGGGAGGGAGGAGGGCCCAGCGCTGGTCCGCGAGCTGCGCGCGGACCTCGCAGGGGCCTGCGTCCCCGGCGCCCTCTTTGGCCGCAGTGCTCTCAGGAGGGCGGCGCGGCGGGCGGCCCCCCGCGGCCTTGGCGGGTCACCGGGGCCGTCCAGAAGATGCCGGCGCGAAGCGAGTGGGGGTCCTGGAGGCGAGGGGCCTTGGATGGAGCATCGGCAGTAACGAAGTGGGTATAAAGAAAGAGCGTGCTACTTTCTGTCTTGGGACATGATGGGCGTTGTAGCCCCCGACCCCCCTCTCCCCCCACCCTATAACGTAACGCCCTCCCCCCCACTGCCGCCGTGCGCATGCGGCGCGCGGCTGTGGTGCCGGAGCCACACGGCGGGGGGGGGGGCGTTACATTGTGCCCCCCCGTCCAGCTCCCCCCCTATAACGCCCATTATCGCCAGAAATAAGGAAACGCTCTCACAGAATGGGTACGATGCCCAACAGCAGTGCCTGTTCATTTCGAGCAGGACTCGCCGTGCGCGCCGCCGCGGGAGCTGCTCACTTTAAGACAGACAGCCGCCTGCGCAACTGCTGCCGCTGTCGGTTTTGGACAACATGTGCTGCTAGGCATTGTGCCCATTTTTGTCCGTACCCCTTTTCGGGCGTCCAAATTGAGGAGAGGGGCCCTGGCCGACCGTGCCGGCGCCCTTCTGGGCCTACCACGGCGTGCTCTCAGAGCCCGAAGATTTGGCAGACGAAGAAAGGTATAACAAACATGGTTCCGCCGCCTGAGACGCCTGCCCCAGGGAGGCGTGGACAGGTTATGCCCTTTTATAAGGGCACAACCTGTCCACGCCCTACAGGGCATAACAGTTTATACCCTTATGGTGGCACGTCGGGGTATAAACTTTCCAGCCGCCGTGGGGCAGGCGGCCCCGATGGCGGGAAAGCTTAGTTTAACCTACGTTATACCGTTCTTCGTCGGCCGAAAAATGCTCGGATCACAGAAACGATGCTCTTAGAAGAGGAGGCCGAGGCGTTAGAGAAAGACAGGCTCGGCCGGACACGTTCTGAGAACCTCTCGTGCAGACCACGCGAAGGCTCTGAGCCCAGACACGCGACGTCCTGATTTGTTCAGGACGGCGTCCCCGGAAGTCTGGACCCTTTCCCCGGGGCCGGTTTTTCGTATTGGGTCGTTTCTTGACGGTCCCGAGGCCCGGCGAGCGCCCCCCGAGGCCGAAAGCGGCCAAGAACCTCCCGTCGGGCTGGTTCGAGGGTCTGGGTTCTGGGAGCTCTTCGCCGTTGTTCAGCCTGTGAGGACCGCTTTGGGGTCCTGGGGCCGTGAGAGAGGCATCCCGGGTGAAAAGCTGCATCTAAAGAGGTCCGGGGGTGGATTTTTGACCCCATCCCCCCCCCTCCTGGCAGATCTTGTTGTCACCGAGCGCGTTCCACTACTTGCAAAGCGCCTACTCGCAAGCGTCCGAAAAACACATGTTACCCTCGTTGCAATGGATCGTAAATCCCCTGCGTCGGATTCCAGGCCATTTGCGAGTAGTTACTTGGCGAGTAGTGGAGCGCGCTTGTCTATTTTGGGGTCCCAACCAATTCAGACCCCCTGGCCGCCTCCAAGTGGCTGGTGGCTGGGGAAAGCCCTGGGATGCAGGACTCCCGTTTCCGCCTGGATCCATCTCCGCCGCCGCAACGCTCACACGCTGGTCGTTGAAAGTAAGTGATTTTGGAATGTCCAGATCTACGCTACTTCTAGCGCCTTCCTATTCCAAGAGTCAATATGCTCTTCCTGCGTTTCGTTTTTATTTGGGCGGGCCCGAACCCAATCTGGTCTATCCGCCGTCCTACTTCATGCTTCCACCCGCTTCTTCCGACTGGCGGGGCGGGCATCCCCGATGCGGTGCGGTGGTTCGTTCGGAGCAGAAGCTCCATCCCGCCGTTGCCGATGACGGACCGACAACACACACACACACACACACCCGTACCCATAGGGGGGTCGGAGAGGGTATGGGTGCGTGCTGTCGGATGGGGGTCCCCGCTCGAACGGGAGCGTTCCCCAGGGTCCGACAACCCGCACCCATACCCGTAGCCGGTCCTCCTCCCAACGACCCCCCTGTGGGCATGGGCGTGTGTTGCTCGTTCGTCCGCCGATGCACCGCCGATGCGGCGCGGCCCTCTGACCCCCCTCGATCAGGGGCAAGATGTATGATGCTCCAACCTGCTTTAGCCTTGATCACCAGGAAGACTTTCGAGCGCCCAAGCAAGTACCGAAACTCAAGGGCGTTCACGTGTCGGGCCCTGGGAGACGCTCGCCCGACACTGTTTCGACACTCTTTTGACACTCTCTGGGGTGCTCGAAATGATGTCTGGGATGCGGTCCTGAAGTAGGGCATGGGAGCAACATAATCCTACTTCACATGTTTCGACCTGCGTCTTCCGACCGACGTGTAATGGGCAAGACGTCGAGACGCTGTAGGCAAGGACCGCTCCGGGCTCGGGCGGGGCCCCCATGACGTCCGGGCCGCTATGCCTCACCCTGGGTCGGGGGAGCCTCTCTTCCCGGGAGGGGAACAGAAACACAGACGCGAAGGCATCGTCGATCCCCCAGATGTGATGTGGGAAATTGTGGGAAGTGGGGGAAAGACACTAACCCAGGAAATATGGGAACACATGGGGAATCCTGTTGTTAGTGTCTATGTGTGTGTGTGTGTGTGTGTGTGTGTGTGTGTGTGTGTGTGTGTGTGCGTGCGTGCGTGCGTGCGTGCGTGCGTGCGTGCGTGCGTGCGTGCGCGCGTGCGTGCGTGCGTGTGTGTGTGTGTGTGTGTGTGTGTATGTGTGTGTCCCAGGGCCCCTTCATCTTCCTTTATCCAGCTTTCCGCCACCATGGCAGCCCAACGATTGCGTTCTGGCATCATGTGCGGCCCGATGGCTTGCTCGGCCTGGGTTTTTGTTACCCTTGCGCGGCCGACCAAATTCGATTCGATTCCGTGCCGATGCGGCTCGATCCGACACAGACATCCGACATCTCGATTTGTTCGAGACACGGGCTCCCGACCTCTTGACCACTCCCCTGGGGCCGGTGTCTCATCCTGAGCCGGTTTGAGGCGGCCCCGAGGCCCCGGTGAGGGCCTCGAGAGGCCAACAAAAAATATGAACACATCCGTCTCGATTTTTCCCCAGACGCCAGATGGCTGGGGGCGCACTTTCCGATCCCATCCGATGCTCCATGTCGATACTGACCAGTTTTGAGCCGTGCCGGCGTGCTCGGGCGGGCTGGTCGCCGTCGAGATCGCCGACGTCGTCTTCAAAGGTCGTCATCGAGGCCGTCATCGACAGAGATTACGCGCAAGGCAAAAAAAAACACGCAAGGCAAAAAAAAAAAAACCACAGGCAAACAAAATCGTTTTTGCCTGTGGAGCGTCGCCGACGCGGAGGGGAGCAGGGGAGCAGGGGAGCACCCCCCCCGCCTCGCGCGCGCTCTCCGGCAGGGTCCGGGGGCCCGACGCGCAAAGCAAAAAAAAAACGCCACAGGCAAAAAAACAGGTCACGATTCCTTCTTTGGGCCCCAGGAGCGCCACGGGCAAAAACCCAGGTCACGATTCCTTCTTTGGGCTCCAGGAGCGCCACCGACGCGGAGGGGAGCAGGGGAGCAGGGGAGCACCTCCCCGCCCCGCGCGCGCTCTCCGGCAGGGTCCGAGGGCCCGACGCGCAAGGCAAAAAAAAAACGCCACAGGCAAACAAACAGGTCACGATTCCTTCTTTGGGCCCCAGGAGCGCCACAGGCAAAAACCCAGGTCACGATTCCTTCTTTGGGCCCCAGGAGCGCCACCGACGCGGAGGGGAGCAGGGGAGCAGGGGAGCACCCCCCCCGCCTCGCGCGCGCAGTCCGGCAGGGTCCGGGGGCCCGACGCGCAAGGCAAAAAAAAAGCGCCACAGGCAAAAAAACAGGTCACGATTCCTTCTTTGGGCCCCAGGAGCGCCACAGGCAAAAACCCAGGTCACGATTC
>CAUYUJ010010494.1:25000-28157 GCA_963575745.1 Prorocentrum cordatum | reverse complement strand
CATCCTCATCAACATCGTCAACAGCATCATCATCATTGGGACACCATCATCATCACCATCATCACCATCATCATCATCATCATCATCATCATCATCATCATCATCATCATCATCATCATCATCATCATCATCATCATCATCGTCAGCATCATCACCACAATCATCAGCAGCATCAACAAAAGCAGCAGCATCAGCATCAACATGAGCATCAGCATCATCAGCAGCATCAGCATCCGCATATCCTCATCATCAGCATCGTCATCATCATCAGCATCATCAGCATCAGCAACATAAACCTCATCATCACCACCACCACCACCACCATCATCATCATCATCATCATCATCATCATCATCATCATGATCATCATCATCATCATCATCATCATCATCATCATCATCATCATCATCATCATCATCATCATCATCATCATCATCATCATCATCATCATCCTCTTCCTGCTCCTGCTCCTGCTCCTGCTCCTCCTCCTGCTCCTCCTCTCCCTCCTCCTCCTCCTCCTCCTCCTCCTCCTCCTCCTCCTCCTCCGGCGGCTCCTTGATCCTCCACCTCCTCCTCCTCCTCCTCCTCCTACTCCGACTGCTTGAACGCATCGCCTTGCAGACGTTGTTTTCCGTGGCCTTCCGGTAGGTGCACATGTCCGGCGGGTTCAGCACCACGGCCTGAGGGTTCTGCTGGAACACCTTGACCGCCTCGGAAGACGAGTCCTTTTCCTCAGACTTATCCTCATCGAACTCCTTCTCCTCCTCCCCATCGTCATCCAATTCGTGTTCCTCCTCGTCCAATTCCTCCACCCCTTCCTCCTTCTCGAACTCCTCCGATTCCGCCCCACTCGTTCTCCTCCTCCTCCCCGCCTCCCCGTCCTCCTCCTCCTCCTCTTTCTCCTCCTCCTCTTCTTCCTCCTCCCCCTCGTCAACTTCCTTCTCCTCCCCAAATTTCTCCTCCTCTTCTTCCTCCTCCTGCTCCTCCTCCTCTTCCTCCTCCTCCTCGTAATTCCTCCTCCTCCTCCTCCTCCTCCTCCTCTTCCTCCTCCTCCTCCTCCTCCTCCTCTTTCTCCTCCTCCTTCCTAATTTTTGCATGCTGAGTGGGCCATGGGACAACGAGACTGGAATGCAAAAAGGGTCTCGCACGCCTGCTCGACGATCCCGGTCTCGTTCGACCTGTGCACAAACGTGGTGGAGTCCTGCGCTGCCATCGTTACGACCACAATGATTCACACCACCCGTATCCATGAAGGAGCAGGAGAGCAGGAGGACGAGGGAGCGGGACGAGGGAGGAGGATGCTGAGGAGGGAAGGAGGAAGAGGAGAAGGAGGAGGAGCAGGATCAGGACCAGGATGATGATGATGAGGAGGAGGAGGAGGAGGAGGAGGAGGGGAGACGAGGAAGGAGCCAACCCGCCCGTCGAAACCGACGGGGACTGAAGGCGGTGGGCAAATGGGGGCAGGGTTGGACCAGTGATCGTGGCGAGGGTATTTATCAGAAGTCCATGTAGATGCACAGGTCCACGTCGTTCTCGGCGTCCGCGCAGAGCTCCAGGAAGTTCAGCATGCCCAGCAGGCGCGCGGCGTTGGCCTTCTCGTCGAGCTTGGAGACGTTGGACGGCACGTCCTTCGCGAGCTTCACAATGCCGGTCTTGGGGTCCACCAGACGCGTGTACAGATTGATCTCGTCGGAGCTGAAAAATCGGTTTACGAGGGTGGACAGATTGGAGTAGTCAACCTTCTTCACTTTGACGACGCCTGCGGTGCCAGAAGCGGTGCAAGAGGCAGAAAGCGCGAGGAGGAGAAGGAAAAAGGAAGAGGAGGAAAAGGAGGAGGACGTGGAGGAGGAGGAGGAGGAGGCATGAGGGAGAACGAGGAGGATGAGAAAGGGAGGGAGAGAGAAAGGGAGGGAGAGAGAAAGGAAGGAGAGAGAAAGGAAGGAGAAGGAGAAGGAGAAGGATAAGGAGAAGGAGGAGGAAGAGGAGGAGGAGGAAGAGGAGGAGGAGGAGGAGAGAGGGAGAGAGGGAGGGAGGGAGGGAGGGAACGAGGGAGGAGAAGGAGGAGGAGAAGGTGGAGGAAAGGAGGAGGAGGAGGAGGACGGGGGGAGGAGAAGGAGGAGGAGGAGGAGAAGGCGGAGGACGAAGAGGAGGCAGGAGGGAGGAGAAGGATGAGGAGGAGGAGTGAGGGAGCGAGGCATGAGGGAGGGAACGAGGGAGGAGGAGGAGGAGGAGGAGGAGCAGGAGGAGGAGGAGGAGGACGAGGAAGAGGAGGAGGAGGAGGCTGGAGGAGGATCACGGAGCCTGTGGTGTCCTGCGAGCGCCTGTAGCGCCCCAGCAGCGGCTCCTCCCCCGCCGCCGCCCGGGTCCCGCGCCGGGGGGCCGGGGGGGGGGCCAGCGGGGAGGGCGGACGGGCCGGACGGGGACGAGCATTAAGTCGGGCCTGTCCCCCTACCCAGACCCCCTCGAGTTATGAAAAAATCACGACGGGAGGTTTTTCACTATTTTTGGCCTCTGGGGGGCCTTACCGGCCCTCGGGACCGTCAAAAAACGACTCAGGACGAAAAACCAGTCCGGGGGAATGGGTCGAGACCTCGGGGGGTCGACGTCGTGAAAAAATCATGACGTCGGGGGTCTGGGTACAGGGGGATGTTCGACGAAAAATAAAAAGTAGTCAAAAAATGCGCCAAATGGTCAACAAAAATGCTCCAAAGATAGTCCCCAGACTGTTGTTTTGACGATTTTGGAGTATTCCCCCTGCAGGGGGACAGGCCCGACTTAAGACGAGGAGGGCGGAGCGGGAGGGGGGCGGAAGGCGGGGAGGGCAGACCCAGAGATCCGAGGATGTGAGATTCTCCATCCGCCAGTCTCTCCTGGATTTCGGCCTCTGGGTCCCCTTCTCGGGCCCGGGGGCCCTCAAACATGGATCCGCGACGAAAAACCAGAGATCCGAGGATCCGAGATTCTCCATCCGCCAGTCTCTCCTGGATTTCGGCCTCTGGGGCCCCTTCTCGGGCCCGGGGGCCCTCCAAAAAAATGGCTCGGCGGCGAAAAACACCCCTCGGGGAAGGGTTTCGGGACCTCTGGGGCCCGTTCTCGGGCCCGGGGACCCTAAAAAAAAACGGATCCGCGACGAAGAGCCACCCCTCGGGCAAGGGGT
>CAUYUJ010010494.1:0-22500 GCA_963575745.1 Prorocentrum cordatum | reverse complement strand
AGTCGTAGTAGTAGTATAGTAGTAAAAAGTAGTAGTTGTAAAAGGGGGGGTAGTTAGTAGTAGTGGTAGTAGTTAGTAGTAGTAGTAGTAGTAGTAGTACTAGTAGTAGTAGTAGTAGTAGTAGTAGTAGTAGTAGAAATCGTACGAGTAGTAGTAGTAGTAGTAGTAGTAGTAGTAGTAGTAGTAGTAGTAGTAGTAGTCCTAATAGGAGTACTGGTAGTCATCGTATTAGGATAGTAGTAGTAATAGTAGTAGTAGTAGTAGTAGTAGTAGTAGTAGTAGTAGTAAGAATAATCGTAATCGTACAAATGCGAATTCGACACATAAAGAACGGAATACGTATCATATCAATTAACGGAAAAGAGACAACGAAAGAGAAGAAGAGTCACTGGTATCGGGGAGATATCACGGCCCTGGCCATCAAATCCTTCCCCTCGTCCTCCTCCCCCTCCTGGACGCCCCCGAACCCCGCTTCCCACACCGGCGACCGCCGGCGGAGCGTGGTGCAGCGCGGCTCCTGGTTGCTGCGCGTCTCGCCCCACGGAGGGCGGTTGTCGATGATGGCCCCCTGGAGGATGCTCATGTTGCTGCTGACCATGCGGAGGTGGTGCTCCATCATGAGGTCGACCGGGACCTCGTCGTCCGGGTAGACCATGGTCGCCTCGGGGTGCGCCGAAGGGGGGGGCGGGCAGGACAATGAGAGTTGGCGCACCGCGGCACGAGGCAGGGTTGGTCGGGACGCGCCCAGAGTGATAACCATCCTACGTGTGCCGATGGGGGGTCAACCAACGGGCAGGCGACGGATGCAAGTGAAAGTGCCGAAGGCCATGTACTCGGAAAAACGAACTGCATGCAAAGAGAGTCCAAAGGCTGGGCACGATATCCACAGAGACACACAGACACACAGATACACACACACGCACGCACGCACGCACGCACGCACGCACGAACGCACACACACACACACACAAACAAACAAACACACAAACAAACACACACACACACACACGCACACCTAAACCTCACCCCCTCTTCGACGCCTGGTCTCTGTCGGGTCATAATTCGGGCCTCCGGCGGTCGCTCGGGTCGATCCGGGCATACCGGGGAAGCCCTCGACGAGGCGCAGCTGATGGAAAGCACCCCCGAGGCGAGAGAACCTCCATGAATCGATTACAGCGACGAAGACTTCCGAAGGACACCCCCCCAATCCCCACCCCACTCCCAGACTCACCCTCCATCGGATCGAAAACTCGCAGCCAGGTCGGCAAAAAAAACGGATCGGACGGGATCGGATAAAAGCGCATCGGATCGGACCGGGATCGGAATCCCGCCCGTCCTTCGGACCGGAAATGAATCCGCCGCATCGAACTTGAATCGAAGTCCAAGAAGCGGATCTCTCAGATCAAGCGGGATGCAGAGCACAGTGGGGGGTTCAAAAAAAAACTGTACACTGCATCTGTACAGTGGGTTTTCTTTGAAATCCCCACTGTACACTGCATCCCTACGGTGGGCTGTTTTTGAAATCCCCACTGTACACTCTGAAGCCCCCACTGCACACTGAATCGAAGTCCCAGAGGCGGATCTCTTAGACCCAGCGGTTCTGGAGGATGTATCGGGCGCGCCGCGATTGTTCCAGAGGGCTCCGGATTGACTTCGCTGTCTCTGGATTCGCCGAACTTTGCTGGTTGATTGTGCCATCTGGGACTGTGCGAAACGCACTCCAAACGACGCGAAACAAAAGAGCGGAAATTTCCGCCTCGGGAGAGGAGGGCGTATATCTCCGCAAAGGTATGGCGGAGACAGCCACGGCAGAGTAGGGCGGGAATCGTTGGGGGCATCAGAGGAGCTTGAAAAGAAGGGCGGAAATTCCCGCCCTACTTGCGAAATCGCCCGAAATACGGCGAATCTGGGATTGGAGGCCTCCCAAATAGGGTCCGAGTAGATGGTGTCGGAGGATCGCGCCGCATGGCGATGCACCCGCGACGTCGGCGCTGCATCGGCGCCATGGGCGTGGAGAAAATCGGGCTCCACAGCGAGCCACATCGCCGATGCTTCGGCGACGCGGCGCCATCCTCCGACCCCATCTACTTGGACTCCAGTTGGGAGGCCTGGAGGGATCGGGGCAGTCCTCACCCCCCTCTCGGGCGCCCATGGATCGCCAGCAGCGTCTTCGTCCTCGTGCGCACCCGGGGCTTCCTGGCGGTCAGGGAGGCGGCCCCGCAGCAGGCGGACGCCAGCAGGAGCGCGCGCATCGTGGAGGGGGGTCCCCAAGTCCTTCGGAGAGGGCGACGAGATCTGCGGCAAGTTCGGGCCGTGACGACCTCTGCGCAGGCTTCCAGCACCGCGTGGATCGTCCATCGGGGATGGACAGACCCCCCTTTAGCAAAACGTGGCTTCGTGAAAACGGCCTGAGGCCGAAACCTGGCGGGCGCAAGCCTGGAAAATCACGGCCACGGCGCCCTCTCGAGAACCGAAAACGGGCAGTTCACTAATCGACGTGTCCCTGTTGGGGGTTCTGTCCGCCCCCGGCCCCTTTCCAGGCCCAGACATCCGACGTCTCGATTTTTTCGAGACGCGGGCACCCGACCTCCCGACCACTTCCCTGGGACCGGTTTTTCATCCCGAGTCGTTTTTTGACGGTCCCGAGGCCCGGCGGGGGCCCCGAGAGGCCGAAAATTGCGAAAAACCTCCGCCTCGATTCTTTCGAGACGCCCGATCTCTGGGAATGCACACGCCCTGGCACGATCGGCAACTCTTCGATCGCCGGCTCGTTCCGCCCCGGCCGAGGCCGGGCCACCGGCGGCGCTCCGCCCTGAGCGCCCGCGCTGGGGCCGTCGCCGCGTCCGCGCGACACGGCGCAGACAGTGTTCGGCGGCGAGCCCGGGGGGGAAGCGAAGAGGAGGAGGAGGAGGAGGAGGAGGAGGAGGAGGAGGAGGAGGAGGAGGAGGAGGAGGAGGAGACGAGAAGGGACGGGCCTTCTCAGCAGGCTCGGACCCCCCTGGCCCAGGGCTCGCCATCGCTCGGACGTCCATTCCTCGTGTATTTTTCGATTTCGTGCGTGCCTTTTTTTCGCCAAATGATCAAGCATGGTCCTCGATGGCCGTCGCCGAGAAAAAATGCACACGTCCGAGCGATGCCAAAGGGGGGGAAGCGAGCAGGGACGGGCCTCCTCAGCAGGCTCGGACCCCCCCCCTGGCCTCCTGGAAGGAGTTCGAAGCCTTCCGCGAAGACACGGGAAACTTCTCAGAAGGCCAAGAGGGCTCCTGAGAAGCCCCGCCTCTTTCTGAGAGGGCCTTCTCCTTCTAATTCCCCCCCACCCCTCGCTCGCCGCCGAAGTGTACATATGCGAAGCCATATCCACCGCCTGGGAACCGACGTCTTGGAGACCCAGCGGGAGGTGGATGTGGACATGTTTTGGCCCCCAGGGGGCCCGAATACATCCACATCCACCGCCTGTGGAGGTCCGAGAAAATCGGTCCTCCAGGCGGTGGTTATGTATAAATCCTCGCCTCAGGGCCAATTTCCCGCCAACGCTACCATACGTAGGTAGGGCGAGGGAGAAGGGAGGGTGGGGAGGTCATCCTCCACCTCCACCTCCTCCTCCTCCTCCTCCTCCTTCCTCCTCCCCCTCCTCCTCCTCCTCCTCCTCCTTCCTCCTCCTCCTCCTCCTCCTCCTCCCCCTCCTCCTCCCCCTCCTCCCCCTCCTCCTCCTCCTCCTTCCTCTCCTGCCTATGGTAGCGGTGGTGGAACATCGGCCCATCAGCACATCCGCCGGCCCTGGCCAGGCCCCTCTGAGCACCGTTGGACCGATCTCCGCCCCCACGGACGTGGCCTTGTGGCCCCGCTGGCCGAGCTGCCCCCCCTGAGAGGGGGGGCACAGCCCGCCTCCCTCGAGCCTCGAGGGGCATGCCCCCCCACCCGGAGGTGGTGGGCTGGTGGGGGTCGGGCTGGGGATTTGGGCGCCCGAAATCCCAGACCCCCTCGAGTAATGAAAAAATCACGACGGGAGGTTTTTCACAATTTTTGGCCTCTGGGGGGCCTTACCGGCCCTCGGGACCGTCAAAAAACGACTCAGGACGAAAAACCGGTCCCGGGGAATGGGTCGAGACATCGGGGGGTCGACGTCGTGAAACAATCATGACGTCGGGGGTCTGGGATGGGTGCGGAAAAAATGGGCACAGTGCCCACCAACAAGTGTTGTCCCAAAGCCACCAGCGGCCGCCGTTGGGCAGGCGGCCTTCTGTCCCAAATAGGCACAGGCCGCGGCGGCGCGGACGGCGAGTCCTGTGTCAGAATGCACAGGAACTGCTGTGGGGCATTGTGCCCACTCTTTCCGCACCCAGGTCGGTCGCCCCGAGGGGATGGGGATGGGGATGGGGATTGGGGCCCAGACCCCCGACGTCATGATTTTTTCACGACGTCGACCCCCCGAGGTCTCGACCCATTCCCCGGGACCGGTTTTTCGTCCTGAGTCGTTGTTTGACGGTCCCGAGGGCCGGTAAGGCCCCCCAGAGGCCAAAAATTGTGAAAAACCTCCCGTCGTGATTTTTTCACAGCTCGAGGGGGTCTGGGGGATTGGGGGATGGGATTGGGGGTGGGGGTCGGTGGAACGATGCCGACCCTCGCGGGCCCCAGGAGCAGCACGGGCGCCCCCCCGCGGGCTTGGCCGGGGAGGCGCCGGCCGCCGCTGCCGGGGGGCCCCCGGGGGGCGGGGGCCCGGCCGCGGGGCCGCCGAGGCGCGCGCGGGTCCCGTCGCGGGCGGGCACGGGCGGGATCGGTAGCAGAAGGGGACGGGCCGACTTGAGCCTCAGGGGCCAATCGTCGTCGTCGTCGTCGTCGTCGTCGTCGTCGTCGGCGTCGTCGTCGTCGTCGTCGCCGTCGGCGTCGTCGTCGTCGTCGGCGGCGGCGGCGGCGTCGTCGTCGGCGTCGTCGTCGTCGTCGGCGGCGGCGGCGGCGGCGTCGTCGGGTGGGATCGGTGGCGGAAGGGGGCGGGCCGACTTGAGCCTCAGGGGCCAATCGTCGTCGTCGTCGTCGTCGTCGTCGTCGTCGTCGTCGGCGTCGTCGTCGTCGTCGTCGCCGTCGGCGTCGTCGTCGTCGTCGGCGGCGGCGGCGGCGTCGTCGTCGGCGTCGTCGTCGTCGCGGCGGCGGGGCGGCGGCGTCGTCGGGTGGGATCGGTGGCGGAAGGGGGCGGGCCGACTTGAGCCTCAGTGGCCAATCGTCGTCGTCTCGTCGTCGTCGTCGTCGTCGTCGTCGTCGCCGTCGTCGTCGTCGTCGTCGCCGTCGTCGTCGTCGTCGTCGGCGGCGTCGTCGTCGGCGTCGTCGTCGTCGTCGGCGGCGGCGGCGGCGGCGTCGGGTGGGATCGGTGGCGGAAGGGGACGGGCCGACTTGAGCCTCGGTCGTCAACCGTCATCGTCATCGTCGTCGCCAATCGTCGTCGTCGTCGTCGCCAATCGTCGTCGTCGTCGTCGTCGTCGTCGTCGTCGTCGTCGTCGTCGTCGTCGGCAATCGTCATCGGCGTCGTCGTCGCGGGGGTCGGGCGGCGGCAGGGCGGAGGGAGGAGCGGGGAAGGAGCGGGGACGTGGGTCGGCCGGGGCAGCCCCCGAGGATGCGCCGGCGACGCTGCACCGCGCCCTCCCGTCCGAGGCCCTCCTCCTGTCTGTTCATGATCTGCTCTTGTTGGGGGGGGGAGAGGGAGTAGGAGGAGGGGAGGAGGAGTAGGAGGAGGGGAGAAGGAGTAGGAGGAGGAGTAGGAGGAAGGGAGAAGGGGTTTATTGTTTGTTATTTTTGTTTGAGGGGGGAGGAGGAGTAGGAGGAGGGCCCGTCCAAGGCCCTCCTCCTGCTCCTTCTCCCCCTGCCATCGCCAGGACGTCCATCCCCCGTGCACGTTCCGGTTTTGTGTGTGCTTTCCCTGCGCTGGATGATCCAAGATGCTGGCAATCAGACGATCCGAATGTTCTGGCGCTGACATCGCCGAAGAGTCCTCCCGGCGAAAGACGCAACCACATGGAGTCGTGACTACCGCCGTTGTGAGAACTGCCCGGCTCGGTCTCTGCTGGATAGTCAAGGGGCTGGCGTTGCACCTTTCGGGGTCCGGCAGGACCAGCACCGTTGCGGGCGCCGGAGTGGGGGGGGGGCGCGCGCTGCGCAAGTCTTGGATTGGGCGGAGCGCATTCCATTCCGGAGGAGGAGGAGGAGGAGGAGGAGGAGGAGGAGGAGGAGGAGGAGGGGGAGGAGGAGGAGGAGGGGAGGAGGAGAGGAGGAGGGGGAGGGGGAGGAGGAGGAGGGGGAGGGGGAGGGGGAGGAGGAGGAGGAGGAGGAGGAGGAGCGGCTGCGCGTAAGGGTGACCCTTCGCCAGGGGGACCTTTGGTGGAGCTCCCTGTGGGCACGGGGCGCGCGAAAGGTGCGCGGCAAGGGGGCGGGGCCGCCATGCGGGCGCTGCCGCCGGGGCCTCCGGCGGAGCTCCCTGCGGGGCCACGAAGCACGAAACGTGCGCGGGGTGTGCCAAAACGGAGGGGGGGCGGCATGCAATTCATGCCGCTGGGGCCTTCGGTGGAGCTCCCTGTGGAGCCACGAAGCGTGCGAGCGGTGTGCCAAAATGGAGGGGGGGGGGGGGCGGCATGCGAACCATGCCGCTGGGGCCTTCGGTGGAGCTCCCTGTGGGGCCACGAAGCGTGTGACGGGCGTGCCGACAGGGTTGACATGCGAAAAAGAAAACTGCATATGGGCTGGACTACGGAGGCGGGCGCAGGAACGCAGCCCACGCGAAAACAAAAACGCCAACTCAAGCCAGGAATATGGCTCGCGCCAAAGCGGGGGCACTTCCTCCTGCTTTCCCCGAGATGGGAGCGTGTCCGAAACGAAAGGTAGAGCCACATTTCTTGCAAGCCGTGGACACGGGTCACCTCCTCATTACCTAGAGGGCAGGATCCACAAACAAATCGTTTGACACAAAGCATCGAACTCATGTCCAACATTCTCCACTGAAATGTGCCGACCCGCGTGGAGCGGCATGCGAATTCAACTCTGCCGCCGCCGCCAGCCCCGAATGATGGCTCTCGCGTCGACGCTGGCCTCGCGCGGTGTGCAACGCGGACGGACTATTCGGTGTTCTCGGTGGGTCGCTACATTGCTGCGCGCGCGCCCGCTCGGCGCAGTACGCGCGCCTCGCGCTTCGCCCTCAGCGGAAGCGCGCGCGATTGCACCGCCGCGCGCGCATCTCCAGCGCGCGCCAATCCCGCCGCGCGCCATGCGCGCGCGCGAAGACATCAGTGCGCGTGCGGAATCCCAGCGCGGGCGCAAACGTCCCGGGCGCGCGGCACGCGCGACGACAAATCGCCCGACCAAACTGCGTGCAACAATTCGCCGTGTGGTCAGCATCCTCAATGCATTTACAATGCGAACGGCGTTTCCGCAATCTGTTTGAACGCCTTCCAGAAGCATGTTGTCGTCGCCGCTTCAAATTCGTCGCGGCCCTGCGCCGCCAGCGGATGGAGTTGTCCGCCGCCTTTTTCTGTCGTTGGCAGCTTGTTTTCTGTCGTTTGAATTTGACGTCAGCCTCTTTTGATTCATCGTCGGCTTTTTGGTCGTCTGTTCTTTCTCGGTGTCCTTTACGGTCGGAGTCAAAGATTCACTCGGACTCTTCACCATGTTCCTAGGGCTCCCAACTTCGCGCTTCGCGCTTCGCGCTCCGCGAAGCGCGAATAACTTCGCGCCCTCGCGCCGCCCCCCCAAAGGGAGAAAAGGAGGACGAGGAGGAGGGGGAGAAGGAACGAGGACCGCGAAGCGCGAAGCGCGAATAACTTCGCGCCCTCATGGGAGCCCTTGATGTTCGGGGTCCTTCGCGGCCGGATCCATCCTCCGTACCTTGCACGCCTCGCGCGCCCCCATCGCCCCGTCGGGAAGCCATGCCCCGGCGCTGTTCGCGGAGGTTCGACTCCTGGCCCTCGCCCCCCCCCCCCGCGAGAGACCGCGCGCAGCCGCTGGGGGGGGGGGCTCAACGCGAACAGCGCTCGAGGCGCGTGACGGGCGCCGCGGCTTCATTCTTTTTTTAAAAAAAAACACAAGTGGGCGTGATCAAAAAAACGAATGCTTTCCAAGGCAGCTCCAACCCGAGCAAGCATGTTGTCGTCGCCACTTCAAATTTGTCGCGGCCCTGCGCCGCCAGCGGACTGAGTTGTCCGCCGCCTTGTTTTTTTTGTCGTTGGCAGCTTGTTTTTTGTCGTTTGAATTTGTCGTCGGCTTCTTTTTTTATCGCCGCGGCTTCACTCATAAAAGATCAAATGGGCGTGATCAAAAAAACGCTTTCCAAGGCAGGTCCAACCCGAGGCAGCGCCGGAGAAGGAGCGGCGGCTGCCGCTTCCGGCCGCGGCGCACCTCGGCATGCGAGGGGGCTCCCCCGCCCCCGCTCCCAGGAGCGCCTCGAACACCGCAGCCCCTCCTGAGCCCAAGTCAGGGAGACGTAAGACCCGGGTACCGGGGACTCGGAAATCCCCGACGAGGTCGTCAAAAAAATGACGAGGCCGAGCCCGCATTTTGACGAGGCCTCCCGCTGCAGACATCCCACGAAACTCCGACTCGTCAAAATCCGAGTCGCGGTCGTCAAAAAACGATGGCGAACCCGAGTCCTGGCAAACCCGGGTCTTACACTCCCCCGACCAAGGTGTCCCCTCCTTTGTTTGTTGTTCTTTTCCCTTTTTGTTGGTGGTGGAGGGAGGAGAAGGAGCGGACACCACCAAGCCATAGCCCCACCGATGAGCATGCCTGCTGAGAGAGCACTGCCAGTGCCGGACAGATAACAGAGACGGCCACCATGGCGCAGAAGTGCCCCACCAAGCTGCTGAACATGGCCGTGGTGGACAGAGAGCAGCACGCAACCCTGGCCATCGCTCGGACGTCCATTCCCTGTGTTTTTTCTTGGTTTCGCGCGTGGATTTTTTGGGCCAAATGATCAAGGATGCTCCTCGATGGTCCTCGCCGAAGGAGAAATGCACACGTCCGAGCGATGCCGAGGAGGGGGACGAGGGCCTGGACCGCAGAGCGGCAGGGGGGGGGGGCAGGGCAGAGGGCAGGGCAGGGCAGCAGGGCGCCGAGGGTGGAGCGCGAAGGGCACCCGACGCCCCGCGGCGAGCGATAAGAGAGGGGGGGGGGAAGCGAGAGGGAGGAGGCCTCTGCAGCAGGCGGCGTGGCTGCCGATGGAGGAGGAGGAGGGGGGGAGGAGGGGAGGAGGAGGAGGAGGAGGAGGAGAGGAGGAGGAGGAGGAGGAGGAGGAGGAGCGGAGGAGGAGGAGGCGGAGGAGGAGGAGGAGGAGGCGGAGGAGGAGGAGGAGGGAGGGTGGAGGAGGAGGAGGAGGAGGAGGAGGAGGGAGAGGGGAGGAGGAGGAGGTGGAGGAGGAGGAGGAGGAGGAGGAGGGGGAGGGTGGAGGAGGAGGAGGAGGAGGAGGAGGAGGAGGAGGAGGAGGAGGAGGCCCCCGCGCCTTCTCGGACGTATCAGTGAGCGTTGTCTTATTCGGCGTTGCGATGTTGGGAGGAAGGGGGGGGGAAGGGGGGGGGTCTGGCTCCAGACCTCTGCTTGATGCGACTGGTTGCAAGAGGGCGGCCTCTGGTGGGGGACGTCACCCGCTCGAAACAGGCGCCACAAAAAAAAGCCTAGATCCACCCCATAGGGGGGGGGGTTGGGGGGCCCGCGAGGATCGGCAAATCAATGAATCAAAAACGATCACTTGCGTGTCTTCGGGGAGGGCCCAGCAAACTTCTCGGAAGTCTGGGGGAACTCCCGGGCCTTCAGCGAAGGCCCGCAGCCTCTCCCTCCCCCCTCCTCCTCCTCCTCCTCCTCCTCCTCCTCCTCCTCCTCCTCCTCCTCCTCCTCCTCCACATGACTCAAACAGAACAGCGGGCCCTGGGGAAATTTGAGCAGGGGCCGACCGTCCCGGCATTCCTCTGGGCCTACCACGACATGCTCTTAGAACCCCAAAAACGTTCTAAGAACGAACGCGATGCTCTTAGACCCTAGAACATGCGCCCGATGTGCGAAATTAAGACAGTCTCAGCCAGAAATGTTCCAAGAACATTTCGAGCAGACCAGAAAAGATTATTTGAACATTCCTTGGTGGGCCTATATAGGCGAGCCAGGACGCTTCGCCACTGCTTGAGAATTGAGTTTGGTTGAATTTGGACCTCTGCGGGCCCACGCATCGCAAAACTTGGAGCGCCGGCTGGCTTGGAAGGTGTGGTGACCGCAGCTTCCCCCCGGGAGGCGCCAAGTGCTGCCAGAGCGCCCTTTACGAGGCCCACGGGGGCCCACGAGGCCCCAGGACGGTGCGAACGACTAACTACCAGACCACCCCAACCCAACCCGAAGACTCGAATTTCGGGTTGGGTTCCCCGACCCCCCCCACACTGGAAATGGAGGGCACCTTGAGGCCTTCGAGTTGGGTTGGGGTGGTGTGGTGGGTGGCGAGCGAAAAAAGCTGGGAGCATGTTAGGCCAGGACCACCTCTAGCATTAAGTCGGGCCTGTCCCCCTACAGGGGGATTTTCGACGAACATAAAAAAATACCCCACAAATACTCCAAAAAGGCATACAATACCCCAAAAATAGTCCCCAGACTATTCTTAGACTATTGGTTGATCAATGTTTGGGGTGCTTTTTATTCTTCGTCGAAAATCACCCTGTATGGGGGACAGGCCCGACTGAACTCTAGCAGTACCCGGCACGAGTCTCGAGCACCGCGGCGGGCCCCGACTGGCATTTTGTCCCTGCGCCCCAAGGCGACGGGCGGGGTGAGCGCGCCGTCGCTCAAGCCGCAGCGTCGACCTGCTGAGCTGTGCACCTGCGAGTGGCGAGGAGGGGCGGCCATACCTTGGGCAGGGCCACCACCACGGCACCACGGCACGGGAGCCTCTGGGCCACCGAGGGGGCGGAACCCCCCCCCCCCGTGGGGCCGAAGCAGCGAGAGGGTTCAAAACAGAGGCGGCAATCGCTCCAGCGAGTGGAAGACAGAAGCCGCACCATCAAGCATCGAAGAGGAGGAGGAGGACGAGGACGATGAAGAGGAGGACGAGGAGGAGGTCGAGAATGATGACAGAGCAAAAACGGATGAGGAGGACGACGAGAGCGGGGAGAGGAGGACGAAAAGGAAGGAGCAGCAACAAGGAGGAGGAGGACGACGACAGGATGGGAGAGGACCGGGAGGACGAGTACAGACGGGAGAGGAGGACGGGGCGGAGGAGGAGGAGGAGGAGGAGGACGAGGAGGAGGAGGACCAGTGCAAGCCGAAGACTCACCAACGAGATTGCAAAAAAAACGCCCTCCAAGTTGAGGGAACGGCCCCGTTGGAGGACAGCCGCCTGACAGTCTTGCGCTGTGCTGGAGCACCACTCCTGGGGCTTCAACGCCGCGAGTCACCGCTACTGCTGCGTCTTGACGACCCTGAGTCTTGACGAGACGATCCTGAGTCTTTACGTCCTGCGTCTTGACGATCCTGCGTCTTGACGAGACGATCCTGCGTCTTGACGAGACGGTCCTGAGTCTTGACGATCCTGCGTCTTGACGATCCTGAGTCTTGACGTCTTGCTACTGCTGCGTCTTGACGATCCTGAGTCGGACGAGAACACAATTCCTGGGACTTCAACACCGCGCATCGACGTAACATGACGTAACTGTTGCGCCCTAACAATCCGGCGTCGTCCTCAAACACCATCTCCGGGGCGTTGGCCATGCGAATGCGCGAACATGTTCTGAAATCTTGAAACGAATGTGCACGACGCTGAAGCGAGAACAACATCCTCAAAACCACCCGCCCCCGTCCTTGTGGATGCCATGACAGTGGACACTCTAACAATCCGACCATTGAATTCAAGATGCGTTTAAAGTGTGTAAAGCATGCTCTAAAAATTGTTCAGGCATGTTTTGTTTAATATGTTCGAAACATCTTCTAAACATCTGGAAACTATTTGGCAGCATGCTTCCTCTCCACGAATCGGCTTCCACAGCTCCATCCTTGAAGCTCCTGCAAACCTGCACGACGAACGTGCGCGGCGCTGCAGCGCAAACCACCCGCTGGCACAAGAGCCGCCCTGCGTCCGCGACGCTCCCGCAAACTGCTGGAGAGCGACTGTGCGCCGCGCGGACGCGGACGCCACGCTTTGAAAACCGCCCGCCCTCCACGCGGGAAGCTCCTGGCACGTCTCTGAAAACGCCGGCGCGCGGCGCTAAGGCGAGAGCCACACGCTGAAACGACGCCGCCCGCCGTCCGTGAGACTCTTGCAAGCCCATCAGACGAATGGGCGCGGCGCTGACGCGACAGCCACGTTTTGAAAACCGCCCGCCCTCCATCCGTGAATCTCTTACGCGTGTGTAAACACACGCGCGCGGCGCTAAGGCGAGAGCCCTATTTTGAAAACGGCCTGCCCTCCATCTGCGAAGCTCTTGCAAGTTTTCAGCTCGAGGGTCATACAGGTGAGGAAGTCTCCGGCGAAACGTCCGGCCCGCCCTACCGACGCGCCTCGGGATGCGACAGGGAATCTCAGCCACCGTGCCATCGTGCACGGACTTGGCGTGTCTTCAGGTCCTTTGCCAACTCCCCTGAGACTCAGTCCTCACTCCTGACGAGCCTCCCTGACTCCGGATCCGCCCTACTTTGGGGAAATTCGTAAGTAGGGCTTGGAATTTCCGCCCTATGTTTCAAGCCCCGCTGATGCCAATTTCCGCCCTACTTTTCTGTTGCTGTTTCCGCCCCACTTCTGCGGACTTCCGCCCTACTTTCTGCTGGGTGCATTTCCGGCGCAATCTTAAGTTGGAAGACTTCCCCACTACGTTCGGCCTCCAGGGGCCCTCGCCGGGCCTCGGGAGCGTCGCAAAACGACCGAGGATGAAACACCGATCCCCGGAAGGGCGGAGGAGGCGGAGGAGGAGGAGGAGGAGGAGGAGGCGGAACAGAGGAACAGACCGAGCGCACCCAGGTGCGAAGTTCGGGCGATGCCAAACGCATTCTAGCCCTGGCCATGAGCGACGCATGCAGCGGCAGGCGCGGCGGCAGCTGATATTTCTTCCACGGCCATGCCGTGGGTAGCTGCGCGCAGAAATTTGGTAAGGCCATCGCGCCCAGCGTGGGCGCGAGTGAATTCACCCTTGTCAATCTTGGCGAGGTTCTCTCGCCCTTTCTTGGTGATACCTGCGCAGGGTGCGGCGAGGTGGCGTGGGTCCTCAGTAGCCGTCTTACCGCACCCGCGGCAGAAGTACAGGCGGTACTTCTGCATGAAATGAAGCTTATGGCTGGCGTGCAGCTCGCGGCCAGCAGTGTTGATGGTGCCCTGTACTGGCACTATCTGGTCACTGGCAGATGGAAGAGGCGGCTGGTGGGTGCGCGGCGTGGCACAGGCCTGGCGTACTTTACACTTGTCAGTGGTGAGCCCGCACCGAGAGCAGAGGTACTTGCCCGCTCTGAGCTCAAAGGCGTGCTGGCTCGATTGCATGGCTAGCTGCAGCTTGGTGAGGCGCGGGCCTTTGGCCTGCGAGGGTCGCTCCGCCACCCAGGGGTCGACTGCAAGTGTGTCAGCTAGGGCTCGGCGCGCCCTCCTGCGGATGAGGGTGCACTGGGCATCGTGCAGGTCTGTGGGAGGGGCCTGTCCTACGAGCGCTGCCTCGTAGGACTGTTGGGCCGCTACCCCTGCCCATGCATCGGCCGTCGCGTTGCCGATAGTGTGAAAGTATCGCACTGGGTCCGAGGCTAGGCCAGGTGACTCCTCGCTGTGTGAGGGCACCCATATCGCAGAAAGCTGCCTAGTGCCACGTGCGCGAATTGCTTTGGCAATTCGTGCCCACAAATCCTGATTCGCGCCATCGCGGGGACGCAAGTGTCGATTCGACCGCCATCCGTCATGTAACGGGAGGTGGCCTGTGATAAAACAGAGGTCGCCCTTCCAGCGTTCTAGGGCGAGCGCAAAAGCCATCAGCTCAGCACGAGGCACAGTCTGAAAGGGGCCTTCGAGGCCCGAAATGATGCCTCCCCAGGGGACCCACTCCCCGAAGAGGCACTTCATAGCAACACAGGCGGTCCCCACTCTTCGGCGTCGTGGGTCATCACTGTACTGACCTCCAGAGCCGTCCCCGAAGCGAGTGAGGATGACGTCGCTGCTGACGCAGTCCTCCCAATCCCGCCCAACCCAGCTCCACCCGCCGCCCCCTCCCAATGAGGCAAAGAGCGGGTGCGTGTCAGCGCGCGCAGGCAGGCCGCGGAGCCAGTTTGCGGGGGCAGCCTCTGCTCCAGCCAGGGCAGAGGGCATGAGGGCGTCAGAATCCGTGTAGTCCTCGTGGTCGCGGTTGCAGGGGCACAGCCAGACCCTGTGCATGAGCGTCTCGCCGGCCCCGCCGCACCTCGGACAGGTTCGAGTAGCGTTGCACCCCGTCTCGATGAGTCGGCTTCTGGGCCATTGCGCCCCCGCGACCACGCAGAGGTTGAGGGCCGCCTGGTCGTACTGGCCCTTCCTCGTGAACCTCTCCACCTCGTTGGCAACCATGTGGACGTCTGGGCCCCCCCGTTGCAATCCTTCTCCATGTGGATGTTTGGCAGCATCCCTCCAGAGGCTCCTCTCGAGGGACAAGCATAATTCGTGGACGAACTCCGCAGGGTCCACGTCATAGCGCTTGTCCTCCCAGTCGGCTTGTCCACTGTGGGGTAGCTGCCACTCCTGGGTGTAGGTCTCGCCTGCCCACGGAGGTCGTGACCACTCCGTTGGCGTCGGGCAGGTCCAGCCTGCGTCCAGGAGGATGGCCTGGATGGCGGAAATGGCCCCCTTGACCTTCCTCCACTTCTTGTTGCCGCGCTTGATCGACTTGTCGTAGATCAGCTTCCACGCCTGCGTGACCCGCCTGTGGTATCTGGGTGCTGCATCCAGAAGTTGAGCCACTCGGCGATCGACTGGCGTCTGAGCTCGATGGCGGGGCCCTTCTTCCCCATGACGACGGCGAGGGCTGTGGAGAGACATCGGCCAGGGACCTTCCCCGCCGACGCCTGGACGGCCTGGCGCCTCTGGTCGAGGATGGCCGCTGGGGCGAGGCCATGATCTGGTGACCGTAGGTCACTTGTGGCCTGGATCCCGTGTTCCACAAGCCCTTCGCAATCTTGGCGAGGGAGGCGTGCTTCCTGACCTTGGCGGCGATGCGGTGGGTGCGCCTCCTCGCAGTCCTGGCCCTCTTGATTGCCTTGGCGACAACCCGTCTCTTGGCGCCTCCCACGTCAATGCCGAGGTCGACCGCGCTGTTGGCCACCTTGACGTGGTGGCCCTTCTTCTTGAGGCCGTCGTGCACTGCGTAGGCGATCGTCTGGCTGAAAGCGACGACGGTGGTCTTGGGGGAGACTCGGAGCCCCGCACCCGTCATGCCTTCGAAAAGGTCGGCGCCAACCCCGATGAGATCCCTGATGACCTGCTTGGTTTGGCCCTCTGTTCTCGCGACCGTGTCGTCCACGAACGTCCACAGGCCAGCGTACGTGTGGTTGCTGTGGGCCCTCTGCAGGATCGGCCCCAGGTAGACCTTGGCAAGCTTGCCGCCATTGCAGCTGCCCGCGACTATGGACCTCTCGGCATCTATGATGTCGCTGACCCAGCCGTGCATCCGCAAGCACCTGGGCGCGAGGTAGAGCTGCACCTCCAGCGCCACGACGATCGGGGGGAAGTTGGCCCCGATCGCGGCGTCAAAGAGGGCCGCGTAGCAGACCGAGTCGTAGAACTTCTCTACGTCCAGCAGCAAGGTCGCGAAAGCAATGCCAAAGGCCGCCGCCGTCTCGTCAAGGAGCGCCCTGACTAGCGCTGCCCTTAAGGCGCTGGAGCATTTGATGGCGGTGCCCCAGAACTCCCCGAGCTCCTTGGACCACTCGTCGGTGACACTGGAGCGGACCTTGGCCCACGTCATGGGGATTGTGGGGAGCATGCCCAAGATTCTCTCTCCACCTGCGGGCTTGGGGGCCATGGCCCCAATGGTGGCGCAGAGCTGCTAAGGCCACAGTCCGTTGGCCTCCACCTGGTTGTAGATCTCGGCGAGCTCCTGGATCCCTTTCTCGGGGAGCCTCTGGATGTCGATGGGGCCGATGTTGTCGACTCCTCTCGCCTTTTTCGGATTGGCGGTGCCCACGATGGCCTGCATGTGCTGCGGCAGGGGGTCCTCCTTCGCGAGCCGCATGGCCTTCTCGTATGCGCTGATGATCTGCTTGGCGTTGTAGCTGTCGGACGCCCAGATGGAACGCCAGGTGTCGGCAGAGTGGTTCATGAGCGTGGATGGGTCGCCCACCGTTCTCTGGGGCTGCTTGTCCTCCAGGCGCGGCGCCTTGGGGTCAGTGACCATGCGGCGCAGCTTGCCTGGTGGATCCTTCCACGCCTGCTTCGCCCAGTCGAGATATCGTTTTCGCGCTCTGCCTGCAGCTCTCGCCATGGCTTTGTGGGTCCACTCCATGGTGGTGGCGCTGATGTGGTGCAGGCCAGCCACGTCGCAGTACTCGAGGGTACCGAGCTGGGTCTTCCACTCTTCGATCTCCTGCGGGTCGGTTTTGCTACCGAAGTGCTCCTTGGAGAACTCAGGGTTCTCTAGGTCGTCCAGCTTTTTTTCATGACTGTCTTGTGGATGTGCTGGCGGGCTTTCGGGTCCTTGCCGTTGGTGACCAGCGCGGTGTACCTCGCCACGAGGGTGCTGAGGTGCTGCCACCGTGAGCCTCGGGGTCCTTGAGGTACGCTCTGCCAGGCGACGCCTTCGTCGTCTGCTTGGTGGTCCTGTACCCCTCTGCCCTGCCCTGGCACCTGGCCCTGTCCTCGACGGGGACCGCGTGCGTCTCCAGGAAGGCGAGCTCCAGGGTCGCGATCCACTGCGCGTACTTCGAGTTGATGTTCTCCGCGAGGTTCGGCGCATGGTTGTGGAAGATGTGTCCTCAGCCCTCCTTGGTGCCGACCTTTGCGCCATCGAACTTCGGGAAGTTGCTGACCTCGTCGGCGGCTGCGTCCCAGTTCTTCTGGGGAATGACGAAGGGGGTGGGGTCCTCCTTGGCCGTCTCGCGGTTGATGTAGAGGGCGTCGAACTCGTCGCGCAAGTGCTCTGGTAGCCTTTCCCTCCTGGTTCGCAACGCCTCCGCGCGAGCCTTGGACCTTTACTGCTCGGGTCCGCGGCCTTCTTGGGTCTGGCTCGTGCGGGGAGAGCTTTGGGAACCTTTATAGCTTTGCACTGCCACGGCTCGGCGGTACCCACCGTGATCTGGATGCCGCAGTGGGTCTTCCAGGGGACGCCGTAGATGGCCTCGATCCCGACGTGCGTGGCGATGTCCGCCCGTACGATCGCGTAATCGTACACGGAGCCCGAGCCCTTGTCGCACGTCGCCTCGCAGCTCAGGTCGGTGAGGATGGCGCCGTGCCATCGCGTGAGCCACGGCTTGTTGTCCCACCAGTGCGGCTCGTAGTTCCAGTCGGCCAGGATGATCCACGGGTCCATGAGCATGTCCACGAAGGTGGAGATGGAGACCAGGATGTCCCTGTTCGCGCCTTGGTCCCGTAGGCCAGGGCGCAGGTACGCCGCTAGGACGACTATGTTGCCGCTCTTGGAGTGGAGGACTGTCGGCGTGAAGCCCACGAACGGCTGCCTCCTGTGGCGCTTGAGGTAGTAGCCCCTGTAGCCCTCGAACGTGGTCGCCGCCGCGTCCCTGCGCGTGAGGATCCACTCGCCGCCATGGGCCCCCTTGTCCGATTTGTCGGTGGCCACCGCGGGCGTGGCCGACAGCTTCCAGCCGTCCATGGCGAGCTTGCCAATCTGCTCCGCGAGGCCGTTCGCGTCGACGTGCGTCTCCGCCAACGCTATGAGGTGGTACTTGAAGCCTGCGTTGCGGCAGAAGTTGGCGGCCTGCGGGCCCCACGCCGTTATGTTGCCGAACAGGATCTGCGCTGCCTGCTCGGGCTTAGGGGCGGGTGCACCTGCCGTGGGGGACCCGCTGGCGCGGTTCCCAGGCCCCCTCGGCCGCTGCGGCCGCTTGCGGCTACCCCAGCGACGGTGGGGCTCCTGCCGCTGCCGCTGGCGCCCTGGTGGCGCCCTTGCCCACGCCCTTAGCTGCGAGGGCCAGCTCCCTGGCCCTGGTGGTGGTGGCGATGAGCTCGGCGGCGGCCTTGCGGTCCTCCGCGGAGGGCTCGTCGGCGGCAGGGGCGGCTGCAGCGGGTCCAGGGGCCCCTCCAGGCTGGCGTGGCTCAGCAGGTGGGGCGGCGGAGCCTCCTGGCGTGCCAGCTTGTACCTGTCCTCCAGATGCGGCCGCTGGCTGCTGTTCCTCTGGTGAAGCGGGAGCAGGCTCAGGATGAGGTTGCTGGGCAGCTGGTTCCTCCCCACTCGGCTTCTTTCGCTTCGCAGGGTTGGTGGTGGACTCCTTGGCTTGGGGTAGGAGTTCCCGAACTTTTTCTTGGCCATTGTTGAGCTCGGCCAAGCGCCGGTCGAGCTCTTGCTTCCACTGTTCCATCTGGGCGCGGGTGCCCTCGTCGTAGATGGAGAGGTCGTCCCACATGGAGCTGTCGACCTTGAAGGCTTCCTGAGGCCCCACTGGTGGTGCTCCGCGTGCAGCTCCAGCAAGCTTGGCGCTGTGGTCCGCTTGCGCCTTGGCGCATGCGTTCTGTGCCTGGACGAGGTCCAGGGCGGCTAGCTCTTGTTTGGCCACGGCGTCGTCGTACCACTGCTTGGCGGCCTCGACGTCGTCGACCGACTGCTTGAACTTCTTCTCCCTGTCTGTGAGGACTGACAGCGCCGACTGGAGCACCTGCTCTGCAGTGCGGGCAGGCTGCGGCTTGTCGGGCTGCTGGAGGGCGTCCTTGAGGTTGCCGAAGAGTTCGGCGTGCTTGGTGTCGCTGAGGAGCGTGCTGAGCGTGGCGAGGATGGCGTCCCTAGTCGGGGCGGCGGCCACTGGCTGCTCCTTCCACGGCGGTGGCTTGCTGACTCCTGCCCACGCCCCTGTGGGCTGGCGGTGTTCGGCAGGTGATGGGGCCAGCTGCTTGCCACAGTAGAAGCACTCGGACTTCCCCTTCCACGTCCATCGATATCGGCACTGCTTGCAGACCGTGTACTGGCGAGCGAACCTTGATGGCGAGCCTAGTCCACCTTCAGGGCGTGCACGTCGCGGCCTGGTGCCGCCATCGGCGGCAGCTCCTCCGTCTGCAGGGGCGGTCCCTCCGCCGCGGTCTGCGGCGGCCATCGTCCCACTGCTTCCCAAGGAGCTCTCGCGAGCCACGCAAGGGAGGAATATGGACTGGGCGGCAACTCGCCCCTGAGTGTAGCTGCGGTGGGCGGCAGCTCGCCCGTGAGTGTGGCTGCAGATACGAAGAGCACTGAAAGCTGTGGGAGCCTACCCCAGATCGGCAGTGAAATGAACACCATTTTGGCCTTGAGCCAAACTGGCTACGGAAGGTGGAGGAGGCGGAGGAGGCGGAGGAAGAGGAGGAGGAGGAGGCGGAGGAGGAGGAGGAGGAGGAGGAGGTCGCCGAGCGATCGCCCAAGGACGCCCAGGACGGCCCTGGGACGGCCCAGGAGGCCGCCCAGACGCCCAAAGAGGCTTCCAAGAGGCCTTCCAAGACGGCCCCAAGAGGCCAAACACATGGATTTCCCAAAAAGGTGTTCGAAGGATTTTGGCGTTGTCGCCATTTCGGCTTCCCAACGCTCGCAGGCGGCCCTAGAGGCCCCCAAGACCGCCCCAATGCAGCCCAAGAGGCCTCCAAGAGGGCCCTAAAACGGCCGAATGGGGGCCCAAAGACAGGCCAGGAGGCGCCCAGCACGGCCCAAGAGGGCCCCAAGATGCCCCCCAAAAGAACCCAAAAGAGGGAACGCAAACCGAAACTCCGAGCCTTTCGTCCCAAGAGGCCCCCATGAGGCCCCGAGAGGAGGCCCCCAAAGACCCGCAAGAGGCCCCTAAGAGGCCCCAAGAGGCCCCCGCGAGGCACAACAGATGCCCCAAGAGGCCTCCACCCGGTCGCCCAAGAGGCGTCCAAACTGCCTCCAAGAGGCCTCCAAGAAACATCCCACAATATCCCAACGAACATCCAATAAGCTTCATACCCACAACCCAGGCACTGTGGCGGGATGGGCCGAAGACCACCATCTTATCGAAGACGCCTACGGCGAATTACCGCCGCCCCCTGCCTTTTGGAATCGCTCATGTGGCAGAGCATTGTGGCAAGAGCTCTGCCAAGCTATCGGACCATGTGTTCCCCTAACCCTTGTGGCAACCTTTCGGGAACACTTGAGGGAGGATGTCGGGGAAGATCAGGAGGACGAGGAGGAGGAGGACGAGGAGGAGGAGGAGGACAAGGAGGAGGAGGACGAGGAGGAGGAGGAGGAGGAGGAGTGGGAGGGGGGAGGAGGGGGAGGAGGTGGGGGCATCTTGGGAGCCTTTGGGGGCACTCTTGAAGCATCCTGGGAGCTTCCTGGGAGCCTCTTAGAGGCATCTTGGGGACCTCATTGGGCCTCTCGGGGGTCCGTCTTATGGCATTCCTGGCCCGTCTGACTTCGTTGGATGCTGTCTTGGGGGCCTCTCTGGGACGACTTGGAGCACTCTTGGGGTGCTCCAGGGGCGTCTTGGAGGCCATCTCGTCGCTTTGGAAGCCTCTTGGGCCGTCGTGGGGCCCTCTTGGGGCCGTCTTGGGGGCCATTTGGGCCGTTCTGGGGCCATCTTGGAGGCCTTTGGGCGATCTTGGGGCGATCTTGCGGAGCTCTTGGGGCGTCTCGGGCCGTCGGAAAGCCGAAAAGGAGCAAAAGCCAGAACCCTTCAAACACCTAGGGACAATCCATGATGCCGGCCTCTGCGGGCTTTCCTGGATGCCCTCCTGGAAGCCTTTTGGGCCGTCTGGGGGAAGACCTCCTGGGGGTCTCCGCCTTCCTTCTCCTCCCCCCCTGGCCGCCTGGCACGGAGTGCCGGGTGCGCGCGTCGCGCGTCGCCTCCCTGGGGCGTGGCCCTCCCCGCTCGCCTCCTCTTCCTCTCTCCCCCTTGTCGTCTGTCGTCGGCTGCTTCCCCCTCCTCGCTTCCTCCCTCCCGTCTCATGGGCTTCCCGCGGGGTGCTCCAGGGCCGTCTTGGAGGCCTCCCTGGGCGTCTTGGAGGCCTCTTGGGCCGCTCTGAGGCCATCTTGGAGGCCTCTCGGGCGATATTGGGCGATACTTCCTGGATACCTACCTTCTTGGAAGCCTTTTGGGCCATCGGGAAGCAAGAAGTGGTGTAGACATCAGCTTTGCGCCAAGGCGATCGCCGCACCTTTTGCAAGCGACTGGCCCTCCACCCTCGCGGTCGTTGGATGCTTTGGCGGCGAGTGCTCGTGGGGCTGCCTTCGGGGAACAAAAAATGACATAAATATAAAAACTCGGAGGTCCGCGCGGATTTCTCGGATCGGCGCTGGACTCCCCTCCCTGGCGCGCGGAGCGCGCCAAGGGCGGCGCCGGAGGCGCCGCCGGGGGGGCCCCAGCGCCGATCCGAGAAATCCGCGCGGACCTCCGAGTTTTTATGTTTGTGTCATTTTTTCTTCCCCTAAACCAGTCTCATGGGCCGTCCTGGGCCTCCCTGGGGCTTGGCCCTCCCCGCTCGCCTCCTCTTCTCTCTCCCCCTGTCGTCTGTCGTCTGCTGCTTCCCCCTCCTCCCTTCCTCCCTCCCGTCTCATGGGCTTCCCGCGGGGTGCTCCAGGGCCGTCTTGGAGGCCTCCCTGGGCGTCTTGGAGGCCTCTTGGGCCGCTCTGAGGCCATCTTGGAGGCCTCTCGGGCGATATTGGGCGATACGTCCTGGATACCTACCTTCTTGGAAGCCTTTCGGGCCGTCTGGGGAAAACCCCCTGGGGGTCTCATGGGCCGTCCTGGGCTTCTTGGAGCCGTCTTGGGCCGTCTTGGTGGCCTCCTGGCCTGTCCGACGCCGTCGGAGAAGCCATATTGGGGGTCCTCCGTGGGCCCCTCGCGGGGTGCTCCAGGGGCCGTCTTGGAGGCCACCCGGGGCGTCCTGGAGGCCTCGTGGGCCGTCGTGGGGCCCTTTTGGGGCCGTCTTGGGGGCCTCTTGGGGCCGTCTTTGGGCCTCCTTGGGGCCCTCTTGGGACCGTTTTAGGGCCCTCTTAGGGCCGTCTTGGAGCCCTCCTGGGCGTCTTGGAGGCCACCCTGGGCGTCTTGGAGGCCTCTTGGGCCGTCGTGGGGCCCTGTTGGGGCCGCCTTGGGGCCGTCTTGGGGGCCGTTTAGTAGTGGTAGTGGTAGTGGTAGTGGTAGTGGTAGTGGTAGTGGTAGTGGTAGTGGTAGTGGTAGTGGTAGTGGTAGTGGTAGTGGTAGTGGTTGTGGTTGTGGTTGTGGTTGTGGTAGTAGTAGTAGTCGTAGTAGTAGTCGTAATAGTCGTAGTAGTAGTAGTAGTAGTAGTAGTAGTAGTAGTAGTAGTAGTAGTAGTAGTAGTAGTAGTAGTAGTAGTAGTAGTAGTAGTAGTAGTAGTAGTAGTAGTAGTAGTAGTAGTAGTAGTAGTAGTAGTAGTAGTAGTAGTAGTAG
>CAUYUJ010010493.1:12500-28167 GCA_963575745.1 Prorocentrum cordatum | reverse complement strand
CCTCCTCCTCCTACTCCTCCGGACGGCGCAGGCGGGCGCGCACGCGCCATCACCTGTGTCCACGCCCGCGCCCAGACATACGCCCACGCCCACGCCCACGCCCGCGCACACGCCCGCGCCCGCGCCCGCGCCCGCCGGCGCGCGCAAAGGTTTGTGACACCACCTCGATCATGCAGCCTTGGATCAACCGCGGCCCCGATCGTTCCAGGTTGAATTCTGGCGGGTGTCGTTCTAGCACGCGGAATTCAACCTTGAACGCGCTCGCCGGCGTCGCCGGCGCGCCATCGCCGCACGAACCTACCGTACACGTCGATGGGAAGAAGTAGGTAAGAATATAAAAGTAGGAAGGCGGATCAAGTAGATTGGGCTCAGGCCCTCCCAGAGAAGAACAAAACACAGCAAGAGCGCATCGATTATTCTTGAAGTAGAAAGGCGCTTGGAGTGGACTGGGATCTGGGAACCCAAAAAGATCTGCTTTCAACGACCGACGGGTCGTTTGTCATGCAGGCTACTGGTTCGGGACATCGCACGTGGACTGCACGGTATGGCTTGAAGAGCACAGAGCACGCGTGCGGCAAAGAGAGTGGCAAAGAGAGTGGCGAGAGCAGGGTGGGGCCTGGTCCAGGACGCTCGAGTGGGGCCATGGGTAGTACTGATCAGACTAAGGCCAGGTTGTGGTTAGGGTTAGGACTGGCGTTGGGCTGCGCATGGGGTCAGGGTTCGGGTTTGGGGTCACTCTCGTGTGGGGACTGAGTCGGATTCGAGACAGGATCATGGCTCAGGTTTGGATCGGGTCAGGGGAAGGATTATTTTGGGACAAACGGGTTAGGTTAGGAGCGGGGTGAATGTGAGGGTTGGGATTCGGACCAGGGCTAGTGATTCGGACCAGGGCTAGTGTGAGGGTTGGGGTTGGGGTCTAGGTTGGTGAGGGGTAGAGTTTGGGTCAGGAGTAGGGTCAGGATGCGGGCGAGGTGAGTATCATGGTTAGGGACAGGGCTGGAGTTAGGATGAGGGGTAGTTTTCGAGTAAGATCGGATATCCACTTAGGGCTGGGGTTACAATGTCATCAGAATCAGGGTTATGGTCAGGATCTGGCTGGATTAGGACTGCATAGGATCAGGAATCGAACTAGGGCTGACGGTAGGGTCAGAGGTAAATTGGGGTCAAGTGTAGGGTTAAGGGTAGGATCACAAGGTCTGGGTGAGGGGCAGGGTACGGGTAAGGGGAAGGTCAGGGTTGGCACTCGAGTTTGGGTCGGGCTTCGGGTCGGGGATACTGCCAGGTAAGTAGTTTGACATGTTTGAAGTAGGGTTTTATTCAGAGCTGCAGATCGTGTTCGGCTCAGGGTTGAGGTCACGGTCAATGTTGGGATTATGATTCGTATCGGGGCCAGGTGTTGGTCAGGGCTGCGGATGGGGCTGGTGGCCACCAAGGTCGCCAAGATGATCCAAGAGACCTCCTCCATGACGGCCTCAGATGGCCCCAAGATGCCTCGAGACGGCCCAAGAAGCATCCGCCTCCAAGAGAGCCTCCAGCAAGGCCCGAAGAGGCCGAAACATCTGATTGTCCCTGGGCTTTCAAGGATGTTCGCATTCTCGCCGCTTCGAGCTTTCGTCGGCCCAAGACAGCCCAAGAAGCCTCCAAGATGGCGTCAGGACGGCCCGGGAGGACACCCACAGGGCCCCAAGAAAGACCAAGAGGGTTCCAAGACGGCCCACGAGTGGTCCAAGGTGACCCCAGCTCGGCCCAAGGGCGCTCTCAGGCGGCCCTCAAGGCCCCCCAGAGAGTCTCAAAACGAGCCGGAGAGCCCCCCAAGACGGACTCCGAAAGCGCCAGCGTCAAAGAATCCCAAAGAGACTAGCCATTTAGCCGGCAGGTGGGGATTTGCATGGATTTGTAGCGAAAAGAATGCACGCAAGATCGTGTGCGGGTCGCGGGGATGTCAAACCTTGAGCCAGAGGAGGTACGGAAGGTCAACGAAGGCGTCCACATGCACTACGCATCAATGCCATGGATAAGATGCATGCACTAATCCGCCACCGTGCCTTCAGCACGTGGTGAACTCTGTCCCAAGGCACACTTGTAAATGTTCAAGGAGGTTCCGCTCAAAGTCCTAAGGGCCCCGACCCCAGGTTTCCTGGGCGCTCCGGGGAATTTCTGGACGCTCCAAAGGATTTCCTGGCGCTACCAAGGTGTGTCGCGTGAGTCCTCGGAAGCTGAGCCGGCCCAAAACGACCTCCGAACCCCCGAGAGTATCCCAAGAAGCCTCCAAGAGAGTCCAAGAGGCCTCCAAGAAGGCCCAAGAGCGCTCCAAGACGCCGGAAATGGCCCCAAGACGGCACAAGAGGCCCGCAAGACGCCCCAGGAGGGCTCCGAGAGAACGCCCGGACCGCCCCAACCAAACCCGAAGACCCGGAATTTCGGGTTGAGGGAGGTGCGAGCTTCCCAGGTGCTGTTCAGTGTTCCCCGTCCCCCCCCCCCCCACACACTTGAAATGGAGCTGGGGATCGAGGGAGGCCCCTGAAATCTGGTACTTGGTGGTCCCCAAACGTGGTGGTGAGAACACCCGGTGGTGAGTTTTGGGCGATTTGGGTAATGGTTTTCGAGCGCTGGCTGGCCCAGGAAACGCAAAACCTCGTGGCGACCGCGTATCCCCAAACCCGGTGGTGACCCAGAACCATTTTTTTGGAGAATCGGGGTCACCACCAGGTGTCTCACCACCTGGTTTGGAGGCCACCAAGATACAGCACAACCCGCTCCGTGCGGACTTCCTTGGGTCTGCGCTGCCCCCCCCCCCCCCGCGGAGCCTCTGGCGCCGCCCCTGGCGCGCGGCTCCGCGCGCCAGGGGGGGGGGGGGGGGCCTCGGCGCCGACCCACGCGAAGTCCGCGCGGAGCTCCAAAACCCCTTGTGTGCTTGTGCCGCTTTCCCTGAAGGTTGCCCTGGGACACACAAATAAAGACACACAAATAAGAAGACCCTGTCGGCGTGTGGAAGACGCATCCCAGTGTCGTCGTCTTGCGTGGATCACCGTCGTCGTCGTCGTCGTCGTCGTCGTCGTCGTCGTCTCCGTCGTGTCCTCGTCGTCTCCGTCTCCGTTGTCCCTCGTCGTCTTCGTCGTTCCCCTTCTCCTTGAGCGCGCGAGCCAAAGCGACATTGAGCAACGTCGTAGTTGAGTCGTGGCGAAGCCCCTCCCTACCCTCCCCGCCGGGGGGGGGGGTGGAGGGGGGGGGTCGCCGGGGGGGGTCGCCGGGGGGGGTCGCCACCCAGATACGCATCCTCCCCGGGGGGTCCCGGAGCTCAGAAAAGCTTCAAGACGAGCCAAGAGCGCCAGAAGACACCCCCAAAAGGGTACAAGAGGGCCTCGACTCGACGAACGATCGCCCCAAGACGCCCAAGACGGCCCGAAGACGGCCCAAGAGGCCCTCAAGACGCTCCAAGAGAGCCCCAAGAGCACTCCCAAGAGGGCCCCAGGAGCCAAAATCGTCAATTTTACATCGGTTTTTGAATGATTTTGGCCTTCTATTTTTCTCAAGCACAAGCTTGAAAGGGCGCTGGGGCGAGGCATCGGCAACAGTGACAACAGAACGCAGCAGCATCGAACAAATAAAAAACTCTGGGCCTGCTAAATTCTGAATTCGTGTGGGATTGAAAGGCGGAAGAGCAGAGAAGGGAGGGAGGGTCGGGCGGCTCGCACGGCTGATTAGAACCAACGGTTGCGGATCACCAAATTGACAGGCCAACCCGATAAACTATCTCCAAGGCCTTCTATTTTTCTCCAGCACAAGCTTGAGAGGGCGCTGGGGCGAGGCATCGGCAACAGTGACAACAGAACGCAGCAGCATCGAACAAGCAAAAAACTCTGGGCCATATTCACGTCCAGATTCATTAGTGTACTGGTAATACCGCCTAGCATTTACAAATGTCCCACAACCGAGAGAGCCTACGATTATTTGACGCATCTACAAGAGACTCGGCAAGAATCTTGCACAGCGCCCTGGGGTAAGGCTGTGCTACTGCTGTCCAAAACTGGCCACCGGGGGCCTTGCCCTCAAGCACTTGGTGAGGCCTCTGGGACCTCTCACAAATGCCTTTACCGTGGCACCTTCGCCCAAGAAGCTCCGGAGAAACGTGCCAGAGGCGAAGCCGTGTTCGTTTACGCCACGGCTCACCCCACATACAAAAGTCCGTGAAGACATCATGAACATTGGGGAGCCTACCGAGACCTAGCACAGGCGGACACAGCCAAAGACGAGAAAAAGCGGGATTCTCGAGCCCTCCAGGGATCCCTCTGGTGCGAGCTAGCTTAGCAAGCACAACAGAGACACGCATCAAACGGTTACCCAACTGCACTCGCATTTGATCGGGACCGGAGAGGCCTGGCAGTCCAAGAGGAAACTCTTTGGACCTCAAAGGTCCTGGCCCAGACTCGGTGCACCTACAGGCCAAAGAGAAAGAAGTGCACGGGGTTCCTAACCACAAGATGCTCACCTCACCACTGAGAATCCATCCTTTCAGGACTTCGACACTGGACGCCTTGGTGAGATCAAACTGCGCTCCTCGAATGATGTCCCACTCGGCCGCGGGGATTCCTCCGGCACGAAGCGCCGAGGCGAGGCGGCCTGACCCCGCGAAGACCTCGACGGCGACCCTATCCCGCCCCAGGCGCACTCTGTGGAGCGTCGCGTTGAGCAGCTGGCGAACAGCTGCGGCAGCCTCTGCATGCTGAGTCGCAGCCGCTCCTGCACCACGGGCGGCACCTTCGCCACTTGCAGCGCCAGGCGGCCGTGCTTCTCGTACCTCCGCACGGACAGGCGAGCTCGCCACCTGCCTCGCTTGGCCACCTCCTCGAGCGACCTCCTTCCCACGATCCGATCGTGGCTTGCCCCTCCGCGCCGTAGGCAGCACAGCGTGGCACCGAGGCTTTGAAGTCCCAGCACCGCCAGCGCGTTCTCGAGCTCCTCGCGCAGCTGCGCGTAGCCGAAACTCCACAGCGGCTCGCGGGGCTCCAGCCGCGCCTTCAGATCCCTGAGCGCGGGGGCAAGCCATTGGAGCTCGGGCACGTCGAGCGGCAGAGAGTCGCCCAGCTCGCCAGTCTTGCTGGGCACCAGCAGCTCCTCGGGATGAAGCAGCAGCGTCCACCAGCGAAACCCGCCCTGCAGCCCGGCCGCAGGCGGCACCAGCTGAAACGCCTCCATCGCCAGGAGCTCTCCGGGCCGAAGGTAGCAGTGGAACATGAGGCAGAGTGCGCACGCCATCGCCACCTCCCGCTTCAGCAGCAGGAGCTCCAGCACGCCGCAGAGCACCAGCCAAGGGAGCGGTGGGCGAGAGCGGCCAGGCCGCTTGCGCTTCCAGCCCAGCAGCGCCCGGCTGCTCCTCGGCAACACCACCCGCAGGGGCCGCCCCAGCGCCGGTCGTGCCCAGAGCACCGCCGACAACAGCTTCGCAGCCCTATTCGGCCGCACTCCCTGCGCGAACTCGTCGTTCAGGTACTGCAGCAGTGCGTCGTCCCACTCCAGCGCGCTCCAGCTGGGCAGCGTCTCCACTCCGAGCCAGTTGCAGAGGCCACTGAGGCACTTCAGGTAGTTCTGCTGGGTAGAGGGCCCCACCGCCTCCAGCCCCAGTCCTGACACGCTCGAGCCCAGGAGGCGGTGCCACGGCAAGGCCGTCGACCTCCGGGTCGCGGCAGCGGGCCGGGGGCGTCTGGCACTGGCCCTCGCCTGAACCGAACGCGCGCGGCCCGGCGAGCCCAGGAGGCGCTTCCGCCCATGGCCGATCGCCGGCGCACTCGGAGCAGGCAGCGGCTGCGCACTCGGTGCGGCCGCCACGAGCCGACGGCGCTCCATCGCCCCGCAAACGGCGAGGCTCGAACCGCCTTGAAGGACCGTCGGCGGGGTTCCACTCTGAAGGAATCCATCGCACTGACACACGACAAGACGATGCGAGCTGAAGAGCTGTGAAGTGTCTCAACTGAGCGAGGATGGGGAAGTCCGAGGCTCTTCCTTTTGCAACTGCACAGCAAATACACATGCTGTCTGACAAAAATAGAAGCCTGCACCCATGATGCGCCACTCGCCGCACCTGCCGCCGCATGGCCCACAGCAACGCCTCGCCCTCCAGAAGGTGAATGGGGGCACGGTGGCGCCACCGTCTCGAGGCCACGGTCTTCCACGAGGCGGCCTTGCAGAAGTCCGACGGCACGTCGGGGAACGGGGAGTCGCCGACGGCCCCTTCACGCAAGGCGCGTGCACGCGAGCCTTCGGCAACCAGCTCGCGCTCCTTGAACCTCCAGCGCTCTCTAACTCGGCCGATGCGCCCGACGTCGCGTGGGTCCGCGGAGCGCTCCACCGCGCCCAAGCCAGTCATCGAGGCGTCCACGGCCATCGCGCTGGGGGCCCAAGCGCCGCGCAGATCCGCCCACACCAGCGGCAGCAGCGCTCGCATCCAGGTCAGCTCTCGGCGCACCGAAGGCCAGAGCCGCACGCGCCGAGAGCGGCATTTGCCGACAAAGACGTAGGACGCACTGAGCAAGCTGAGCACCTCGCGTCGTAGCAGCAGCACGCACGTCAAATGCCCGATCAGCCGCTCTAGCTCGGCTCCCGTCAGGAGGGGGTGGTTCAGGATATAGTCCAGACTCATGACCAGCCTCCAGAACCGCTTGGGCGCGATGTGAATCGCCCCCTTCACCCCGTCGATGTGGAACCCGAGCAGGTCCACGTCAACTTGCGGCCCCGAGACGTCGTGAGTAGTCAGACCGCGTCCCCTCAGCTGCCTCTCCATCGAGTCGCCGTCGAGCTGGACTGTCTCCTTCACCGTCCCCAGCGAGGCGAAGTTGTCGATGTACAGGAGAGCAGCGGGCTCACGCCCGGCGACAGCAGGCGCGCAGCGGCGATTGCAGATCCAGCGGCGGGCCCCTTGCGGACCAGCTCGCAGCAGCTCCCCGTTCGCCGCCTGCACCAGCGCCACGGCCCAGCTCCAGCCCATCGGCACCACGCGCACCTGGAAGTGAACGAAGTCGTGCCCGGGCGGGAACAAGCGGCGCAGACTCCGCGGCAGCAGCTTCCGAGGCACCGAAGGTAACACGAAGTCGGCCCTCAGGTCGTCAGGCAGCAGGAACTGGTAGCAGCAGTTCTCGACATCGCCCTCACTGACCCACAACCGCTGGCCTGCAGGCAACTCAAGGTCACCCAGGGCCTCAGGAGACGCCAGAGCAACACTATCTGGAGGTACAAACTGCGAGTTCGTCTTTCGAGGATCGAAGATGATCCGCAACGAGCCGTCCTTCTTACGCACAAAGAAGACTCCCACAAAACTGCGAACCTCAGTCGCCGGCTCGACGACACCCGATTCGTATGCAGACATCAAAAACTCGGCGTACTTGCTGGGCGACCTAGCCAGGATGGGATCCATCGCAGGGCCCAACTCGTCCACCTCTGCCGCCACGTCCTGTGTACACACTGCTGGTAGCCGAATAGCGCGGCCACTATCCTCCAGCAACTTCTGGCAGTGGTCGGGCAGGCAACTGACGAGGTCGATCGCCTGGTTACCGACCGCTGGCAGGGCAAGCCTGCCGCGCTGGTAGGTCGCGAACTCTCCGGCGACAACACCTGCAACGGCGTAGCCGGAACCGCAGCCCAGAAGCGCAGACCACGCTCCCGAGGCGGTGAGGTCGTCGGGCGGCGGCGGCACGGCAAAGTAGGCCCGGGCCAAGCTGGCCACAGCCTGGCGCTGGACAGCACCTGGCAGCACTTTGGGGCCCCACTCCTCGCCGCGGCCGCCCAGCACGTTGAGCGTCGAGATGCCGTCCTGCAGCCGCGCCTCGGCAGCCCGTCGGCGCGAGCGCCGCCGATCCGCACAGCGCGACACACCCAGGCCAGCTGGCGAGAGTCCCTCCAGGAGATCAGCCAGGCAGCGCCCAGATGGCAGCGGCAGCAAGTCCCGAGCCCAGTCTAGGCCTTCACCTGCAACACCGAGGCGGCCCGCCATCCTCCTCAAGCGGGCAGCCCTCCCCTCTGCAGAATGGGCGGCGGCCGGGGGCCTCCGCCGCCCGTGGCAGCTCAAGCAGCGTCACCCCCCGGCCCGCCACCATTCTTCTTCGGGCGCCTGGGGGGCTTCTCGTCGTTCTTGCCGCTTCCAGCACCTGGAGCAGCATCGGTCGAGCGGGCCAGCTGCCGCTCCTCCTTCGCCTTGCGGCGCTCCTTGAGCACCGCGCTCTCCTCGGACAGCTTCTGGGAAATCCAAGACTCTAGAGCAGGCGCCACGAGAGCACGGCCACGGCGGCCCTCCTCGCCCATGAACAGCCTGTCGTCGTCGAGGTGGCCGCTGTCGCCGCCCGCCGTTGCCGCGATGAGCATGCGGGCGTACCTTTCCTCGAGCAGCTGGTAGCGCCTGCCCGCAAGCTCCAGCGACGCAAGCTCGCCGAAGTTTAGCTGGTCGTAAGTCAGAGCGTACTCGAAGAGCCGGCTCAAGGACTCGTGCTCCCCGACGCCCCAGTCACTGGGGCCCAAGCCTAGCAGCTGTCTCCACCAGAAGTGGCGGCGCACGGGCGTGAGCTCCTGTCTAGCGATCTCACGTGCCAGCCACTCCGCCGTCCTAGGGCCGCTGATCGGCCAGTCCTCGAACGCCGTCGTCGTGGTCAGCGACGCCGCCTCCTTGTAGGAGCGGTGCCTTTGGCTGGCAGTCTCGTACTTCACGGGGAGGGTGCGCAGCTCGTTGGACGCCGGCTCCGCCGCTTCCTCCTCCCTAGGCGTAGGCATCTGCCGGCCCGGCCTGAAGAAAGCGCATGACACGAAGACGTCGCCCACGAGGGCCACTCCACGATCCCCTCGCTGGCAGCCTGCCTCCAGCTCCGCGTCGCCGACACGCTCGCCCAGCCTAGCGCCTCCACGGTTCTCCGAGCACCGCCATCCTCCCTCGCCCGCGCTCGGCACGCCCTCCAGAGCCAGCGGCGGAGGCGCGCCCGTGGGCGGCGGCAGCGGCGGAGAAGCGGCCAGGCCCAGGTCGCGCCTCTCCTGCAAGGCCAGCTCCGCGCCCTCCGCCTGGAGCCGCAGGCTCTCCTCACGGTGCAGCGGACCCTGGGACGAGTTCCTGAACAGGTGCGTGGGCCCACGGTTCCAGCCGATCGGCAGGCCTCCCATCGGACCCAGCAACACCAGGCTCTCCACGCCCTCCTGGAGGTCCTCGAGGTACATGTCTCTCTCGGGGGTGGTCACCACCCAGGAACCTTCGTGCACGTGCGCGCACAGAAGGCGCTCATGCCACAACAGCTCACGCGGGTCCTCGTCGTAGGAGACGAGCACTCGCTGGCCCTGACGAAGCTGATCTAACATCGCTTCCGTCGGTCAGGCACGGAGTCCCTGAGCCCTCAGGCGTGGCACGACCCTCCGAGCGCCTCAGGCACCACCAGCCACAGGAGGCAGCAGCGGCGAACCCTGCCAGGTAAGCCAGCACCGCCACCAAGAAGACCACCAGCCCAGGAAAGCCCGAGCACTCGGGCGGCGGGCACGGCGCCGGCACCGTGAGGTTCGCGGGCCCGCACCTCTGCAGCTGCCCCTCGAGCAGACGCAGCAGCTCACGGTCCACAGCGAACCCGTCCCCCAGCTCCACCTGGCAAGTACAGCGCTGGCCGTACCACAGGCTGCCCAGTTGTGCCAAGCCGCCGGCGCCAGCAGCGGCAGCCCTCGCCCACTCCATGGAAGGGCGAACCACCGGCTCGCACGGCTGATTAGAGCCAACGGTTGCGGATCACCAAATTGACAGGCCAACCCGATAAACTATCTCCAAGGCCTTCTCGCCTTTTCGGCTTTCCGACACTCCAAGACGGCCCAAGAAGCCCCCAAGAGGCCCCCAAGAGCGCACCAAAAGGCCTACAAGAGGGCCCCAAGACGGCCCAAGAAGGCCCCAGGACAGCCCAAGAGGCGCCCAAGACGGCCCAATAGGGCCCCAAGACAGGCCCAAGAAACGGCCAAGAGGGGGACGAGGAACCGAGAATTCGAGACTTCCGCCCTAAGAGGCCCCCGGGAAGCCCCAAGAGGCCCCAAAAAGGCCCCAAGAGGCCCCCTAAGCGGCGCCAAGACGCCCCCAAGATGCGCCGAAGACGGCCTCCGGAAGCCCTAAGAGGCCCAAAAGAGGCCCGAAGAGGCCCCACAACGGCCCACAAGAGGCTTCAAGTTGCCTTCCAGACGCCCCCGAGAGGTCAACCACGAGATCCCAACCAACATCCATAAGGCCTCCTCCTCCTCCCCCTTCACCCTTCCTCCTCCTACTCCCTTCCGCCTCCTCCTCCTCCTCCTCCTCCTCGTGCCCCCCCCCTCGTGTTGTCTTTCGTCGTCTTCAGGGTCGGTGGCAACGGCCGTAAGGCCTTCGCAATAAGAAGATCCCCCATAGTTCCCCATATTTCCTGGGTTTCTGTCCTCCCCCACCACTTCCCATCATATTTTTCCATATCTTCTGAGGACATCGACGATTCATTGTGTCTGTGTGCTGCTTCCTCTCCTGACTAAGCCTCGTGTGCTTGCGCCGCTTCCCCGACCTTCTGATTCTGCGGAGGCCCTCAGGCAGACCCCTCGATCCTCGGGCGCGGCAGGTCCCGCTGACTCCGAAAGGGGTGCCCGGGGCGGCGAGCGCGGCCGTGCACACCCCTGGGAGGCACCGGAGGAGGGCGGGGACCCTGCCCGCGCACAGCGCGGGGCGGGGAGGGGCCGGGACGAGGGGCACGACTCCAGAGGTACGCTTGCTCCGAAGGGGTGTTGGGGCGGCGAGCGCGCCGTGCACCCTGGGAGGCACCGGAGGAGGGCGGGCCCTGCTCGCGCACAGCGCGGGGCGGGGAGGGGCCGGGATGAGGGGCACGACTCCAGAGGCACGCTGGGCTTCGCTGGAGAAGAGGGGTCCCGAGGAAAATCGTCTGGGGGGGGGGGGGGGGGGGGGGCACACCTTCCCGCCCTCTCTTTTCCTCACCCCCCTCTTGATCATTCTCTCTCTCTCTCTCTCTCTTCCTGTACCGCCTCCCCCCCCTCCCTCCCTCCTCCACTTGCTCTCTTCCTCCTCCTCCTCCTCCTCCTCCTCCTCCTCCTCCTCCTCCTCCTCATCCTCATCCTCATCCTCATCCTCATCCTCCTCCTCCTCCTCCTCCTCCTCCTCCTGGTGCTCCTCCTCCTCTTCCTCCTGCTCCTCTTCCTCCTCCTCATCCTCCTGTTCCTCCCCTTCCTCTTTCTGGTCCTCACTCCCCACCCCCTTGTCCTGGCGAACACGATCGGTGGCACCGACCGCAAGGCCTTCGCAACAAGGGCACACCTCCACAAATATAGCGTGCTCAACTGACAGGGTACTGGATGTAGGTGATGGTCGGCTGTTACTGCAAACACCCGTAGTCATATCAGCTCGGGCTTCAGGCTGAGCAAGCCTCAAGGACTGATTCACCACGAAACCGCTGAGTAAGCTCCGAGACAAGAAAAAATGTCGATCCTCTCTCGCACCAACCAACTTCGTGGTTGTACGCCAACTGTACGGCCGGACCCAAGACAGAAGAGCACCCTTTCTGGACCGTGAGGCCCTCCGCCGGCCAAAATACCCCAAACCATAAGATCACTCGAGGATACCCTCCCCCAGGATGCACAAGATCATCCAACAGACGAAGAACCTCCTCACCGAACAGACCTCGATCTTATGCCTCTCTCCGACCGTATAACTCCGTGCACAGAGGGGGAGGAGGAGGAGGAGGAGGAGGAGGAGGAGGAGGAGGAGGAGGAGGAGGAGGGGGAGGAGGGGGAGGAGGGGGAGGAGAGGAGGAGAAGGAAGAAGAGGAGGAGAAGGGAAGCCTTGGTGTCGGTGCAGGCGCCGACCGTGCTGTCCGACCTTCAGTGTACCTCCGTGCCAGCTGCACAGCAGCTTCATTACGGAGGTGATTGCAGGACGGCGATGGCTATATCGATCAGGTGGCGGGGGAGGGCCGACCTTCTCGTAGCCTTCCGCCCTCCTGGGCGCATCTTCCACCTCCGCGGCGTCCACGGTGGAGACCTCCCAAAACCCTCATGTCTCCATCGCCTCCTCTGCTTCGTCATCATCATCATCATCATCATCATCATCATCATCATCATCATCATCAGCAGCACCATCACCATCATCATCATAATCATCATCAGCAGCATCAGCATCAGCATCATCATCAGCATCAGCATCAGCATCATCATCATCATCATCATCATCATCATCATCACCATCATCATCATCAGCATCAGAATCATAATCATAATCATCATCAGCATCATCATCAGCATCAGCAGCATCAGCATCAGCATCAGCATCATCAACATCATCAACATCATCAGCATCATCGTCAGCATCAGCATCAACATCGTCATCATCAGCATCATCATCATCATCATCATCCGCAGCAGCAGCAGCATCATCATCAGCATCATCAGCATCAGCAGCATCATCAACTCATCATCATCATCATCATCATCATCATCATCATCATCATCATCATCATTATCATCACCATCATGATCATCATCATCATCATCAGCAGCAGCATCATCATCAGCATCAGCATCATCATCATCATCAGCATCATCATCCTTATCAGCATCCTCATCATCATCCCCATCCTCATCCACACCATCCTCATCCTCATCCTCATCATCACCATCAACAGCATCATCAGCATCAGCATCATCATATTCATCATCAGCACCATCGAACCTCATCAGCATCAGCATCAGCATCAGCATCAGCATCAGCATCTGTATCATCATCCTCAACAGGATCAACATCATCAGCATCAAAATCAGCATCAGCATCAGCATCATCATCATCGCCATCATCAAAATCCTCATCAGCATCGTCCTCATCATCATAATCATCATCATCATCAGCAGTATCAACATCATCATCATCAGCATCAGAATCCTCATCATCATAATCATCATCAGCAGTATCATCGTCAGCATCAGCAGCATCATCAGCATCATCATTATCAGCATAAGCATCATCATCAACAGCAGCAGCTTCGTCATCATCATCACCACCATCACAAATATCATCAGAATCAGCAGTATCAACATCCTCATCATCACTCGTCATCCTCCTCAACATCATCACCATCATCATCATCAGCATCATCGTCGTCATCGTCGTCATCGTCATCATCATCACCATCATCATCACCTTTATACCCTTCATCATCATCATCCTCAGCATCAGAATCATCAGTATCATCACCCTTGTCCTCCGTCTCCTCCTGCTCCCAGTCGTCCTCCCCAACTCCACCTCACTCCTCTTCCTCCTGCTCTTCCTCCTCCTACTCCTCCTCATCATCATCCTTCTTCATCCTTCCTCCTCCTGCTCCTCATCCATCTCCTCCTCCTCCTCGTCCATGTTCCCCTCCTGCTGCCTCTCTGGCCCCGACGCCCACACACCTTGGCCCGCGAGTGCTCAACCCGTGCGAACGACCACCACGTCTGCCACTACTCTGGCGCACGCAACCCTGCGAAGGCGCGTCTGGCATTCGGGTCATAGCTCACGTCCCCAACGACCGTTTGGAACTCTCCAGGCATCCACCGAACGCATCACCACAGGCAGCACCAACATAAGCGTCGTCCTCACCATCACAACCATCAGCAGCAGCAACAGCAGCATAAGCACCACCACCATCATCATCGTCGTCATCATCCTAACCCTCCAGTACGCATCATAATATTGCGCTCCCCCTCGACATCCACACTCCTTTCGTCCTCTTCCCCCTCCTGCTCCTGCTAGACACCAACTGGAAGCGAACTCTGGTCAAACACATGCAAATATACAAGAATTGCGGCCGCCACGGCTGCACCGCTGCGCCCGTCACCAGGCCTAAAGCCAGCCAGACCCGGGCGGCAGTCAGGGCGCAGCCGAGGGCGAGGAGGTCACTAACTGCAGCCGCCCACTGGGTGATGCGTCCCAGCGCGGACCGCCGTGGCACCAGCCTGGGGGCCAAGCGTCGGCGACGCAGGCCCCAGCATGCTTGGCCAGATGATTCAGCGACCGGACAGCATCAGCGCAAAGGCGACCATAGGGTGTCAAAGCCACGGGGAGAGCCGCGCTCCAACTCCGCGGGTGTTCGTCGGTGGCTGCCGCGGCTGCCACGTCACCCGCCACGGACGCAGCTCGCAGGTCCCGCACAGCGTGCGGGCATCGAATGGCCACGTCAATGCAGAGCGTTTTTTTCTTATACGTGCGCGGGTAAGAATAACTGCGCGAACCCCGTGAAGGCCCGAGCCAACGAGGGCCCGAGGGGCCGAACCGAAACGAAGGGCGGACCAAAGGACCCGGAGCGGAACGAGCGAAAGGGCCCGACCGAGCAACCAGGACCGACAGAGAGAAGAAGGCGACGGGCCCAGCAAGCTGCGGATGTGCATGCTGAGCTGTCATACCGGGCCTGGGAGCGTGACCACCAGGTCCAAGATCGCCTCCCAGACCCTGCTGGCCGGAGTGACCCGCTCGAGCTGGGTGCTGGCGCGCTGCATGTCGACCCCCGCGCGGCACTTCCGCAGCAGGCGGGCCGGAGTCGGCGCCAGGGCGCGGTGCGGTCTCATCCGGGCCGGGCCCTGCTTGCAAAGCTAGGGGTGCCGGAGGCTGCGATCCAGCTGCTGGCCGCAGACATCCTAGCAGTCACCGCCTCTGCACCGAATCGGGCACGTCACCCCTGCAGGCGCAGACAGCGCACGTGCCAGCCCTGAAGAGCGCCGTGGGGAAGTGGGCCGTCAGATGCGTGGACACATGGATCCAGAGGGCACCAGCGCCAGGGCCGCCAGAGGTAGCAAACCCTCGCGCCGCTGGGCGCTCAGACTGCTCCATGCCCGCGTGGACTCGAAGGCCTTCACCTGCCTGAAGATGCGACGCGCAAAACGACTCGGCACTCTCACTGGCAGAGCGCCAAGCGGCGCCCGACGGCAGCGGGGCTTCTGGCTCAACGGTAGCGTGATCCTGCTCCTCATCATCCTCCTCCCCCTCCCCCTCCTCCTCCTCCTCCTCCTCCTCCTCCTCCTCCTCCTCCTCCTCCTCCTCCTCCTCCTCCTCCCTCCTCCTCCTGTCCTCCCACTCCTCCTCCTCCTCCTCCTCTCCTCCTCCTCCTCCTCCTCTCCTCCTCCTCCTCCTCATCATCCACCACCACCACCACCACCACACACCATCATCATCATCATCATCATCATCATCATCATCATCATCATCATCATCATCCTCATCATCCTCATCCTCACATTATCATCATCATCATCATCATCCTCATCCTCATCCTCGTCATCCTCATGCCCCTCCTCCTCCTGAACATCATCAGCAGCAGCATCATCATTACCATCATCACCATCACCATCACCATCGCCATCATCATCATCAGAATCAGCAGCATTAGAATAACCATCAACATCATCATCATCATCATCATCATCATCATCATAATCATCATCATCATCATCATCATCATCATCATCGTCATCATCATCCTCCTCATCATCATCATCATCATCATCATGATCATCATCATCATCATCATCATCATCATCATCATCATCATCGTCATCATCGTCATCATCATCATCATCGGCAGCAGCAGCATCATCATCATCATCATCATCCTCATCCTCATCATAAACATCATAATCAGCATCAGGAACCACATCATCATCATCATCA
>CAUYUJ010010493.1:0-7500 GCA_963575745.1 Prorocentrum cordatum | reverse complement strand
CTTCCTCGTAAGTCATGCCCACTTGTCCTCCGAGGTCGGGGTTCGTGGCTACATCAGGTTTCAATGTTCCACGGCCATCCTCCACTGGAAGTGGAGGGCGAGTCGGGGACTTCGGGTTAGGCTGGGGTGGTTTGGTGGGTGGTGAGCGGAGGTGCAACGCCGATGCCCGGCAGGTGCCCAGCCGCAGCTTGCCGTGCTCGCAGCCGACGCGGCGCATGCAGGTCTCAATTAAGGAATTGGAACCCCCAGTCGGACTCTGAAGTCGAATCAAATCGGAGTCGGAATCCATCGAAATCAAATCGAATCGAATCGAAGTCGAATCGAATCAAATCGAATCGAATCAAATCGAATTGAGTCGGATCGAATCGAGATGAGTCCTGACCTCGCCCGCATCAGACGCCAGGTGGACGCGATATCCCAAGAGAGCGCCCACCCAGGCCAGCATGGGCCATGTTGCGAACCCCAGCCAGCACCACGGCAGTTCCCAGACCTGGGTCTCAGCCAGGGGGGATTCAAAGGGACTGGCTGACCCCTGTCAGCGCTGGCCCTCCTCCTCCTCCTCCTCCTCCTCGTCCTCCTCCTCCTCCTCCTCCTCCTCCTCCTCCTCCCGTGCCCCGATCACGACCAAGATGCACTCAAAATCCGTCCCCAGACCGCGCCCCACGGGGCCCGTCCGGGCCAGTTTGCTTTGGCCCCGGCCCGATCCCTGACGGCCCTGGCCCCCGGAAGCCTGCCGACGGGCGCCGCAGGCGACGCGGCAACAAAAAAAAGAAAAGCTCCAGCCCGCACGCGAGCCGCCACGCGCGCCGTGGCAGCCGGCCCCCGGCCCTCCGAGAGCGCCTCGGGCAGACATCCGAGAACGCCCCGAAATCCCCGGCCTCCGAGAGTTCAGCGACGGGCCTCCATCTGCGGCGCGGCGACGCCGCCAGGGAGTGCCCCCCCCCCCCCCCCCCAGGGCGCCCCCGTCTGGCACTGCAGCTCCGTGCACCTGGCTGCGCGCGCGGCCAGCAGGTGCCCCCCCGAAGGAGGGGGCCGAGCAGAGGAGGGCGTCTTCAGTCTGAGCATGGCTCTGCGGCAACTCCTGGCAGCCTCCCGTGCACTCCTCCTCGTCCTCTAGCGCCGCCGCCGCCTACTGCGCCCTCTCCTCCCACTCCTCCTCCTCCTCCTCCTCCTCCTCCTCCTCCTCCTCCTCCCCTCCTCCTCCTCCTCCTCCTCTCTCCTCCTCCTCCTCCTCCTCCTCCTCCTCCTCTTATGATAATTGCTCTTCTTGATAATAGTAGTAATATGCGTAGTCGCCTGATTGATACTCACGACCGCAATGATAACAACAATCATAATAATAATACTAATAATAATGATAATAATAATAATAATGCAACGGTTTTCATCACATGGTATAAAGCTTACTCGTCGTAGTGTGACTAGAATCATGCGTAATTGTATGTTAGACGTATTAGTCGTATGAAGAATATTAGTAGTAGTAGCAGCAGCAGCAGCAGCAGTAGTAGTAGTAGTAGTACTAGTAGCAGTAGCAGTAGTAGTAGTAGTAGTAGTAGCAGTAGCAGTAGCAGTAGCAGTAGCAGTAGCAGTAGCAGTAGCAGTAGCAGTAGCAGTAGTAGTAGTAGTAGTAGTAGTAGTAGTAGTAGTAGTAGTAGTAGTAGTAGTAGCAGCAGTAGTAGTAGTAGTAGTAGTAGTCTAGTAGTAGTAGTAGTAGTAGTAGTAGTAGTAGTAGTAGTAGTAGTAGTAGTAGTAGTAGTAGTAGTAGTAGTAGTAGTAGTAGTAGTAGTAGTAGTAGTAGTAGTAGTAGTAGTAGTAGTAGTAGTAGTAGTAGTAGTAAGTAGTAGTAGTAGTAGTAGTAGTAGTAGCAGTAGTTGTAGTAGTAGTTGTAGTAGTTGTAGTAGTAGTAGTCGTCCTCGGAGTAGCAGTAGTAGTAGTAGTCGTAGTAGTAGTAGTAGCAGTAGCAGCGGTAGTAGTAGTAGCAGTAGTAGTGGCAGCAGCAGCAGGAGCAGTAGTAGTTGTAGTAGTAGTAGTAGAAGTAGTAGTAGTAGTAGTAGTAGTAGTAGTTAGTAGTTAGTAGTTAGTAGCTAGTAGTTAGTAGTTAGTAGTTAGTAGTTAGCAGTTAGCAGTTAGTAGTTAGTAGTTAGTAGTAGTAGTAGTAGTAGTAGTAGTAGTAGTAGTAGTAGTAGTAGTAGTAGTAGTAGTAGTAGTAGTAGTAGTAGTAGTTCGTAGTAGAAGTTAGTAGTAGTAGTAGTAGTAGTTAGTTAGTTAGTTAGTTAGTTAGTTAGTTAGTTAGGTAGGTAGGTAGGTAGGTAGGTAGTTAGTTAGTTAGTTAGTAGTAGTAGTAATAATAAAAGTAGTAGTAGTAGTTGTAGTAGTACTAGTAGTGGTGGTGGTGGTAGTAGTAGTAGTAGTAGTAGAGTAGTAGTAGTAGTCGTAGTAGTAGTAGTAGTAGTAGTAGTAGTAGTGGTAGTGGTAGTGGTAGTGGTAGTGGTAGTCGTAGTAGTAGTAGTTGTAGTAGTAGTAGTAGTAGTAGTAGTAGTAGTAGTAGTAGTAGTAGTAGTAGTAGTGGTAGTAGCAGTAGTAGTAGTCGTAGCAGTAGTAGTAGCAGTAGCAGTAGTAGTAGTTGTAGTAGTAGTAGTAGTAGCAGTAGTAGTAGTGGTAGTAGTAGTAGTAGTAGTCGCCTTATGATTCGTTTTACTCTTGCTATATGACGGTGAATCGTAATATCAGTCTTAGTCGTTAATCGTATGATCACTCTTCTTTAGCATCACGGAAACATTTAGCATTCTGACTAGTAATAGAAGTATCGCCATTACTCTCACTACTACGATGATTATGTTTATTATCCGTATGCTCTTGTCCCTATGATTATTCCTCCTCCTCCGCGGGTGTGGCCAGAGGCGATGTGGACAAGCCAAGCACGCCCAATCTTTACCACCCTCTGCTGGGATCTGCCTGCGGTTGACGCACTTCCACTTGATGCCTGCACAGCGAGGCGAGGGGATGTATGAGACACTAAAAGCGATGGGAAGGGATGAGAGGGAGGAGGGGATAGAGGAGGACGCAGATGAGAAAGATAGACAGAGCTAGACGAGGAAACAGACTAAGAGACATAACGTCGCGAAGACAGAGAAAACAGGGACTGGCTTCTGGAGACAAGGCGGGAAATGGACAGGCAGAGAGAGAGATACATGGACGGAGGCCAGGGCTGGGAAGATGAGGAGGCAGCGAGAGGCGAAGACAGAGGGACGCGCGATGGCAGGGAGCCAAAACAGAGGACGCCGGGAGAGGACGGGAGCAGACCACGGGAGCCAGAGCGGAGGGAAAAGGACTCAAGGATCGAGGGCCCAGGAGTCGAGGAAACTCGAGGGAGCGAGGATCGAGGAGGAGGAGGCTCGAAAGAGAAGGGGAGGGGGAGGGGGAGGGAGGAGAAGACGAGGGGCTGCCCCGGCGGGGAGCCCCGAGCAGGGAAGGCCGGGGAAGGCCGGCGGGAGCCGGGCGTGCACGCCACCCAGGCGCGCGAGGCTGCGCGGGGCGAGCGCGGCAGGTCCCGCCGTTCTTGTCGAAGACGTACCGCACGTCGCCGGCGGTCACGTGCGCCACCTGTGAAGGGGCCCCAGGACACACAAATAGATACACACAAATGAATAGATTCCACGTGTTTTCCCATATTTTTGGGGGTTGGGGTCTTCCGCCCCACTTCCCATATGTTTGCATATTTTCCTGGGGAGTCGACGATGAATTGTGTCTGTGTGTTTCTTTCCCTCCTGAACCTGGCAGCGCGGCGAGGCCGTCCCGGCGCTGCCGTTCGCAGCCGCCGGGGGGGAGGCCGGCTCCCCCTCCCGCGGGCCGTGCCAGCAGGAGGGCGCAGGGAACAAAAAGGGGGACAGCGTGAGGTCGGGCATGCCCCCCCTGCAGGCGGCTTTCGGGCGAAAAAGAAATAAAGGTAGTCACGAAAAAACATGCAAAAATAATCTAATAAATAGTCAAAAAAATCGGTTCATACGATCGTTTGACTAGTTTTGAGTTTTCCTCCTGTAGAGGGACATGCCCGAAGAAAGGGTAGCGAATCGCCTTGCGCAGCTGGTTTTCCCAGCGCCTCCCGGCGCCACTTGCATTCGGGGCCGAGGCCAACCGCATGCAGGCCCCGAAACCCCCATTTCGTCCTCCTCCTCCTCCTCCTCCTCCTCCTCCTCCTCCTCCTCCTCTTCCTCCTCTTTCCTCTCCTCCTCCTCCTCCTCCTCCTCCTTCCCACCTCTCCTCCTCCTCCCACCTCCCCTCCCTCCTCTCCTCCTCCGCCTCCTCCTCCCTCCCTCCTCCCTCCTCCCTCCTCCCTCCTCCCTCCTCCCTCTCCTCTCTCCTCCCTCCTCCCTCCTCCCTATGCGCCAAGAGAAGGAGAGAAGGTCTAGGCAGATGGAGATCGGCATACCCAGCCACAGAAGGCACTAGTGGGCTCACATAGGAGGCAGCTTGGGTTCTCTCGCACCTCTCCGAGGAAGGGGCCCGACAGGCTCCTCACGAGAACCACTGCGAGCTCCCACAAGAGGCACCCCACACTCTACAACGGGCTTGGCAGGATTCCACCGAGGCACACCAAGGAGACCCACTACCGCAGGTACAGCATGCTGACAGATCCTACAAATTTTCAGGCCTAACGATTATGAAGGCATTGCGACGGAGGCATTGCCTTATCGCATCATGCGCCCTGAAGATTTCATTTCGAACCTCTTCTGTGGCCGACGCCGCAAGGGGGGCATTCAGTGGTTTCTGTCAGATGTGCAAGCCATTGCGGACATCGCGATTACAGCACTGTCGCTGGATATAGCAATAGATCATGTGTTGGGGAATATCACCAGAAAGGCCACGATAGAAGGATCGACCATGCAGATTCGACATTACAAAGTGTGGGTCACAGGGGGGGGGGGGGGGCACCCCTGTGAGACGTGGAGCGCAGCCAAATGGAATCCAGGGCCCCCCCCCCACCACTACGTATATATGTGGGGAGTCCCCTGATGCACCGGCGCCCAGCAGGAGCAGCTTCGAGTGGGCAACCTGTTGCTCTTCACGATCGCCCAGTTGCTGGCAGAACATGTTCGAGCTGGGACATGCGGCTGGATGCAGCATCCGCCGCAGGCCCAGTGGCGACTCCAAGCGCCATCGAGCTTCCAATGGTCTCGACTCCTAGCTACGAGATGTTGCCCACAGGTCAGTACGATCATGTTCGACCACTGCATGCACCATGACGGCGACCCACAGTTACACGGAAGAGGTGCCACACGTATTTTAGCTTTGCGCCTCCCCACACTGCACGGCCTACTCAAGGCTCACAATCATGGCTTCTGCAATCACGGGAACGGTGTACACAAGGTCATCTTGTGCGCAAGAACGACGACGGCACTTTCAAAACGTGCAGCAAAAAGACGTACCCACAATCCATGTTTCGCGCCCTTGCGCAAGCCATGCATGATGCTGTCTTAGCCGCTCATTCTAAAAACGATGCGCCACTCCGCCAGATGGCCTTACCGCCAATGATTTCGACGACGCTACTATACGGAGATTCTACGTGCCTTGGTCAGACACCGAGCAGTTCTGGGAGGCACTCGACTATGTCGGCACCAAGGGAGAGAAACGCAGGTCGGATCCTGAGAGGTGGCATTGGGACCCTCCCGACCCGCCTCCCTTCACCTCCCCCGCCCCTGCCTCCCCCCCCGTGGCCCCTGCGAGCTCCGGAGGGGGCCCTGTGGCGCTCCCGTCCGAGGCCCCCGAGGACCCTTGGCCGCAGGAGGCCTGCGACCTCCAGGCGGACGGGGAGGCCGCCAGGGAGCCGGATGGACCGCCCCGCCCTCGGCCTTGCCTCGGGCGAGGCCCTCGTGTTGCCTCCTCCTCCTCCTCCTCCTCCTCCTCCTCCTCCTCCTCCTCCCCCTCCTCCCCCTTCCGACTGTTCAGCTTACGCCTGAACAGCTTGCGCGTATTCGCCAGAATCGAGCGGAGGCCAAGGAGCGCAGGCGCAAGCGCATTACGCCGTGGCACCTCGAGGCCGCTCCGTGGCCAGGGGGGGTAATTCGATGTTCTGTGTACCAATCCCGCGGGAGCTTTTGGTGGCCACACGGGGCCATCAAAAGGCAGAAGTCCTCAGCTGAGCGAAAAGAGCACGACCCAGCGTCCCAGCCTTCGTCCGACCTCCCTCCTCCCTCCTCCTCCTCCCTCCTCCTCCTCACCTCCTCCCTAGCCTCCCTTCCTCCCTTCCCTCCTCTCTCCTCTCTCCTCCTCCTCCTCTCCTCTCCCATCCATCCCTCCTCATTCTCCTCCGCTCCTCCCTCCTCCCTACTCCCTACTCCCTCCTCCCTCCTCCCTCCTCCCCTCCATCTTCCCTCCTCCTCCCTCCCCCTCTCCCCCGCGGGCCTCCAGATAATCCCCAGAAGTCTCCAGAGGTCTCCAGGGGAGAGATCCCTGGAGGTCTCCATCAGAGGCCCAAAAAAAGGGCCTAGAACATCCAACGGGAGGTCGTGAAATCAGCCCCGAGCATCCAAAGCATTGACCCTCGATCCTCCTCCTCCAGGCTGACGCCTGCGGCCCTGGGCACACGAAGCCGGCACGTATATACGCTTTGTCACGTCGTCTCCGACCAGGGCAGTCGGCGCCCTTTTGAAGGGGAGGAGGATCGGCCAAACACGAGCGAGAACTCCAGGCAGGAGACGGCACGGCACCGGAACGCGTCAGCGCGCGTGCGAGCGTGCGCATGCGCGCGCGTGATGTTTTCACCCACTGCGGCGTGCTGCCTGTAGCCGGGCGCGCTCCGGAACAGTCAATCCGTATCATAGGGATACACGCGTTAAGGATGCAAGGGCCCAAGAGGCAAACGCGAACGTTTTTCGAGCGAGGCTGGTCAGAGAAAGTCGCGAAGGATGGGCCGAAGAGGCAAGGATGCAAAGGTACCCTTGGGAGGATTTGCCCGAACGTTTTTCGAACGAGGCTGGTCAGCGAAAGTCGCGAGGGATGGGCCGAAGAGGCAAGGATGCAAAGGTACCCTCGGGAGGATTTGCCCATCCTTTGCGAGTTGACTGTATCTCTCGTCTCTGTCTCTGTGTCTGGCGGCGGTGGACAACGATGGCGGCAACGCCGAGGGCGACGGTGGCGGCGTCGCCAGGCGAGGGCAACGGCGGCGGCGCCGCCGCCGACGGCGGCGACGCGGCCGAGCGGGGCGGCGGACACGCGGCGGGCGGGCGCCTGGTCGCGGCAGCGGTGCGAGCGGCAAAGCTGGTCCTGCGGAGGCGACGGCGCGTCGCCCTCGCCACCCCCGTCGTCGCTGCCATCCTACGCCGCCGCCACCGCCGTCGGCGTCTGGTCTCACTCACCAATCTCCCCAAGCCCCACCCCTCTGTTCATTCCTCCGATTCCTCCGTCCACCTCCGCTTCCTTATTCCTCTTCCTCCTTCCCCTCCTCCTACTCCTCCTCCAGCTCCTCCTCCTCCTCCTCCTCCTCCTCCTCCTCCTCCTCCT
>CAUYUJ010010492.1:22500-28173 GCA_963575745.1 Prorocentrum cordatum | reverse complement strand
ATCTGGAGTATCTGCCTGATCGCGTAGCGATGTATTGGAAAGAAAATTCCGCTGCACCTACTGTAGGTGCTTACTCCTCTGAGCTTGCTCAGCTTTACTGAGGACCTTAGGCCAGATACCTGAATTGATACGTCTAAGATACTCGCGCCCAGTGGCCGAGGGCGGTTGACACATCGTTGCTAGCTTCCCAATCTGCTGGGAGACGTAGCTCCCGCATGTGGAGCAGAACCAAGTCCCCAGCCCAGCGTGGAACCTCGGATGATGGGTTAAATGAATCCACCCCCCTGCTACACGAACCTGCTTGCCCAGGGGGGTCTCATATAAGTGCCATCAACATTTTCCAGATTGAAACACCCTGAATCATACCATTCAACACGGGTGCTAGCTGTGGCTGACCCCATACATATATTACATTGTCTACCAGTGTCATCTAATTGGTGATGAGACCTGAAAACAGCACACAGGGAGGGGGCGGGAGGGCGGACAGGCTGAGCTTTCACTCTCCTAGGCTGTCGGCTTCCAGCTGGCAACTCACGAATCTGAGCCTTCTCGAACTCTAGGGCCTCTAAGGTGGATCTCAGGAGCCTCATGCGGACGAGGTAGGCGTCATTCTCGATACCCTGAATCTGCTGTCGAAGGTGCTTTTCCACACGGTGGCTGTCCGCTGCAACTGCTGCAAACTCGTCGGCGACAGTGTTGCCATATGCAAAGGACGCATTGGCACGGCCAAGGGCGACGTCCTCGCCCGTGGCATGAGAGTTGGTGAAAAGAACCACGAAATCGCCTGATCTCCTGGCTCGCTCGACGCCCACCTGGTGCCACAGGTCTGCATCAGGTCCGACTGGCGAGCTCGGGTGTCCATTATAATAGTTGAGGTAGACACCCTCGCAATCAGTGATGGAAACGACGTCTAACTCCGAAACCTGCATGGCGAGGAGAAGGGCGAGCAGCTCGCCTCGGACGACTGTCTGCCTGTCCCCTGGGAGAGGCCCCCACATCGCCGTCTGCAGTTGCATATCGTTGATCCTGAGGCTGGGGAAAGCTGCGATGCCTATGCCCACGCGCCTGAGGACTGGGGAGGCTGTGTCACCTCCTCCGCTGGCATCCCCGAAAATGTACATGACTGAGCTGGTGCGATTGGTCTCGAAGCACTGCGGTGAGAACTTCTCGATGCCATGAGCGGTCCAGTCGTATGTGCTGGCTGGTGGTGGGACCTGTGTCCACGCTTGAGGCAACAGGCCCCTTGTCCAGTAGCACTCGTACATGTCCTGCTGTGCTGAGGCTTGCGCAATCATGTGATCCGTGGAGTCGTACACGGGGCACTTCTGGTTGGCAACGCATTCCCATGTGCGATGGAACGGTGTCTCCTTGGCGGCCTAGCAGCGCGGGCACTTGCCGTCGGTGATGGCGCTGGTCTGCTCCAGCACTCTGGCCTTCGGCCACGTAGCGCCCGCTGCTATGGTGAGCATCATGGTTGAGAGTCGCCGTCCGTGCTTCATCTTACTGAGGTACTGGAGTAGCTTGCGATATGATCGGTTGTCGATCCCTCTCTCCATCCCAGACCCACCGTAGTGCTGGTTCGCACTGGCCCAAAGCTTGGCCTGGGCGCTGCGGTCGATGTCCTGGAGCAGTGTGTCTGGGATGTCCACGTGAGGGTTACCTGTGAGCTGCTGGCGATCGAACTCCCAGGTGTCTTGTCCTCGGCTGTCGACTATGGTCGGCGGGAGGATCCACTCCTGCGGTCCCTTCGGCGTCCAGCCGAGCTCCAGGAGGTACATGATGACGGTGGACTGCGGCCCCTTGATGTGGCGAACCCGCTGTCCGACGGGTAAAGATTGAAAATGCCTGAGTACTGTATCCCAGGTGTGGCGGATGGCCCTCTCCATAGGCCCCGCCTGGATCCATGTCGTGAGCCACTGCTGGATGGTCTCGCGAGGAAACTTGCGTGCTGGGTCGGAGGGGCCTGCCTTGAGGTCCAGCAACGTTGTGAGGCATCGTCCCTGAAGGCGAGGGCCCAACGAGTCTCCGAGCCTCCTCCTGAAGAGTGTCAGCTGTGTGCCGAAAACTCCGTGGATTTGATGTGCATAGCTGCCTCCAGCCTGTGCCCCCTGGAGGGCCAGTCTCCCTGTGACGTGGTAGCGTCGGGAGGCGCGGGCGAGGCGTGGGATCTTCTCGTGCTGCAGGCCGTGCTTGGCGTGGCGCTGCGTCCTGGCACTGCGGGCTGCCCGTGCGCCTGCCCCCAGGTCGGTTCCAAGGTAGGCCGCTTGGGCCTTGGGCACCACCTTGAAGCCTTGGCGAGCCAGACGGCGCGCGATGTGCCTCGAGTCGTCCATGCTGGAGCAGAGGATCACACTCTTCTTGGCGATGCTGAGTCCGCGATCTTGGAGTGCGCGGCAAGTGTCCAGCAAGCATTTGAAGAGGTCCCGTCTGGTAGCCTCTCGAGACCCCTGCATGCGCTGGGATAGGTCGTCGACCCAGATGCGGTGGGAGCATCTGGCATGGACCTGGGTCACTCTCCGAATCGCCTTGTAGGTGATGACCTTAGCGAATCGGGTGCCAGATCTAAGTCCTTGAACCACTGATCGAGTTGGTTGGAAGGGTACAGTGTAACTGCCGCTCTGGGTGAGAACTCTGGGCGCGATGCATTGGAGGAGTTCGAGGCCCAGAACCTCCGCTGGGAAGTCCAGCTCGAGGGCCTGCTCCCCGAGGTCGCACCAGCTGATAGAATCGTAAAATTGTGAAATGTCCAGTAGTCCATGGCCCTGGGGTCCCCCTGCGTAGGCGCTGAGCTCCTCCTGTAGGGCCCGTTCATAGGCCTCCCGCAGAGCTGAATTCCCCCTGATCGCTGCGTCCCAGCGCGCGTGGCATTCGCGGTTCCATGAACGAACTGCGTCCTCACGACACATGGACCAGCAGCGGGCGATTTCGGGTAGTAATCCAATGATGCGGTCTCCGTTGTCCTTCTTGGCCCTCATGACTCCTATGGTCATGAGGAGTTGGTGCGGCCACATCTGTAACTGCTCCATGGTGTTGAAAAGACTGGCGCGTTCCTCCAGTGCCTCCTGTGGGAGGCGTAGGAGGTCCAGAGGGCTGAGGCGGTCAGCTCCTAACCCTGTGCGTGCTCGCTGTCGTCGTAGGGCATGGCGCGCGTCCTCTCCCGAGAGTGGTGGGAGACTCTGAACTTGAATCTTGTCGACGATGTGTTGGAAGAGGTCGGGGAGCCCTCCTAGTGCCTTTCTTGTTGGTGCCCATAGCTGGTGCCAGCTGGTGACCTTGTGGCCGAGCAGGTCCATGGGGTGCACGAGGGTATGGTTGCCCACCTTTGTCGACTCGGCTGGCTGTGGCTGGGGCTTGAGCGATCTATGTAGTGTGCTCAAGGCCGGGGCAGTGATTGCCCACTCGCGGAATGCGAAAAGAGACTTGCCAACTGCTCGCCGCTGAGCGCGTCGAGCAAGGAAACCAGCTGCTGCTGCGTAGTCGACGACCTCCTCGACGGGGAGGGTGCGAATGTGGCTGAGCATGTCCAGCCACTTCGTCCATGGGAAATCATCCTTGGGTTTGATGATGCCTGCTGCCCCTGCAGGGGCTTCTTGTAGCAGACGGTCCACTGCCTCGTGAAGCTGCTGTAGCTGACGCAGGCCGTTGCCACGTGCTCGATGACGGTAGGTGCGCTGCAACGTGGTGTGCAGTCTGGTCCACCATGAGCTGCTCGAATCACTGAGTGCGGTAGCCCGTCTCGTCTGGGCCTCCCGCACCGTCACGACATGAAACTCGGGCCCCTGTGATCTGGAGCGGCCGAGGTGGTCCTGCTGATGGTGGCTGTGTATGGTAGCCTCGACCGTGGTGACCCACGAGCCGTAAAGCTGACCGAGGGTAAGTGCGGTATCAGGTTCGAGCGAAAAAGGCTAAGGATTGCGCAGCAGCAGCAGCATGACAGCAGCAAGAGGGGTTGAGCATCCCCGTTTGCACACGATGCTCGGTCCAGAGGGCACTCGGGGTATCGTATGAAGGCTGCTGTCTGGCTGGGTCGGAGGTCCCCTCCGCTGACTGCAGCAAGTCTGAAACCTGGCTGGCACGTGTGGACTCCATCCCCTGGGTCCAAGCAGGTTCGGGGGGGTTCTCACGCTGGGCCGAATTAGAGGCGCTGGGGGGGCTGCGAGGAGGTCCGTGGGGCTCTGGTTTCCCCTCGCACGTGGGAGCAGCTGCTGGCACCACAACGGGCGACGGGAGGACGGCTGCAACGTTGGCAGCTGGCCTGAACACGGTCTCGCTTGCCCAGGGGTCCTCTTCTTCGGCCTCTGAAGCGTAACCAGGGAAAGTTGGGTCCTCGCCCTCACCTGACGAGCCCCCTGCATGCGTGGACTCGGCATCGTCGGCCTCGCCAATTAAATCTCCGAATACTGCGTGGTATGTGCGGCCCCGAAGCTCTTGTCCCTTGGCGGCCTTCTCAGCCCGTTGGGCCTTGGCCAAACTGGACTTGGACCCAGGGGTGGGAGCTTTCGAGGGCCGAACCGTGTTTGGTAAACGACGGGGCAACTCCATGATGCGGGTGAGGAGCTGCTCCCCCGAAGAAACAAAATGAATGGCAAGTGCAATGTGTGGCCGCCACGGTACGTCATGCACTGGGGTCACCTGCTGTACGTGTGACCGTGCGGAGAGGCTGTGAACGAGATAGTCCAGGTGGGGGGCTTTCCTGCCCCAGCCTGGGTCACAAGTATATTCGACGTCTGCACACTTAATTACGCCTCCGACTTCTCCGAGGAAGCCTGAGGCCTGAAGGGTGTGCGGTGGGATGTTCCAGTCGCCTATGACTACCCATGGAAGCTGAAGGGCCCTGATGAAACTCCCAAGTCTCCTGTACCTCACGAGGTTGGTACCCGAGAGGCCCACGCTGCAGGTCCCATAGAAAACAACAACGACGAGCGTATATCCCTTGAAATGCAGAACGCATGGAACAAAACCGTCAAGGCTGCCGCTGGGTTTGGCCTTGAGCGCAGAAGATTGAACTGCTTCATGGCAGATGTGGGCTTGAAGATGCCCCCTAGCTAAAATCCACTCACCTCCTTCATTGGCGTGTCCTCCTGACTGCGATTCACCTGGGGAGTCGTGTCGAACCTCGGGACTGGCCGCCTTGGAAGATGGGCGAGCAGCGTTGTGAAACAAGCGAAGATTATGGCCTCGAGCTTTCCCTGACCACCTGCCCACATCAGCTGGTCCAATGTGTGTCTCTGCCAGGCCGAAGAAATCGCATGAGGTCTGGGTGAGGATGAAATCCCACGCCTTGTCCCCCATACACGTGATGTTGCTGTACAGGAAGGTGGAGGTCTTGACGGCGTCGGCCTCCTGCGTCGAGGCGCCCGTGGCTTGGCCGCTGGGCGCCTCCTCGGGCTGCTCTGCCGCAGCCCCTAGTCAAGAGCTCGCGGTGCCACCTGCCGCTCCCGCAGGCTGTGTCGCTGCGGCGGGCTTCGTGGTGGGCTTCGCCCCTGCCGCTGGGCCGCCTGCAGCGCCTGTGGTGCCGCCCTTGCCCTTGGACTTGGCCTCCGCGGCCGCCATCTGGGCTGCGAACTTCGCCTCGGACAGCTTCTTGGCCTCCTGCTTGGTGGCCTTCTCCTGGGCGGCCGCGGCCGCGGGGTCAGGGGCAGGGGCTGGGGCCTGCGGGCCGTCGGCCGCGCT
>CAUYUJ010010492.1:0-17500 GCA_963575745.1 Prorocentrum cordatum | reverse complement strand
GAAGCCCTCCCTCCTCCCCCCACCCCCCTCTGCGCGTGGCTGAGAGGTGGTACCGCACCGCCCCCCGCTCCGCTCCGTGGACCAGGTGGCAGAGGTCACGGCACCGGCCCGACCGTAAAGGCACTTGAAAGCTTCGTAGGCCTGGCTGAAAAAAGATGGGAGACACAGTCACAGCAAACAAGTACAGAGCGCAGCTCGAGCAGATGCGCAAGGAGCATGAGCTCTCGGTGCAAGAGAGAGCCCAGCGTTCACACGACAGGGTTCAGAGGCCTGAGGATCTGCTGGCCACGGAGGTCGAGAAGCTGGAGACGTACCAGGGCTGGGTGGTCACGCAGACGACCTGTGTGCGCGAGCTCGAATCCACGCTCCAGGATGAGGAGGAGTAGGAGGACGCAGAGGAGGACCTCCACATTCCCCCTTCTCCCCGTCCTACATATGGTAGCGGTGGTGGAACATTGGCCCATCAGACCGACGGTACCTTAAGCAACACCCCCGCACCCGGAAGGGCCTAGTGCTCCCCCTCGTCTCCCCTCTCTCCTCCGCGGGGCCCCTTCCCTCCCTCCTCCCGCCTTCCTCCGTCGTGCGTGCTGGTTGGTTCTCCAGCCTCCTCCGCCCCTCCTCCCTCCTTGTCCTCCTGCTGCCCCCCTCGTGTCGTCCCCGTTCTGGTCGGTCTTCCTCTGGGGCATCCCCTTATAATCGTCTGACGGCCGCAAACGAGCAGTCTTCTTCGAGCCCTCTCCCTGCCCACCAATCCAGTACGGCAGGCGGGGTGGGGGATGGCTGCACCTTAACCCAATGACCAACGAAGGAGGAGAATGAGGAAGAGGAGGAAGAGGAGGAGGAGGAGGAGGAGGAGGAGGTGGTGGAGGAGTGCAGCCGGGCTGTCTGAAATAAGGGACAGATAAGGCACGGAGCCCCTCCTTGGTCCCCAGAAGCGCCCTCGTGCACGTGGAGGGCTAAAGGAACCGACGCGGTCCCAAGAAGCACCGAGCCCCTGCCGCACGCAAACTGCTTGTAATCTCAGCGTCTCCAAGCCGTCCTCGCGCGTCCCGTCTCGAGGTCCATCTATCTCGTCGTCGTCGTCGTCCTCGTCCTCCTCCTCCGTCCTCCGTCCTCCTCACCCTCATCCATGTCCACCTTCCACTTCTCCCCTTCCTCCTCCTCCTCTTCCTCCTTCTCCTCCTCCTCCCGCTCCTCCTCCCCCTCCTCCTCCTCCTCCTCCTCCTCCTCGTCCGCCCCCTCTTCACTGCTTCACCCACCTGCCGCTTATCATTGTCCCCTTTCCCTCCAGCCCCTGCCCATTCCTTCCTCTCCTCCTTCTCCTCCTCCTCTTTCCCTCCCTCCCTCCCTCCCTCCCTCCTCCCCCACCCCACTCCTCCTCCTCCACCTCCTGCTTCCCACCCCCTCTCCAAATCATCCCTGCCCTCCTTCTCCTCACCATCATCCCCACTTCCCATTCATTCTCAGATGCCCTCCCCCCAAACCATCTGTTCCTTTGCCCGCGTGCCACGCATCAGGAGGTCGCACGATCTACACACCCTCTGGAAACTGGTATGCCACAGGGGCGAGCAAGAGAACGAGAGGGAGAGAGAGAGAGAGAGAGAGCAAAACAACAAACAACTAAAGACAACAAGGGGGAGAGGAAGAGAGACAGGGAGGGAGAGAGAGAGAGAGAGAAAGAGAAAGAGAGCGAGAGAGAGCGAAAGAGAAAGGAACAACACAACTAAAGAAAGCAAAGGGGAGGAGAAGAGAGACTGGGGGAGAGAGAGAGAGGGAGAGAGAGAGGTATATACATATATATATATATATATATATATCCGCCGGCCCCCTTGTGGGGCCACCAGGCTGCGAGGCACGTGATTCGCAGTTTCCTGTACCAGTCGTAGGTTGTAGTTTCCAGTGTTACAGTTCTGCTTCTTGCTGGTTACTGTAACTAGTTTACTTCTGGCTGGTTACTGTAACTAGTTGATTGACCGCGCGAGGGGGGGGAGGCCCAAACAAGACTTTTAGCCTCACCTGGGCGCGTTGTCTGAATTGCTGGGGGGGCTCGAAATCGACACCCCTCACGCAGATCCGCGGGGTCAGGGTCCAAAAACACATGGGATTTGCCACATTTCTGAAATTCGGTGCCACCCCTCACGCAGATCCGCGGGGTCAGGGTCCAAAAACACGGGGATTTGCCACATTTCTGAAATTCGGTGCCACCCCTCACGCAGATCCGCGGGGTCAGGGTCCAAAAACACAGGGGATTTGCCACATTTCTGAAATTCGGTGCCACCCCTCACGCAGATCCGCGGGGTCAGGGTCCAAAAACACATGGGATTTGCCACATTTCTGAAATTCGGTGCCACCCCTCACGCAGATCCGCGGGGTCAGGGTCCAAAAACACATGGGATTTGCCACATTTCTGAAATTCGGTGCCACCCCTCACGCAGATCCGCGGGGTCAGGGTCCAAAAACACAGGGATTTCGCCACATTTCTGAAATTCGGTGCCACCCCTCACGCAGATCCGCGGGGTCAGGGTCCAAAAAACCGGGGGATTTGCCACATTTCTGAAATTCGGTGCCACCCCTCACGCAGATCCGCGGGGTCAGGGTCCAAAAACACATGGGATTTGCCACATTTCTGAAATTCGGTGCCACCCCTCACGCACATCCATCGCAAGGCGTGGTAACCCAAACTGCGAGTACTCCCTCGGCCCTTTAATCCCAAGGTGTGGTAACCAAGCTCGTAAACCATACACGTCTTACCAATCGCCCCTGTGTGGTAACCCCTCTTGTGATCAGTTGGTTTTGCCGATTGCGAATCGGCCTCGCATGAAGTTCCGATACTGCTGCACGACAGCGCCAAAGCCTCATGACTTAGCTCTTCCATGGCCCATTCTCCGAGAGAGGGGGCCGGCGGCAGGGGGCGAAGCCCTTACGGTATATAGATGTATATAGAGGTCCCTGAACCCACCATGAACCCCCCTTTCCTATTGGAAGATCCAAGAAGAAAGAAGGGTGTGTGGGTCTTTGCGTTGGTGTGTGTGTGTGGGTGTAGGAGGGTGAGGTGTGCGTGTGAGCGTAAGAGAGAGAGAGGGAGTACGCTGGCAACGTTGTGGAGACGGAGGGTGCGGAAAGGAAGGAGGAGCCTGTGGAGTATCGGGTGTTGTGTTGGAGACGGAGGTCGAGGAGTAGCCTGTTGAGTACCGCGTGGTGTGTTGGAGACGGAGCGAGTGGAGTAGACGGAGGGTGTGGAGTAGACGTAGGCTGTGGAGTAGAATGGGATTTTCAAGCTCAGCTTGGGAAGGGAGCCTGTTGAGCATCGGGTGGTGCGTTGGAGACGGAGGGAGTGGAGTAGACGGAGGGAGTGGAGTAGACGGAGGGAGTGGAGTAGAATGGGATTTTCAAGTTCAGCTTGGGGAGGGAGCCTGTTGAGTACCGGGTGGTGTGTTGGAGACGGAGGGAGCGGAGTAGACGGAGGGTGTGGAGTAGACGGAGGCTGCGGAGTAGAATGGGATTCTCAAATTCATTCAGCTTGGGGAGGGAGCCTGTTGAGTATCGGGTGGTGTGTTGGAGACGGAGGGAGCGGAGTAGACGGAGGGTGTGGAGTAGACGGAGGCTGCGGAGTAGACTGGGATTCTCAAGTTCATTCAGTTTGGGGAGGGAGCCTGTTGAGTATCGGGTGTTGTGTTGGAGACGGAGGGAGCGGAGTAGATCGAGGGTGTGGAGTAGACGGAGGCTGTGGAGTAGAATGGGATTCTCAATTTCAGCTTGGGGAGGGAGCCAGTTGAGCACCGGGTGGTGTGCTGGTGACTGAGGGAGTGGAATAGACGGAGGGAGTGGAGTAGACGGAGGCTGTGGAGTAGAATGGGATTTTCAAGCTCAGCTTGGGAGGGAGCCTGTTGAATACCGGGTGGTGTGTTGGAGACGGAGGGAGTGGAGTAGACGGAGGGTGTTAATATGCGATGATGATGCGATGATGATGTTGATGCTGATGTTGATGCTGACGATGATGATGATGATGATGATGATGATGATGATGATGATGATGATGATGATGATGATGATGATGATGATGATGATGATGATGATGATGATGATGATGATGATGATTACCCAACATGATGATGATGATGGTGATGATGGAAATGAGGCGAAGCGGCTTGGGGGGCTCCTCGGAGGGTCCCGCCAGGGAACTCCGAAAATGCAGGGGACCTATAGTAATTCATGGAGTTTTCGAGGAAGGGGGGGATCATGGTGGGTTCAGCGGGCTATATATATATATATGTATATATAGATATGTGTGTAGAGGCACATGTATATATGTAAGAGAGAGAGAGAGAGAGAGACATATAATGAAGCGTGTGTGTGTGGGGGGGGGGGGGGGTAAATGTCCCAAACATGTTTTAGCATACGGGCTTGTACCTAGCCGTACGAATTCGTTTTGAATCTTTCTGCTGGCCTCGCCCTTCACATTGCGTTGTTGTTGCTGCTGCTGGTGCTGCGTTTGTCGATGTTGCTGATGTTGGTGTTGGTGTTGATGTTGCTGTCGTCGTTGCTGCTGCTGGTGTTGCTATTGTTGTTGCTGTTGCTGCTGATGGTGCTGGTACTGTTGCTGCTGTTGCTGTGTCTGATGTTGTCGCTGCTGTTGTTGATGTCATCGTTGGTGTTGTTGGAGTTGTTTTTTCTCATGGTGTGTTGTTGGTGTTGCTATTCGCGGTGATGGTGTTCGTGCTGTTGTTATTGTTGTTGTCGTTGATGTTGTTGTCGTTGTCGTTGTTGCTGTGGGTGTTGATGGTGCAGTTGTTGTTGAACGTGATGATGTTATTGTGTTGTTGATGGTGTTGTTATTGTCGCTGGTGGTGCTGCTGTTGGTGTTGATGTTGTTGTTGCTGCTGCTACTGCTGGTCGTGTTGTTGAACCCCCACTACTGAATAATAATTATTGTCGATCCCCCCCTCCGGTGGCCACTGTATTTTTCAACTGAAGTGTCCCCCCCAGGGCTAGCACCCTAGTTTTCATCAGAGAGTCACTAAGCTCAAACTGTGCCCCTTGCCCCCGGTTTACAACAACCGCAGCTCCCGACTGATACTTCCTCACAATTTATTCCCAAATCGCGCTCTGGCGCGGGACGTCCTCACAATTTGTATACGAATCGCGCTCTCGCGTGGGACTCCCTCGCAGTTTATTCAGACGAGGCGCCCCCGGCGCTCAGGAATCACGCTCTCGCTTGGCTTTTCTCACGACTTACTTGACAATCGCGCTATCGCTCAAATCTTCTTCGCGATTCATGCAGGACCCACGCTTCAGCAACCCGCCTGCTCGACCTGGTCGCCTCTTGGGCCCTCTTGGGGCTCTTCGGGCGAGTCAGGGAGGCCTCTTGGGGCCGTCGTGGGCCCCAGTGTTCAAAAACAGTGGGGGGCACCACTTTATCCCCCCTGCCCCCCCCTGGGAGACTCAAAAGCGCGTCTTGGGGCCTTGTTGGGCCGCTCTTGGAGCGCTCTTGGGTGTTCTCGGGGCCCTCTTGGGGAACTCTTGGGCTCGTCTTGGGGCTCTCTTGGACCATTTCGGAGCCATCGTGGGGCGTGAAAAAGCTATCGGAAGCTAAAGCGCGAGAGCGCTTGAGGGGGGAACGCGAGATCTTTCCTCGCCGCCTTGCCGCCAGATATGCCGACAGCGCTTTGTGCGAGAAGCCGGGGTCCTGCTCCATGTCTGTCTCTCCACGAAACTCCACTGCTTGGAGCTCATCAGCGGCCCGGCGCTGAGACACATGTTACAGTTGGCAGACGACCATGACCTCCTCCACCCAGCGGGCATGCCCCCCTTGAACTCGTTGAGAGATGGCCGACCCCAAAGGTGCTCGTCGGTGAAGACATCGCCTTCTTCGCGCGTCGGGCGCGTGGCGGGGTGGCGCGGAGCCCCGCAACGCATCCGCATGTTTTGCACGCGGGGTGTGCTCGCCAGGGACACTTGGCCCCCCATGGCGACGGCCACAAATAGAGCAGCCACGTACTAGCCCGCATCCTGGAACTTTGCATGCAAGTCACCTCCTCGACGGGCCTTGAGCCCCCATTTCACCTTGCCCCCTCCCGTGCGGAGCTCGGCGGAGCTCCGGCGTGGGAGCGGCGTCGTTCTCTCAACTGGTCCATGGTCAGCGCGGAGCCTGTATCGACGTGGAACCAGTACCGGCGCTGGTTGTTTTGAGGTGTGATATCCACATTGCTCTGGAACAAACTCCAAGTGTCTTGCTAAGGACCCCACTCCGGCGCAACTTGTCCGTCGGATTCTCACCCGTGCACTGGGCGGCGCGGGGTACTCGTGCGCCTTTTCATTTCGAGCGCGCAGTCCACAGCTCGTCGCTAGTCGGCTGCTGTGGAAGATGACCTTGAGAAAGAAATCGAGCATGAACTGAACGACCCACGGGCGACCTACAGCCGCTTAGGTGTGCTTCGCAAGGACGTATTTTCCGGTCCACTGCAGCTGCTCGCCCAGCGGCTCGGACCACAACCGAGTCCTCTTGAGGAGCTATTCCATGTTCTTGTTCTTCCCGAATGCGTGCATCTTCTTGTCGTTGACGCAGGTGGCGCCAATTCTCGCGTGCATTCGCAGCTGCGCAACGGTGTCTAGCGGCGCGGGCGCATCCGCTTCGAACGCTGTGGCTGGCGGCTGGCCCTCATCGGCATACTTCGGCCCGCGTTTTTGGAATTTGGCGAATTCCGTAATCGAGCTTCTGGCGTCCCAGGACTCTTGCCACTCCGCGCGGTCTGTGGTGCACAGGAACTGCGGGAACTTGCACATGGGCGGCTAGTGTCGGCTGGGCAGCAGCATCCCAAGGTCTGTGTCGGGAATTTTCCGTAGCGAGTTCAAGTCATCCCTTCTTTGCCAAAGCCACTGCGCAAAGTTCTCGGCTGCTCTTGGCGTGGGCCCAGTATCCAGCCACTCCCAAAATTGCAAGGTCCCCGCGAGCGCGGGGCTGCAGGCAAAGGCTGCCACACGCCGGTTCCCATGCCCAACGAGATCTTGCAAAGCGTCGTAGTTGGCGCAAATTGCGCAGCGCTCGTAGCTCGAAATCATGGTGACCTGTTGTTGCTTCTCGTTCGCGGCCTTGATCGTCTGCGCAGTGCAAGATGTGAGCCGGCTTTGGATATCCCGCGGGCTCATTCGTCGACTTGAGGGCGCGGCCTCGCCCAAAATCCGCAGGCCCCAGCTCTCTGGGCGCAGTGGGATGCGCGATGTTTCCCCATCCGCCCTTTTCGCGTTCACCCACGCGCGCAAGGCTGGCCCAAAACACGCGCAGCCCCAGACGAGAGCATTCGAGATTGCCGCCCAAGATAACCCATGACGACTTCCACGACGGATAGCTCTGTAGCCGCAACTTCTGTACAAGAAAGGTCTTATCTGATGAGTTGCGCACCTCCCTTCTTGCCATAACTCTCTGCCACGTCTTCCCTGCGGCCAACGTCCTTCCGGCACCCCTCCCACTTATCCCCCCCTCTTCGGCATCGCCCCGCACTTGCCGAGTTTGAAAGAAATCCCAGAGATGTTCGCGAATGTGACATGGCGTCGACGCTTCTAGAACCCCATTCACGACCAATTCCCAGGCGAGCTTCTGGCACCAGAAATGCGGGGGAGCACGCAGTTACCCGAGGAGTTGGACCCGGCGGCCGTCGAACAGAAGCTCGGAGGGAGCCCGTCCATCCTCCGAAACTGCATTTCAAAGCTCGCGCTGGATGGTCGGGCCGAAGCTGGAGCCAGCCAGAGCACCCCCCAACAACGGCCAACCTGTGACATCTGGCTTCTCGGAGGCGTCTCGTGGCGCTATTGGGGGCATTGGGGGCTCTCTTGGAACTCTCTCTCTCTCTCTCTCTCTCTCTCTCTCTCTCTCTCTCTCTCTCTCTCTCTCTCTCTCTCTCTCTCTCTCTCTCTCTCTCTCTGTCTCTCTCTCTGGGCCGTCTTGAGGGCCTCTGTGCCCATCCAGTTCCGACGCAGGAGACCATCGATTCAAAGCAGGGTTTCGCCAGTTGAGGCGCCCCGCTCGGAGGCGCGCAAACAAAATCCAGAAGCCCCCATTGATTCGCCACTGGGGTGCGATGGGGCCCCATGCGCCAATGTTGCGGGCATTTTGAAGCCTCAGAAACCCATGGCACTTGAAACGGCCAGCCTTCTCGAAAATCGAAAACATGTGTTTGACGGCGTCATTTTCTTGCGGGTTTCCTTTGGAGGTTTCGCGGCCACCTCGCGCCGTCTGCGCGCGGGCCATCTCGAGCTAACTTGAAACTTTCTGCGCGGTGTCGGAGGTAATCTCGGGGCTGGCGAAAGCCGCGGTGGACGCTCCGAGCACTCGCGCGAGACCCTCCGCCAAGACCCCCGAGGGGAAGCGGAAGGAGAACGTCGGCGGAGGGGCGCAAGCCCCTCGCGCAATCCAAAGCTCGCCGGCCGTGAAGCCGCTGAATTGCCCGCAAACGTGCTCCATATCGGTGGCATAGCCGTAGGTCTCGCCGAAGATCTCCTTGCCAAGCCTATCGATCAGCTTGCTTTTGCCGCCGCCGGGGGCGCCGACGAGCATGGTCGCAGTGCCCGGCTCGGTGCGGGGATTTGCAGCGCGTCGGCCAGGTGGCCCGCGATCCCGTTCGCCAGTTCCACCGCGCCGCCCGCCCAGGAGGCGACAATTGCGTCGACGATCGGCCGAACGGGCGTTTCACCCACCGCAAACTGCTGATCCCGTTGCAACTTGAAGCCCGGGAAGATATTCACAGCGCGCTCGCCGTCGAGCTCGACGAGCACCTCGTCGCCAGCGGGCGAGAAATCCAGTTTCGTCTGGTTCGGGCGCCTTTTCTTCGAACGGAACCGCACGGGAATCTTGCCCGCGCCCTTCGTCACAGGATCGTGCAATTTCTGTAGATTGAGCCTGGCCACTAGCGCGTTGACCTCGCCAAGGGGCCGCGCCCTAGCAGCCCTTCCTCGCGAAGCTAGAAGTCCCGTCGTCTCCCGCTGTCCCATGAGCAGTCTTGTTCGTATCCATGCGCGCCCACCCACCCTCTGCCCCCCCCCCTCTCCTTCCTCTCCTCTTGGCATGATGGGGGGGGGGCCCTGTAGTTAGAAAGATGCGTCGGGCGCGCTGTCGGCTGTTCGGGGGGATCTGGGACTTTGCAAGGCCTGCAATCCTAATCCGCGTCGCCGTGGGATCCATCCAGTACAGATGATAAATCGTCACGGCGGGTATTTCAACAGCAACTAAATACGGTCAAAAACATCCGTGAAGGTGTGCCGGAAGGTCTTGGATGCCTTTGGACTCAGTTTGTTCGGACCCTCTCCGGCTCTGCTGCCCGCGCTGCTGTCGCCGCCGCTGGCCTCGAGTTTTTTGCTGCGTGACAGCGCGTCCAAATGCCACTGCAGCAGCTCGATGTCCTATTGAGGCCCCAATCCCAATGCCTCCGCAACCGGAATCTTGCCGCGACGTTCGGGCTTCCCGCGCTCGCGGGATATGAACAACTCCCAATGCACGGTCAGGTGGAGCCCCACCTCTTGGGAATCGTCGGAATCGCCGCGTAGCAGAAAGTTGCGCCGACCAAAAGGGAGGGCAACCGTGACGTGCGATCCCAGATATTCAATGCGAGCTGCAGAATCGACTTGGCGGAGTGCGCGAAGTAGGGCGCCCGTGCCCCGGAGGAAGAAAGGTTGTGCTCGGCGAATCATGATCCGCGGGCGCGCTGCTCAGCACTCGCGCGACAGGCTCAAGGTTTTTCCTCTTGAGGGCAATTTGTCATGGAATACCTTGCATGCTGGTCCTCTCACCGATGGCGCTCTGCGACCTTTTCCGCAATGGCTGCAGCGATAGCTCGCAGGGCATCGGGCGCTGCGTTCACAATGTCCTTGTGGCTCGCCCCCGGCTTTCCGCGCATGAGACTGTCAATGCGCTGCGCGAAGACTTGCCAGCCCGCCGCTTGCGCGATGTCCTCAGCGACGCCCACTGCCCAGTCTTCGACCGCTGACGTCGCCATCGAGAAGGCGGTCAGGCGGGGCGCGGTCGACCAGGCAGCTCCTCGTTGACCAGGTCGATCATGTTCGGCGCGAAGTTGGCGAGCGCGTCGTCGATCACCCCCGGCATAGCTTCGTGGAACTTGACTGCAAATTGATGGCGCCCGTCTATCGGAACAGAAATTCTTGTTTTTTTCGCCCGCGAGTCTAGGCTGCACCCGTTGAGTTGGGCGCTATAGTGCTGCTTGGCGCCCTCCTCCGCGATGTTCCTCGTGGGATTGTTGATGGAAGTGCAGTGGGACTCTGTCGGCTTCGTAATCTCGGCGCGATTTTCGCGGCATTCGCAGAGGACGGGGGCGGGTTCCCTCAACGCGCCCATTGCGAAAGCGATGTGGGCCAGCGCGATGTCGAAGTCGAGGGCGATCGGCTCGTGCGCATCCCCCGAAGGGAAATTCAAGGATGCCGATCTGCCCCCGCGCGCCTGCCACTGCAGCCCCGGTCGCATCGCGCGCCGCCTCCCCATGTCCAGCGCGCTCCGGGAGCATGCCTGGAGAAGCTCGCCGTTGCTGCCCAAGGATCGCATCACTTGAAGGGTGCGTCCTGGGAGTTTGTCCACCCCCGACATTGCATGCGCGTGCAGTGGCTCCCGGCAGCGCAGCTCGGTGTAATCACGAAGTGGCGGAGGGGGCAAAACATCATCGAGGATGAAGTGCATGTTTGTTTGAACTGTTTGAAGCTGTCCGCCCGTGGGGTACGAGTCGATCGGGGAATCTACGAGGTGCTCATGTTCTGCCCTCCGATGCGATGCGCCACCGAAGAACCTTCTCCACATCCGTGTATGTATCCGTCCCTTTCTCTCTCTCTCTCTCTCTCTCGCTCTCTCTCTCTCTCTCTCTCTTTCTCTCCATGTGTCTCTCCATATTTTTTTTATTTTTCCCTGCTGTTCTCGCCGGTCATGGTCGACATGTCTTTGCCCATGCCTCTCCCCTTCGTGTTTCTTTTGAAGATAGCCTGGTCTGAAGGTGCCGTCACGGGTCCCCTCTTGCGCGACGAAGGTGAGGTGACCACGAACAGAAGGCCCACATCATCTCAAGGCTTGGCATCTCCTCTGGGCAAATGCGCACTTGTTGCAAGAGACGCGCGACATGATTCATCACGCTGCCAGTTTGTATGCTAAGCAATAACATCGCTTCTCGCCTCCCTGCTCGCTGATAGCGGCACATATTGGACTTGTAATCGTGCGTATCATTGCCGCGCTGGTGCGATTTGCTATGTTTCTTCATGGCGGCTCTGAACGATTGCTTGAGATTGCCGTAGCCCAGATTCCAATGTCTTGTGATTCTGGGCGCGAACGTCATTATTCTGGACGTGCAATATAAAACCACACGTGCGATTGAGGCTGTCGGGATTTGGCCGAAGTCATGCATCGATTGGGCACGTTCGAGTTTCATGCTGGTGTGTTTAGGTAAATGTCTGAGTATCCAGCTGATTGCGGCAAGACCCGCCACCGTGCTTGGGTTGTGGGTCGTAGTCTTCAGGGATGCTCCTGGGGGTCTCTTCGGAGCGCTTTCGGGGGCCTCTCGGCCCCGAGCGCTCTCGGGGGTCTCTCGGAGGACAGTTTGGGCACTCTCGGGAGCCTCTTGGGGGTTTCCTGGTGGCCTCTCGGGGCCACCTGGGGATTTTGTTGTGCTTATCGGAAGCCTCTCAGGGCTTTCTGGGGGCCTCTCGGGGCCGAGGGCTTCAAATGTCGTTCGGGTCCCCCGTCTGGGCCCCCTCGTGGAACCGTCTTGGCCGTATGGGGGCGATCTTGAGGGCCTCTTGGGTCGTCCTGGAGCGTCGGGAAGCCGAAAAGGCCTGGGAGGGTTCTTGGGGGTATCTTGGGGGATATGCGTCGAAAACAACAAGTCGGTCCCACATAGTTACACATGTGCGCTATGGAACACTATTGGGCCGTCATGCGAGGACCCCTGCCCGCCCAAAGAAAATGGCCGCGGTCATTTTCCGGCGCCGCCCGCATAAAAATGACCGCGGTCGTTTTTGAGCGTCTCCGCCCAAGGCACGAGAGCCCCTAAGAGGGACCCAGGACTGAGAACCGCACGGATGACACAACAAGGCTCTCAAAGAGAGCGCCCCCCCGCCAAAAATAACCTCGGCCATTTTTGAGCGTCACCCGCATAAAAATGACCGCGGTCATTTTTGAGCGTCTCCGCCCAGGGCACGAGGGCCCCCCAGAGGGAGGGCCCCACGACTGCCCCAAAAAGGCTCGAAGAGGGCGACCCCTGCACGGCAAAATTGACCGCGGTCATTTGTGGACGTCAGCCGAATTAAAATGACCGCGGCCATTTGCGAGCGATTCCGCCCAGGGCACGAGAGCTCCCAAGAGGCCCCCAGGACTGAGACCCCACGAATGCGCCAAGAAGGCTCAGAGAGGGCGGCCCCTGCCTGCCAAAAGTGACCGCGGTCATTGTTGGGCGTCGCTCGCATAAAACCGACCGCGGTCATTTTTGACAGCTTCCGCCCAGGGCACGAGAGCCCCGCAAAGCGCCCAAGGATTGAGAGAACCCCGCGAAGGCCCCCAAAAGGCTAAAAGAGGGAAACACCTGCCCGCCAAAAGTGACCGCGGTCATTTTTGGGCGTCAGCCGCATAAAACTGACTGCTGTCATTATTGAGCGTCTCCATCCACCCAAGCCCCCAAGAGAACCCCAGGACTGAGAACCCCACGAATGCCCCAAAAAGGCTCAAGGAGGGCGACCCCTGCCCGCCCAAAAATGACCGCGGCCATTTTTGGGCGTCTCCCGCCCAAAATTGACGCGGGCGCCCTGGCGCGTCCCTCACGAAGATACTGCCTCGGGCATGCTTCTGCGCTCGGCTTTGGCTGCTGAAACGAGCGCTTCCGTGCTCAAAATTGCTTTAAAATCGTGTTTGCGGCGTTTTGGTCCTCAAAATGCCCAGCTGTGGCTGCTCGAATTGCTGTTTCCAGCGTTTCTGTCTTCAAAAAAATTGGTGTTTGCGGCGGTTCGGTCCATTCAGAAAACTGCGACTCTCACGAGGGCGGTGCCCCTCTGGAGGGGCAGGAGCCCTCTGCCGGCTCTGTTGTGCCTCGGGCGCCCTGGCCCGTCCCTCGCGAGGGTGCTGCCTCGGGCGCCCTGGCCTCTCCGAAAACTTTCGACGTTCACGAGGATGGTGCCCCGCTGGACGGGGCGGGAGGCCTCTGCCGGCTCCGTGGGCCGGTTGTGCTTCGCGCGTGCATATTTGGGGTCGACGTTGGGGTAATGTTTTGTGTGTATATCTCTATATATATATATATGTATATACATGCATGTATGTATATATGTCTCTCTCTATAGATATATACATGCGTGCATGTATGTACCTGGTGTGGGCGAGAGAGAGAGAGAGAGTGAGAAAGAACAAACATAATAAAAAAAAACAATAATCACATAGCACAACGCAGTCGCGGATAAGACTGAGGGGGCGCCGGGGACGTCGGCAGTCTGCGAGGCTCTGAAGAAGCCAGCCGCACGCGCCACCTTTTTGGAAATTTTGCAACGGGCCCGCCGCAGGCGCCGATTTTTCGTTAAAGCAATGTGGGTGAGTCGCGGGCTGGGTCGCGGGTGGGTCGCGGGCTGGGTCGCAGGGAAGACATCAACAACAACGACAACAACAAACATACCAATAACAACACCAACCACAGCAACAACACCACCAACAACCATACCAACACCAGCAACAACGAAAACAGTAACAACAACCACGACAACAAACACAAACTATCAACCGACAACCAATCAACACCAACAACAACAAACACAACCACAACAACACCACCACCACCAACAACAACAACACCACCAACAACAACAACAATCACAATAACAGCAACAACAACACGAACAACAACAACAACAACAACAACAACAACACCAACAACAACAACAGCAACAACAACAACAATAACAGCACCAAGAACAACCACAACAACAACACCAACACCAACCCACACTACAACAATCACAACACCAACAACAAGAACAATAGCAACAATAACCACAACAACAAACACTAAACACAACAACAACAACAACAACCACACCAACCACAACAACAAACACAATAGCAAACATACAACAACCAATCCAACAAACAATCAACTACAATAATAAGCAGCATCGTGAAATCATACTTCAGCCACGCACCCAGGGACAGTAAATGACCGCTCGGGCCCCTCACTCTGATAATACACGGGGATCGGCACACCTATATATATATATATATATATATATATATATATGTGTATATATATGTAGATATATACATATATATACATATACATATATAGAAGGAGATAGAAAGAGAGAAAGAGAGAGAGACAGAGAGAGAAAGAGAGAGAGAGAGACAGAGAGAGACAGAGAGAAAGAGAGAGAGAGAGAGAGAAATAAGTAATCAACAACAACAAAAACAGCAACAACAACAACAACACCAACAACGACAACAGCAACAATAACAATCACAACGACAGAGGGGAAAAGATGGAGGGGCAGGGAGGAGAAACGCTACCTGCGCACGTAGAAGGACCCCGCTGAGCCCTCGTCGAGCGCCACGGCTTCGGCCCGAAAAAAGCCCGCAACAGCTGCGCTCCCGATTGCTGAGGCCGACGCCGACGCCGACGACGACGACGCCGACGCCGACGCCGACGCCGACGACGACAACGGCGACGACGACGACGCAGCCGCAGCGCAGCGCCTGCGATGCCGGCGCAGCGCAGGGCCTCCCACAGGGAGGTGTCCGGGTAGGCGCCCAGCGGGTCCTGGCGGCTTCGGCGGGGTACAAGCCACTCCGCTGACTGAGAACGGCCATCTACCACCGCCTATAGAATCAGAAGAAGGTTATCAATTATCAATCTGCCATTCCTCACTATGTCTGGATCTGGTAGGTTTCCTGGTGCTGAACCGGATTAGGCTACCCCCCTTCCCTCCCCCCTCCATCCAGCTACTCCATTATTCTCCTCCTTCTCCTCCCCCTCCATCCCCCCACCTACCCTCCTTTCCTCCAGGTCCTCCCTCCTCCTCCCCTGGTCCGTTCGTGCCACTTCCACCGCTTCCTGCAAAACAAGAAGGAGCCCCCTAGCCCAGGACTCGCTCGAGATCGCCCGTGCTGCACGCTTTGCCACCGATTTGCGGAGGTGTCTTGGGCCAGGCTGACGAACCGTGGGAGCAGCGCCTCCTCCGTTCGCTTCGCGGCAGCAGACACATTGCTGAACCCGCCCTCCGCCTCCTCCCCCCCCCCATTCCACCCCCGACGGAAGGGCACCACCCGGAGTGGAGCCTGGAGGAGGGAGGGGGGCGAGGAGGCAGTAGATAGCTGGAGGAGAAGGGGGGGGAGGGGAAGGAGGAGGAAGAGACGGAAAAAGGAGGGGAAGAGAGATGAGGAGGGAAAAGGCTGGGAAATGAGGACGAGGCGGACGGAGACGAGGGGGGGGGGAAGAGGGGGACCTCGACTTCGGCCTGGTCCTCCTCATCCTTCTTCCGCTCCACTTCCTCCCCGGCACCTTTCCTCATCCCATTATTCCCATTCCCCTCCTCCTTCTCCTCATCCGCGTCCTCTGCCGCTTCCTCCCCCTTCCTCCTCCTCCTCCTCCTCCCCTTCTTCTTCCCCTTCTCAGCCCTTGAATCACTTGTTATTTTACGGGCGGGGAAATCGACGAAGATGGCCACAGCCACCACTGTCGCCACGGGCTTTGCGCGGTGCGCGCCGTGGCAAACGCGCAGTCTGCTCGGTGCTTTGTTTCTCTTCTGTGCTCCTGCGGGAGCTTGCGTCCCTGCTCTCATTCGCTGTGGCGCCTCCGTTGGGGGCCGCGGTGTCGTTTTCGTCCTCGCGTCTGTCGTGTGTCCGTCTTGTCTGTCCTGTCGGTCTTGTCTGTCGGTCTTTTCTTGTCTTCTGTTTCTCTGGGCGATGGTTGTCGCGGGCGGCCGACGCCAGGAGACCGCCAGGCACAGCGGGCTCACCCGCGCCTTGACTGCTGTCTAGTATCAGCGAGCAGCACGCGTGCAACCCACTCCCACCCTCCCAGCTGCTTTGCGCGGCATTTCAGGCTGTCCGCTGGGTCTGGGCGCAATAGTGCTCCCAGGCGCCCAGCCCAGCAGCAGGCGTTTGCCTTCCCCCACTGTTCCTGCGGTGGACAGCCTGAGGAGATTTTCTTCCTCCTCCTCCGCGTCATCTTCCGCTTCCTCCTCTTTTCTCATCATCCTTTTCTTCCCCCTCTCCTCCTCCTGCTCCTCCTCCTCCTCCTCCCTTCTGGTCCCTCCTCGTCGTCGTCCTCCTCCTCCTCTTCCTCCTCCTGCTCGCTCTCCTCCTCCTCCTCCTCCTCCTCCTCCTCCTCCTCCTCCTCCTCCTCCTCCTCCTCCTCCTCCGCTTTTTGCTCCCCCTCCTCCTGTTCTTCCTCCTCCTCCTCATCCTCCTCCCTTCTGCTCCCTCCTCCTTCCTTCCTTCTTTCCACTCCGCTTGGCGCCACCCTCAGGTCGGGGCGCGCGCCAAGCCGGGCCGCGCGGCACGGGCCCTCATAGGCTGGCGGGCTGTGCCCGCATGCTGCCCTTCCCCGCGGCCGAGGGCTGTTCGGCTGGAGCCCGACGCCGAAGCGGGGGGCTCCGCAAATAGAGCCTCCGGGGAAGGGGTCGCCTGGCGGCCCCCCAAAGAGGTCGCTGGTGGAGCGCCGCGCGGGCATGACCCCCTGGCAGCCCCGCTTTGGGCTGGGTCGCTGCCAGTGGGTACTCATCCTCCTCGTCCTTGTCCTCGTCCTCCTCTTCTTCTTCCTCCTCCTCCTCCTCCTCTTCTCCTTCTTCTTCTCCTCCTTCTTTTCCTCCACCTCCTCCTCCTCCTCCTCCTCGTCCTCCTCCTCCTCCTCCTCCTCCTCCTTCTCCACCCGCGCGCGCGGCAGAGGGGGAGGGGGAGGAGGCGAAAAGGCGAAGAGCGCCCAGGAGCGTGCGCGGAGGAGGTGGAGGAGGGAGGGAGGGAGGGAGGGAGGGAGGGAGGGAACGAGGGAGGGGAGGGAACGAGGGAGGGAGGAGGAGGGAACGAGGGAGGAAGGACACGGAGGAGGGAGCGTGCGGGAGGGGCGGGAGGGAAAACGGGTGGAGACAGAGGAAGGCAGGAGGGAGGGATTGGGGGAGGTTGGAAGGAGAGAGGAGGTGGGGAGGGGGGGGGGGGAAAGGGGGAGGAAGGATGGAGGGGCGGAACGGGGAGGGAGAGCAGAGGAAGGGAGCCTGGCACGAAGAGAGCGGGTCCTGGAGGCGAGGGGCCCTCGGAGTTCCGTTGTCGCCCTCGGGCCTCCCGGAGCAGGAGCACCCCACGCGTGCCCTCGGGACCGCCCGCACGAGACCTCGTGGTGAGGAACTGGCGCCGGGCATGGGCAGGACAGCCAAGCGGAGACCAGCGAATCAGCTCGAGGAGGAGGAGGAGGAGGACGAGGAGGAGGAGGAGGAGGACGAGGAGAAGGAGGAGGAGGAGGAGGAGGAGGAGGAGGAGGAGGAGGAGGAGGAG
>CAUYUJ010010491.1:404715-476073 GCA_963575745.1 Prorocentrum cordatum | reverse complement strand
TGAACCCTGAACCCTGAACCCTGAACCCTGAACCCTGAACCCTGAACCCTGAACCCTGAACCCTCAACCCTGAACCCTGAACCCTGAACCCTGAACCCTGAACCCTGAACCCTGAACCCTGAACCCTGAACCCTGAACCCTGAACCCTGAACCCTGAACCCTGAACCCTGAACCGAACCCTGAACCCTGAACCCTGAACCCTGAACCCTGAACCCTGAACCCTGAACCCTGAACCCTGAACCCTGAACCCTGAACCCTGAACCTGAACCCTGAACCCTGAACCCTGAACCCTGAACCCTGAACCCTGAACCCTGAACCCTGAACCCTGAACCCTGAACCCTGAACCCTGAACCCTGAACCCTACACCCTACACCCTACACCCTACACCCTACACCCTACACCCTACACCCTACACCCTACACCCTACACCCTACACCCTACACCCTACACCCTACACCCTACACCCTACACCCTACACCCTACACCCTAAACCCTAAACCCTAAACCCTAAACCCTAAACCCGATCGCCAAGCGGGAGACGATGAGCACGGCGGGGGGGGTCCAGATCAGCACGGTGATGAAGAAGCGCTTGGTGGCAGGATCGAGGAGTCAACGAGGGCAGGAGAGGTCATCATCGAGTGCGACTCGAAGGGGAGACCGGAGGACACTGCGGCCAGGGCCTACTACGATTTTTTGCAGGACCACCAGGACTACGAGGAGGGGCAGGTCAAGGAGGTGGTAAGGCTAGGGGACGCGGTGCTGGAGGAGGCGGGGTCGCTCGAGAAGGCGATTGTCGCTCTGATGGGGTCTGGTGGGAGAGGCATGGCTACCACCTGAGGGGCATCTTCGACAAGAACTTGGAGCCGCTAGTAGGAGGCGCGCTGCTGGAGCATGCTCGGAAGGTGGCCAAGGAGGGGGCGAGGACGAGGTTTAGAGGCGTACCGGCACGCCTCAAGGCGCTGCCCCACCCCAGTGCGAAGGATCACCTTGACGAGGTGATGCACGCCCTCTTTGGAAGGGCCCGGCGAAGGGCCGTGTCTTGCTGTGCACCAACGTCCATGAGCACCCACTCAGCAAGGTTGTGAGCCCGCCCATGGCGAGGGTACCCAAGCAGAACCCGGACCGCACCATGAGCGACAAGGGCCGCCTCATCTGGGACGGGACGGTGCCCAACCAGAGCTGCCCCAAGGAGGACCACCCGCCAGCGGACCAGCCGCGACACGAGGACCTCGCCCGCATCATCATGTGGTGGAAGGCGCGCATGCCGGGCGTCGACGTCGTGCTGGCCAAGAAGGACGTCAAGGACGCCTTCAGGTGGGTGGTGATGCATGAGATGGACGCGTGCATCTTCGGCGCGGACCTCGAGGGGGGTAAGTAGGGCGTCGCAGCTCTGATCACGGCGGTCTACATTGTCCTCGCGTTCGGCTGGACGGGCAGCCCGGGCGAGTGGATGATCTGGGCATGGGTGGCAAAGTGCTACCACGCCGCTTACCGCCCGGCCGATGCGAGGTGGGATGACAGCGTCCCCTTTCACAGCTCGTTCCTCATGGACGATCAGGTGCTCGTCGAGCCCGACATTGGCACGAGGGCGGCTCAGAGCAGCGACGCCGCGCTCGAAGGGATCAGGGCATGCCTTGGCGACGAGGCGATCAATGAGGAGAAGGACCTCGAGGAGGGCGGCTGGGAGACGTCGAAGATCTGCTGGGGCCTTCTTTTATTGCACCCGCGAGGGCACGATTGAGATGCCGGAGCCCAAGATCGAGAAGGCGGCTTATCTACTGGCGGATCCCACGCTGGACTACGGGCATCAGACCATGCCCTGGAACTTCTTGGAGATTTACCGAGGCAACCAGCAGTATTGGTGCCTCGTCATGCCGGCCATGCGCTGCCTCGTGAGCGCGACCGACGCACTCATGCGGGGTCGCCCGCGGCGGCTCGCAGGGAACAGGAGCGACGATCAGCAGGGGCACTTGGCGTGGACGGACTTCTGGCAGGCCACCGAGGTGGCGCGCGTCTTGGCGGCGGATAGGGCGAAGTGGAGCTCGCGCTTTGCGGGCGCGCTGCCGGGCGTCCTCTCCATTAACGAGAAGCTGGCGCTCCCCGGGTGGCAGTGCCGCGTGATATGGGTCACCGGCGGCGCCTCTCCGCAGAGGATCGCTACGGTCGATTGGGTTAACGCTAAGTGCGCGTTCCACGCCGTGCCTGAGTTCATGCAGGCGCTGCGGGAGGCGGTCGGCGTAGAGGAGGATGAGGAGGCCATCATCGCGATCGCGGAGTTCATGAACCTCGTGACGTTTGCGGCCAAGGCAGGAGCGGAAGGCTGGTGGGAGCGCGGAGTAGTGATGTACGGCGGGGACAACTACAACGTACACTGCTGGCTGCAGAAACGCCAGGCGAAGAACCGGTACGCCAGCTTCCTGATTACGGTGGTCACGTGCCGCGAGGCGGTCTACGGCTACGAGGTCGCGAGCGCCTACTTCCGCACGTACCACAATGTCACCGCGGACACCTTCTCCAGGGTCGAGGACGAGGAGGCAGTGGAGCTGGCCAGGTCGAGGGGTCTGGAGGTCGTCGACTTGCGAGACAGCTGGGCCGAGCACCTCGAGCGCGGCTGGCTCCGCCGGGCGCTGGTCTGGGAGGGCCAGAGCGACGCAGACGCCAGGGTAGCGAAGCAGCTGGCCGTTGCCCGACGCGAGCCGCATCGTCCGCGGACCCTTCAAATGAGGCCAGGGCGGGCGGTGACCCTCGTCGAGTGGCGAGGCGCCACGGGTGCCTTGTGTAAAGCAGGGGCCCGCCGCGGTGCGGTCGTTTGGATGCTTGCAGCTCCCGGAGCTCCAGGGGCAGGACATACCGTGTGGCCCCCCGGCGTGGCAGAGTGGAACGCCCGAGGCCCTGGGCATGCCGATGTGGTGACCGCCAGCCTGACCAACGATGACGGTGAGGAGGCAAGGCGCTGGTCGGAGTTCGTCGTTCAGGTGAAGGCGGAGATTGCGATCGCGGACGCGCCAGGCCCAGCCGACCTAGGCCCCGCACTACAGAGGCTGAGTTGCGTGGGCTACAGCTGGGAGGAGGTGGAAGTGTGCTGCTCCAGGTTGGGTGACCCGATTGCGAAGCAGCGCAGGGTGGTCCTAGCGGTCCGAGGTGGAGGTGAGGCGATGAGTTTACGCCAGGAGTCCGTGGAGCCTCAGAGCGTCAGGTCGTGCGTCGGTAAGCTCAGCCAGGGCGTCTGAGATTCAGCAGCGAGGACGGCGAGCTGGTCCTGGACCCGCGCATCCCCAAGAGGGGGGGCCCCGACGGCGCGCGACCCTGCGGCCACTGGCACCCCAGGGGGGGGGGGCGCCAAGGAGCTAGTGTATTCGTCGGAAGGTCCGTCGCCGAGCATTCGGAGCGCGGCGTTGGCAGGGAGGCCCGGAGACCGTGTCCTGTTCCACGATGCTGGGAACCCTCTCCCAGGGGTATGGCAGCTAGGAGGTGGGGAGATTTGGGAGCTCACAGGAGGCGCACCGGCGATCTTTCGGCGGGCAGTTGAGGAGGGTACGGAGACCAACGACCTCGCGGCCTGGGGTATCCAGGCAGCCACCCCCCAGCTCGCGGACGCCATGTTCGAGGAGGCGCTGTTCCAACTGGAGTGCGCCCGGCAGCGGCAGGATATGGGCAACGCGGGGGCTTGCTCGCTGGCGAGGGAGGATGCGCAGTGGGGGCGGCTGCAGACGTGGCTGCGTGCGTGTCGTGAGTGCCCGAGCGACCCGGGAGGTCGGGTGGCGGCGGTCAGGAAGGAGAAGCTCCCGACCAAGTGCGGCATGGTCCTGGACGAGGACAACGGGCTGGGCCAGAGGCGGGCGCAGAGCTTGCTTGACGACCCCTATCCAGACTTGCTTCTTTTGCGTGTGGGGCGTGATCCGGATGGAGGGCCGCAGTGCTGGAACGAGTGCGGGGGGAGCTGCGCTCGCTTTGATCATGGCTGGGGCTGGTACTGCTGTCGGACGTGCCGTAACACGGATGGCGAAGCCCATGGGCCTTACTGTCAGGCTCAACACGAGGACCTTCAGAGGAGGCAGAGGGAGGCGGGCTATCACCCACCGGCGAGCGAGAAGGCGAGTGGCAGCGGTGGTCCTGGAGCCCAGGCAGCAGCCGAGGAGGCGCCGGCCACGCCGCTGCCGCTGGAGCCGCAGTCGGGTTGGGCGCCGCCTGCGCCCGAAGAAGTGGTGGGAGTGAGGTCGCCGTCTCGTCCTCCCCTTCGCGGCAGGTCGCCGCCCCTGCTATCGCGAGGGGGAATCTGGGGCGGTGACGAGCCCCCGCCAGTGCCCTTCCCAGGAGGCGACCCGAACGCCCGATATGAGTGGTGCGAGTACTGCGGCGTGCAGGGCGAGGGCCGAGATGCGGGCTGCCCGATGTGCCATAGGGTCTACCCTATTTCGATGGCACGGGATCGGGCGCTAGCGGCGCGGAGGGCAGCCGAGGCAGAGGGCGCGGCGGCGATAGCAGCCCGAGCGGTGCCGCCGCCGTTCAGGGCGCTGCCCAGCGACGCCCAGCTCGGTGATCCGACCCCCCCGAGCGGGCCAGACAGGCGCGCCGGGGCCGTCGACGACGACGAGCGATGGGGCAGCTGGACCCCTCAGGGCCGGGACGTCCCCACCCCGGGGGACGCCAGCGCGGCCGGCGCGGCAGGAGTGAGGCCCGCCCAGGCGCCCGCCCAGGGGGGGGGGGCAGGCCAGGAATCTGGCCCCCTGCCTCAATCCGGGGTGCCCCTACTTGGAGCACAGCGCCCCGGCGAGGCTATGGAAGCCGGGCTACTGCTGCGACAAGTGCGGCGGCCGCCATTGTGGGCAGGATTGGGCCGAGGGAGGCGTCAAGCATTAACAGTGCTGCGAGAAGATGCCCCATGGCCGCGAGGAGGAGCAGCTGCCAGGAGACGGAGGCGGAGGAGGCGGTAGGAGCCGCAAGAAGAACAATAAAAATGATTCACTGCGTGGAGCTCCCCATATGTGCATCTACTCGCATGGACCTGTCCGCCGTGAATGTCTAGGCGCAAGAGCTTTCGAATATTAGCGGGCTTCAGTTGTGACGGTGTGGACATCAATCTAACTTCGAATGAATTGGAGTGTGAATGAGCCTCAGTAGTACGAGCGCGTCTCTGTGCATGAGCCTGGGGCCTCCTGGGGCCTCCTGAAACCTACTGGGGCTTCCTGGGGTCTCCAGCGGCCTCTTGGGACCTCCTGGGACCTCCTAGGAAGGTTTCGTGCCCCAGGAGAGGCGCAATCTATAGCAACAGACGTGCATAAAACATTGCGGATTAGAGCCACAGGGAAGGGCAATCTATAGGAACACGGGTAAAACACTAAGGACTCGTGCCCCAGGAGAGGCCCAATATATAGGAACATGAATAAAACAGTTAGGATTGTGTACACAGGAAAAATGACCATCTATAGAAACATACGTAGAACATCAAAGCATCGTGCTGCAGGTGAGGCCCAATCGATAGGAGCATACGTAAAACACATGGGATTGGAGCCACTCCTGTTGCCTTCTGAGGCCTCCTGCTCCTGGGGCCTCTCGGGGCCTCCTGTTGCCTTCCGAGGCCTCCTGGCGCTTTCTGTTGTTGCCCCTGTGGTTTCCTGAGGCCTTCTGGAGCTTCCTGGGGCCTCCTGGGCCTCTTGGGACATCCTGTGGCCTCTTGAGTGTTTCTGTGGCCTCCTGATGCCTCCTGGGACCTCATGTGGTCTCCTGGGGCCTCCTGGAGCTTGTTGGAGCCTCCTGTGGCATCCTGAGAAGAATCTGCGCCCGCGAGCCTGGCCACCAAAACAAGCAAACCGATCGAGACATCTTCAAAATCTGGCCCACCTGGGGGGTGAAAATGAGCGCCTCGCTCGAGACATCCTCCAAATCTGCTCCGAAAGCGAAGGATGTTGGGCCCAGAAACAAGCAAACCGCCTGAGACATCCCCACACAATGGCCGCGAACGAGCCCGTGCAACCACCCCTGGCGGCTCCCCTTAGGGCCACGAGCCTGGCCACCAAAACAAGCAAACCGATCGAGACATCCTCAAAATCTGGCCCACCTGGGGGGTGAAAATGAGCGCCTCGCTCGAGACATCCTCCAAATCTGCTCCGAAAGCGAAGGATGTTGGGCCCAGAAAAAGCAAAGCAAACCGCCTGAGACATCCCCACAAAATGGCCGCGAACGAGCCCGTGCAACCACCCCTGGCGGCTCCCCTTAGGGGTGCTGAAACCAGCGCCCCGCCTGAGACATCCTCACAATCTGCTCTCCAAGCGAAGGATGTTGGGCCCAGAAACAGCAAACCGCCTGAGACATCCCCACAAAATGGCCGCGAACGAGCCCGTGCAACCACCCCTGGCGGCTCCCCTTAGGGGTGCTGAAACCAGCGCCCCGCGAGAAACATCCGCCAAATCTGATGTGTGTTGAGTCAGTTTGAGTATGAGTAGGTCTGAGTATGAGTATGCCTGAGTACGAGTAAGTCTGTGTATGAGTAAGTCTGTGTATGAGTAAGTCTGGGTATGAGTAGGTCTGTGTATGAGAAAGTCTGTGTATGTGTACGTCTGGGTATGAGTAAGTCTGAGTATGACTAATACTGTGTATGAGTAAGTCTGGGTATGAGTGAGTCTGTGTATGAGTAGAGGAGGGAGGAGAAGGAGGAGTAGGAGGCGTCCAAGTAATAACAAGAACCCCATCTTAGGATATGGGGAAGAAGCAAGCCGCCCTGGAGGAGCCTGCCGAGCCGTCGCACGGCCCTCCGGCCCTCGGAGGGGCCTTGGGTCGGGCCAGGGTCCTGGCGGCGCTCCACGGTGATGTTGAAGAAGAGGAATCGTCGCCCGAGTGCCCACGTCCCTCGCCACGAGAGCTCAGGAGGAGGAAGAGGGATGCAGAGGCAGAGGCCCGCAAGAACGAGCCACGCATCAAGCTCGTTGCGAGGATGCTGCCAACTGAGGTGAAGGAGGAAGTGAGGTCGGAGGACGAGGGCTCGAAGACGGCTGCGGCTTCGTCGTCGAGGCAAGATGCGAGCGGCAGGGGCGGCCAAGGAGCTGATCCAGAGGCGGCGGGGCGCAGGTACAAGGAGCTGTCTGACCGCGTGGAGAGACGGCGCACCACCGGGAGGAGTGCGGCGAACCAGGAGCACCGCCGCCTCTTGGACCACGCAGCGCACGCTTTAGCGCGGGCTCAGGAGCTGCGGCCGCAGGTGCTTGAGGAGGGGCGCGGCGGAACCGCCGCGCCCGATGGGCAGCAACCAGTACAAGCAACTACTCGATCCCAACTGGAAGCCAGCACCACGGAAACGACCTGCTATTACGATGGAGGAGGCAGCTGATGAGTGGGGTATTGTTGATCTTCCACAACCTGCCAAGAGGCGAAAACGCAGGCGGCTCAGAGACCCACTGAAGCTCAACACTACCAGCAGCGACGCAGCGGAAGAGCCTCCTGAGCCTCTGGAAGACAAGAGCTTGCCAGGGTCAGATGAGTCAGATCCTGGACCCTCGGATGCTGGAGCGCAGCATCAGTCCAGCTCGTCAAGTTCTTCAAGTAGCAGTACTTCGACTTCGAGTTCGAGTAGCAGCAGCGACGACAGCGACAGCGGCGCTGCTGGCTCCGATCCACCAGTGGCTGCGACAGCCCCACCCACGTACCTCAAGGCAAAAGACATGCTGTCCTCAATGCCTTGGGGCCCTGGGTTTTTAAGTCCGAGACGCCGGGATGGTGTTCTGATCGCGTGGCAATACACATGCAGGAATCCCGATCATTTGAAAGAGAGCGGCAGGAAATGCACAACAGAAATAAGCGTCAAAAAGGCTGGCGATGATGATGTAGCTGTGCATATGCTGAAGTACTGGGCGATGTTATCAAGTACTGCGGCTACACGTGGTGCTCATATTTCAGTCTGGGAAGATGTTGTGATCCCTAGCTGGAGCGCTGGGACCTTACCGAACGTTGATCTGCTAGAATATGGCATGCTGGCATCTATGCAAGATGAGGTACCAACCGCCCCAGCCAAACCCAGTGATATCGAAGCTGCTCCTCCTGCTGCGGATGACATCTTGGGCGGGCTTGTGCCTGGCTGCGGCATTGCTCCCATGATTCACGAGCGCATGGTTCAGCTCGCCAAGGATAACGTGATACCTATCACAACCCCTGCTCAGAGGAGGCGCAACAGCATGTCGACCCATAGTGAATACGCGACTCCGCCTTTCCTCACGCAAGCTTTGCGAGCAGGGTACATTCATCCCAACTTGCCTTCTCCAGATGGATTTAAATGGAAGAGAAAAGGTGGCGGTAAGTGGATTCTCGCACCTCGCGGGGGATAAGAACCGCCCAGCACAGGGCAGCTCGCAGGCAACCGAGACAGCATCATCAACATCTTCATCCATTCAGATGGGCATATTTGTCCTCGTCCTCCGTCCCTGTCCTTTTCCTCCGTTTGAACGCCAGGGGCTCCAAGGGTCGGGGCTCCAGGGCTCGGGGCTCCAGGGGTCGGGGCTCCAGGGGCCCCTTGGGCGCCAGGGATTCCAGGGCGCTCCTACGCAAGCGTGCGCAAGCGTGCGGACCTGCCTCTCTGCGGGCGCGTCGTTTCCATTGTCGCTCCAGTGGTTGCCCTCCCCTGCAATCCTCGGCATCCTCTCATGCTGTCCTCGTTCTTCCTCCTCTCACTCGTCTTCTTCGCATTGAACCCCCTCGTCCTCCTTGAGAACCCCCTATCCCCTTCTTCATTATCCTTCTGCTCTACCCTCCCCCTCCTGCTCATGTCGCCACCCCTCTCCTACTCCCCCCCGCCCTCCCGCGATCGCGGCGGGGCTGGCTATCAGCCGGCGGCGACCGCGAGCGCCTGGACTCCAGCGGTTGCGTTTGGCAGCCTGGGTTGGACCTCGCGCCGAGCGGACCTGGAGAGACCGCCCCGCGGCAGCGGCATTGGCCGCCGCCCGATGCCAGTTTGTTTGCTTGCCGCGCAGTGTCTCTGAGACACTGAAACGTCTGGGGCGTCTGGGGCCATGGGGGCGTCTTGGGCCGCTGGGGCGTCTAGGCTAGGGCCGTTAGGCGTCTGGGGCATTTGGGGCGTCTGGGGCCTTTGGGGCGTCTGGGGCCTTTGGGGGCGTCTGGGGCCTTTGGGGCATCTGGGGCGTTTTGGGGCGTCTGGAGCCTTTGGGCCGTCTGGGATATTTGGGCCGTCTGGGGCCTTGGGGGCATCTGAGGCCTTTGGGGCTTCTCGGGTCTTTGGGGCGTCTGGAGCCTTTGGGGTGCCATACTGCGTGCACCCGTGGCTCAATGACCTAGGCTTACTGAACCGTCGACCCACCACACACTCATGAGATACTGCATACGCATACAACAATAACAGCATTCGTCGATCACGACCCCTAGGACACCAACGCACGTCGCGCGCCATCCGACGCGTATTGCACACGGGTTAGCCATCATGTATGTAGTTGGTCGGCATTAGCCATTTCTACATAGCCACGTGCGTTTGATCAATCAATATGTGCATAGCGTCTGCCACCACGAGCGCGGGATACATCCAGTGACCACCGCCGACGTTGGTTATGCAACACCCACCACGTATTAAGCACACTCCAAATACCAAATTACGGTGGGTGCGCTTGCAACATCCTAGGTGCGTCGCAACGCATCGTCGCCACAATCAGTGCGGCGCCTCCCCTTTACCTTGCAACCAAGCCTGTGCACGACGTGAATGATTAGCGCGCAGCGCGCAGCACGCATGCGCGTGTGTTGCGCGCACGCAGCCCATCACGCATGTTCGGGTCTAGCTCGCGCGCGCGCGCGTTCGGTTCTAACGCGCGCGGGCAGCTCTCGCATTTGCCCCATCCATGGCGAGGTGGCCACAACTGCCCCAGGCGGCCAGCTCACCCACGTGGAGATATGCAAGGAGACGAACTACGACAGGCTGTCAGGACATCGCTCTGTTGCTCTTGTTGATTGCATCATGCGTGCTCTTTCCTTCGCGCGCGATGCCGCATCGCATCCGCAGCTTCCATTGCCGCTGCGCTTCTCTCTATCGCAGCCGCCGCCAATGATGTAATGAGGCATGTCCTTAAGGTTCATTTCAGGCCAGCCGCGCTGTTTTTCTGAAGTCGCGAGAAGCGGTTCGCGCAGCGGACGAGGGCGCGCGGCGCCCTCGCTGGCCGCGACTCCAGGCTCAGTGGCCCGTCGAGCGGGGCGCGTTGCGCTGCGTCGGAGGACCTGGGCTGCTGGCCCAGTTGGCCCCAGACAGCGCAGCTGGCGACTCGCGCGAGCGAGCGTTTTGAACGCAGCGGTCGCCCGCGCTCCGGCGCGCTGCATCGCGCGAAGCGAATTCATGCAAACGTGTTTTTCTTATGGTTTTATGCTTGAATCCATGGTTTTTGATGAAAGCTGTGCAAATTGTACAGGAAATCAATTTTATCAATTGAAAATTGAATTGGGCCGCTCAGGGCGGCCTCGGTGCTCGATTCCCGCCCGAAGATCCAACGTCAATTTTGGGGTCGGACCCGAGCGTCGCGGAGCCGTTTCGAATCGTTTCGGATGGTTTGGCGCTGGAGCTTCCCGGCCCACCATCGTCGGTTTTGAAGCGCCAAATGCTGAATTTGCGTGACATCTGGCGTGAAAAACCAGCCCGCCTGTTTCCACCTGTGTTCACCTAAGTCCACCGATTTCCACCGATTTGGGCCCTTCGCGCGCCGTCTCCCCAAACGTATTTTGAGCGTTCTGAGCCAATTCTAAGCAAAAAGTTTTTGCAGTTTCGCTATATCGCGACCGGTTTTGGCTATTTTAGCAAACTTTTCATGGTTTTTTGGCGGGCGCGCGCGAAATAGCAGCAAAACGCTGCGATCAGCGGAAATTTATTGATTTCTTGGATTTCCATAGATTTTCAAAGAAAAACGGCCTACCGCGCAACTTGGGCCTAAAGGGCTGCCGGAGGATCAGCAGAGCTGGCCTGCCGCCTAAGTGCTTAAGTGCATGTAAGAGAACGCCAGCAGCCGCACCGCCGCCGCCTGCGCGCGTGCGCTGCGTAGCGCACGCGCTACTGCGCCGCTACCTACCTGCGCTTGTGCTCAGCCATCATGCCATCCGCCGTCTACTGCGAACTACTGGCCGATGGAGGCCAAGGGTTCTGGCGCGCGTTGGCCGTTGCTGGAGCAAGGCCCTGGCGCCGATGCGGCAGCCACCGCGGACCTGGCAACTCGCGCGCCAGGCCAGCTGCCAGCAGCAGGCAGCAGCCAGCCAGCGGCCAGCAGCGACGGCTGTTGTCGGTTGGCGATCGCCGTTGGCCCGCTAGCGTCGGGCGTCGACGCATGAATCAGCGCGTCGGGGTGTCGAGCGCGCGTGCGACCGTGGCGGCGGTGGCGGCGGCAGTCGCGCGACGCGGTGGCGGCGTTGGTGAGTGAGAATGGTATAAGCGCGGGGTGCATGTGGTCGAGGCAGCGGGTAGCCTGGTTGGTTGGTGGGCGGGCGGGGTGGATGCTGGATGGGTGGCAGATGGCGCGCGCGCGTGGCGGGCGGACGAGTGGCGGCGGTAGATGGGCGCGACGAGTTGGCTGCGCGGCGGCGGCGAAGGTGATAGATCGGGAAGGCTTGGGCGGGGGGGAGTGGGAAGGGGGGTGGGGGGAATGGGGGGGGGGGGCGACGGTGCGAGTGCGGGTGGGCGGCGGGCGCGCGAGCGCGCGCGCGCGCGGGTGGGCATGGCGCCGCGAGCGCGAGTGGGCGAGTTGGGTGCAGCTTGGGCTGGTAAGGGTGGCCTGGGACTGCGCGACAGGCGCGCTGCTTGCGGCGCTGCAAGGCGGGCGAAGCGGGGCGGGGGCGGCGCGCCGTCAGGCAGGCGCTGCGGCTGTGGAAGCATAGAGCGGACGAGAAGAGACAGGCGAAGGGCTCACCCCACCCCCCACCCCGCAACCCCTCACCCATCCGCCAGCGCCCCGCGCGCACGCGCACGCGCCAACCTCCCGCCGCGCAACCCCACCGCTGCCGCTACCTGGGCAACGCGGCGCAACCAACGAGCGAGTAGGATGACCAACGCCAGCGCTGGCGCCATGCCGCGCCGAGCGGGCCTTCGCCTCCGCAGGCCGCGGTCGGAGCGCGCCATGGCAGCGGTCGGCGGTGCCCCCACCGCTGTGCCCCGCAGGTTGCGCGTGGTGGTGGTGGCTGAGGAAGGGGGGGGGGGGGGGGCGCGGCTCGTGCGCTTGCGTTCGTTGAGGAGCCAGACCTGCGCGGGGGTGGGGGTGGGGGGTGGGGGTGGGGGTGGGGGCGGGGGTGGCGGGGGGGCAGGTGATGGCTGTCGCTCCGCCGCCCGACTGGCAAGTCTCGTCCAACCGCATTGGCGTGCGAGCGCGTGCGGTCCATGCTTCTGCTCGCGCGGCTAAGCCCAGGTGCAGGGGGGTGGGTTGGTTGGTTGGTTGGTGGGTGGGTGGATGGGGATGGGGCGGGGTGGAGCGGCGCGGCGCGTGCGCGCGCGTGGTGCGGGGCGGGGTGGGGCGGGGGGGGGGGGGGCATTGCGCATCGAGGGGCTGCCCATTTGATCGAGGATCTGGCACGCACGCGCAACGTCCGCTCGGCCACGTGCGAACACTCGCAACTGCTACTGGGGGTGCGCGCGTGTATAGTGCATGTCATGAAAATCAATGTGCGGTTGCCGCGATCGATGATGGCACCCTTGCGTCCATTGCCCGCCTCTTTGTTTCTTGTCTTCATCGCCAACTGTCGTCCCAATGCACATGCGATTTTCCCGTGCTGTGCGCCAGCTGCTCATGTGTATCATGGGAAGACCACGTACTATCCAGGGCCAGGGCTGAGGCCCGCCTTGGATCGCACAGCACGCACACGAACATGCATGCACCAGTATTCCAAATCCGCACTAAACAAAACAACAGCATCGGTCGTACCTTCTTGCAGTTTTTGGTTCCCAGAGGGCGGCATGCGGCATTCTCAATACTATAGCCAAGCGTTTGCCAGCATCCATACGTTCATAACCATTCGTGTTGTTTCTCTCGGTGTGTATGTAATGTCTCAATCCAGCAATTCGCATCTTGCTGGGCCATCTGATGTGCTCGATTGGCCTTTCTTCATTCTCCCAGCTCTGGATGACGATATGAAGGCACGTCTTTTCTGGAACTTGTCTGAGGGTTTATCATTCACGACTGATTTCTCTGGCATAGACGCGCCCCGCGAAGCAATGGATCAAATGCTGTTCTACTTGAAACACTATTACGCTGAGAGCACCGGGCCGTTCGACCCCACGGACCCTGATGTGACGTGGCACAGGTCTTGCGACAACGGGGCGTTGCAGACGGACGTCTTGACCAAGGCAGCCGTGCGGGAGAACAAGTCGTGTTGCCATTTTTTCGATATCATAGACCGCTTGCCGGAATGGGCTCAAGAAATTGTTCGTTTGGGGGCCACTATTCATGACGGCGACAGTGTTCAAACCAGAGAGAGGAAGTTCAGGGACGTGAAAAACTACATCGAGCAGAACCGCAATCTATTGTTCAGTCCAACGAACACATCAGCTTGCAAGGTGCATGGTACGCAATGCCCTGCTTATGTACATCACGATCAATCCAATGAGGCGGACATCATTTCAAACATCCGTTCCACCAATGAACGCAGGAAGAAGCGGAGGAGGAGGACCAGCGGAAGTTCAGACGGCGCAGACCCAGACCCAGACGTGATGACGAAACCAATATCTATTGAGGTCGCTGGCGTGCCGTGCATCGCGTATACCCCCCTCGGCAGCAATCTAAGAGACCTCCATGCTTCTGAAGTGATCCATCATCTTTGGTTGCAGGAGCGGTTGACATTAGCTGAACAACGCAGGGAGGACCTCTGGATTGGCGAGTGCGTCACGCAGTACCCCGTGGAGGAGAGAGTCAAGCCCGCCTTGGGTCATATCCAGACCATCGTTTGGGTTCATGATGGGCCCACCGACAGGGAGCTCGGAGTTCGCAGGACCCGCATGATGGACGCGGGCATCAACAACCAGACCATGAAGTGGATGGGCCCCAAGCCTGAGGATGTCCAGGTGGATTACATGACTCGATTCGCCACGACCAAATCCAAGCTGATCTTCAAGGGTGGCATCTACTTCAATTCCAACGTGGAGGATTGCATGAAGGTGTGTCAAAAGATGGCTCTGAAACGTGGTTTCCACGTCACGACGGACGAGTTGAAGCTTATGGATTCAGATGATCGCGTGCAGGTGGTGTTCGCTCCGGGCACCGTTGATCGATGCAAAGCTTGGCGGGAGAAAGATAAGCACACGAAGGATTATATCATCTCAGACATTGAACATTGGCCTGGCCGTGGCCCTGGAGGGTGTCAAGAGTTCCCATGCCTCTTCACGCATGGCACTGTGATCCGAATGGATCACCTGTTCGCGCAGTGCTTCAACGTCTGGCCATACATCGGATCGAAGTTCCCAGTGGCAAGGCTGTACCCCGAGCTGCAGACACTGGGCGACTGCGCGCACAAGGCGTTGGCAGGCAATACGTTGAACTTACCGATACAGGCATCTTGGATGATCTACGTGCTCTCGAATATCAGGCGGATCAAATCGGTTATCCCTACTCCAGTCTTACCCATCAAGAGCGACAACTCCGCAGAGGACGGCCCCGCGCCTTCAGAGACGAGTTCGGCCACGCCGCGTCAGCTTGGCGCAGCGGCTTCTGGCGGCGCCGCCAGCGGGGCCAACAGCTCGAGCTCAGGCTGCGCTTGATCCAAATCCGAGGCAGCTTGATCCACATTCGAGCCTTAGCCAGAGTCAAGAATACTTGAGAACCCAGTGCGGTTGAGACGATACTCATCTTGCGCATTGGACCGTTCCTCCCTGATCTCTCGTGTCATTGGTTGCGTATCTTGACACGTATGCTCTCAATTCGCAGGTTGATGTTCCATCCCAGCATCCTCCACCTTCCTCCTCCTCTTTCTCCCATCGGACTCTCCTCATCTTCCTTTCGATCTCCCCATCCTCGCAGAAGGGGCGGCTCTGCTCTCCCCCAAGGCTTTGCGCTCGCGGCTCGCACGTCACCTCTGATAGAGCGATTGCTCACCCAGTCTGCTCATGTGCCTGGAGTATGTTCACGTCGATGTTGATAAGGATGCGGCTTGGACAATTGTTGAGCATTGTAACTTGAAATATGTGTGACTTACTTGCGACCCGTCCCAGACCCGCCACGTTTTGCTTACCACAGGTGTCAATGTTGACAACATCGGCGACTGCTGCGGGCTCGTTGTCACGTGAGGGGCCAATGACGTCAAACGCATACGACTCTCCCGCGCCCCGCCTGCGACCTGCCTGTAAGTAGCCACGCCTAACATAAAGCAAACCAGCAATTCTTCAAACAGGTAGGAGATATGCCATCTCGTGATGCCCTCTTAGGCAACATTTCCATGCGCGCCCCTCCACAATAACCCCCCCCCGCTCGCCCTCCACTTGAGGTCGCCCCTGAAGATGCGCGAACTCGGGGCTGAACTTTGAGTCAACGCTGGGAGCCCAGGGGCCAAGATTGGGGTCAAAAGAGAGGGCTCGTCTTGAGGATAATGCTGATGGGGAGTTGGCGAGATGAGGTTCAGGCAGGGGGTGAAACAACAAGAACACCAACACATGCACCAACATCGCTGTAGCCATTTGGGCTCGACCATGGAGGACATGCCATCTAGCGCTGAGTGATTCAGTGGCGACAGCGGCCCCGTTCACCGTTCACCCGACACTATGTTGGTTTGGGATGACGAGGCGATGGGCGTTGACGGCATGGGTGAGGATCCCATCGATGGAGGCGACGTGGTGCTTTCTGCAGGCGCGAGGGGCCGCGGCGGCGGCCGTGGGAGAGGGGCGAAACGTGTCGGGCCGGCGTCCGGCTCGAGGAAGTGTTTTGCATCGCAGTGCGGGAACAACAAAAAGACCAACAGTAAGTTCTGCGCCTCCCATCACAAGGCTTACGAGAATTGCAAGTGCCAGGCGAAGAGGGATGGAGAAATGCAGTCAGTCTTTCGACCAGATCTTCAACGACCCCGTCAAGGCCCAGGAGGCCCTGGACCAGCATGCCAGGGACAATTGCGACGGGCGCTTCCGCAAGAAGGTCATTGATTGGGGCCAGTGGAAAAGGCAATTTGGCATCAAGATCTCCACGGCGGTTCGCGACTGCGAGGACTGGATGGACGTGACTGAGTACACGAATATGAAGTGCCAGAACATGCCAGACGGACCAGCAAGAACCGAAGCGGTCAAGCGCCACACCGAAGAGTTCAAACAGTTGTGCGAGAAGCCTGGAGTAGAGAAGGAGGGAGAGTGGCCAAGCACTCGCATTTGGGTGTTCTCGGAGAGGCAGAGGTTGCCGGACCGCTCGACGTACATCGACTCCAAGTTCGAGGAGGGGTCTAAGCAAGTGAAGGATATGAGTAAGGAGGACAAAGACAACCTGAAGAACTTTACCCACGCGTCAGCGCCTTCCAGCAGCAATGCGTTCCTGACTGCCTCGGCCTTTAAGGCCCCTGAGAATCTGGAAGACAGTGGCGACCTCAACAGCAAGCTCAAGGCGGACGATGGAGCTACTGTGCCTGGCAAGGGCACCGCGAAGCAGACGTACGTCGACATGGCCAGCGCGGTGCCGAAATTGAAGGACAAGATCAGCTTGAAAATCCAGAAGGCGAAGGACCACTTCATCACCCTGAGTGCCACGATGAACTCAGCGATTCAGGAGGCGGCCCGCCTCGAATCTGAAGACCAGACCTTGGCAAACTACCTCCACACGGTGAAGGTTCGCAAGGAAGCCATGATATTGTGGAGGTGCGACGAGGCAGTCAGCGGCCAGCTCGTGTCTGTGGAGATGCCGGACGTAAAGATGAATGCCGATTCTGAGGACAGCCTTGGGATCCTCCTTCTTCGCAAGGCCATGGCCCATGGCCTGGCGAAGAAGGGGGATCCCAGCGCGAAGCAGGACATGGGCAAGAGCTCCGACAAGGCCAGCGACTCCAAGATTGCGGTGCCTCAGGGTGACGCCACCACGCCCCAGAAGCCGTCTGAGTCTGAGGCGGCCGCTGATTCTCAGGGTGCCGAGAGTCTTCCTGGGGCTGCAGCTGTGGCGACGCCATTGTCATCGCCTGTGGTGAGAAGCAGTGTCTCCGATAGGTCTGCGAGCGGACGCACGTGTGAGCTGCAGTCGAAGACGCTCAAGAAGTACCTCTCAGATCAAGGGCTGCATGGCCGCGTGACCAACGATAACTCGAAGCTGCAGGCGTACCCGGAGCTGCTGAAAAACTTGGAGAATATTAGCAGCGCGACCTCTCCAGCGGACCTCGCCACGACCGAGCAGTTGATCACTGACGGCTTCAATGTTTTGTGGCAGTTCGCAGCGGCAGTGAAGCAGTCGATTACCGCCTTGAACGGCCGCGTGAAGAACCAGAAGGGCAAGGCCGAGAGGATCAACAAGAGGAAGAGCTTGGAGGAAGCCCAGGCTGCCATCAAGGCTTCGAAGGAGCAGACCAGACTGTTGGCCCAGAAGCTGAAGGCATCCGCGACCCAAGCACCGCCTCTGTTCAAGCTGAAGCTGGACGAGCTACAAGACGCTGGGCTGATCCATCAGATTGCTAAGGGTGCCGCGCTTGATGATGCTCGCTTGTCTGCTCCGTTCCTGATGGAGAAGCATGCCGACTGGGTAGCGGCTGCCAGCCAAGAGATCCTCGCCCTTCAGCTGGGGAAGTTCGGTTCATCTTACAAGAACACGCCGGAGTGCAAGCAGGGTGGCAGAGTGCAGCAGGCTCTGTTTACGGGGGAGGGCAAGGAGATCGTCGACCAGTGTGTGGAGAAGATGTGCAGCGCAATCGACACCAACAAAGTGATTAGTGCGACGTCGGAGATCGCCTCGCCGTTCAAATCAGTTTTGGAGCATACCTGGATGTTCGGATACAAGATTCCTACCTACAATGTTGGTCAGACTGCTAACGGCCTCGGCATGGTGAAGGCGCTGGCCTATGGAAGTGTGGAGATACTTTGCTTCGATTGCCACCAGCTCCTGCCCGCTCTGAGGGCGTTGCTAAAGAAGGACGTGCTCACGTTCGCGGAGGTGACCAAGTATCGAGCAGATCGGTTCCAGCGACATCGCTGAGCTAGCCAATATCAACGTGAAGGTGGTGCACGCTTCGCTCAAGGCCCAGAGTGTCATCTACATTCCTTCCGGGTGGCTCGTTGCAGAGTCCATTGAGGTCGGTGCGATGGTGTATGGCGTGAGGAAGACGGTGTTGTTCAAGGGTGCGTGCGGGAGCTCCTACGATGAGCTCATTGGGGTCACGAGTGGCGACGCCAAACATCCGAAGCAGGTGGCCGTGTCAGAGGATTTGAAGGAGGACTCGTGATTGTCCGCTGCCTGCGAGCAGCACGCCAGGAGGGGAGGGAGATGCGCAGAAGAGGAGAAGGAGGAGGAGGAGGCAGATGAGGATGAGGATCAGGGAAACAACGATGAGGAAGATGGGAGGCAAAGTCAAACACACTAAGACACCGCAAACGTATCACCGCCCTTTACTCTTCCCCTCACTCTCCTCCATTAAACACTTTTCTTTACTTTCCCCTCGACCCCTCGACCCTCTTCCCATTCCGTTCGACATCCGTCCTCTCCAGCCAGGTCTCCTTTCACTCCCTCCCCTCTCGTCCTCAGGACGTCTAGTCCACAGTGCTTCTTTTTCTTGCCAACGCTTTTCCTGCAGACTGGGTTGAGAAGCAGAATGAACTCTCCGAGGTGCGCTGGGGGCAGTGTGTCGGTCGGCAAAAGCTCCGGAGCTTCGCCGATGAGTTGGGGAGAAAGAAGTATGATAATTCAAGGCTTCCGCCGATCCGCCCCGGGCCCCCAAAGGCTTCCGCCGCTTCCGCTGGGCCCGCAGCGCAAAGTTCAGAGCGTAAAACGGAATAGCATCGCATAGCGTAGCGCAGCATAGCGACGCAGCGCGGGACATAGCATTGCGTCGCATAGCGTAGCACAGCGACGCCCGTGCACAACAACACACTGTTTCACACATATAACATATAATAGCAACATGCGCGTGGTAGCGCACACATTTCATCGAATCGACCAGTTATCTAACATATTTGGCCCTGGCAGTGGCGAGTTGGCGAGATATGAGGTTATTCAGTTGATTTCCGAGCGCTTTGATAATAATTTTCCGAAATCATGCTATTACGCTAATTCCCAAACGTCCTAGGTCGCTGCCCTCAAACAGCCCTCGCAACCCCTGAACAAGACCTTCCGTGCAACTCAGCAGGGGAATCAGCCCGCTTCGCGAGATCACGCCCGAGAGTAGGTGGAATGAAGAGGAGCTGTTGCTGGAGTTCGTCATCCACCTGGCGCGCCGAGGCTGCAAGAAGGCGGGCGCCATCAAGCAGTACCTGAGCTCGGTCCGGGCCCAGCACCTCGCGCTCGGCATGGGAGACATCACGGAGGGCGCGGGCAGGCTCTAGATGGCGATCGACGGGCTCAGGAGGAGGGACGGCGGCACCAAGCGCAAGAAGCCGGTCACTCCCCGCATGATGATGTGGATTAGGCGGAAGTTGCAGCCGGAGAGGTCGAGGGAGGGCGCGGCTCCTTGGGCCGCAGTGGCCACGGGCTACTTTTTCCTCTTGAGGGCCAGCGAGTACGTTTCGAACGACCAGAACGGCTATATGGGTGGCAAGGGTCTTCGGGGAGCTGACGTTACCCCGAAGGCGAACGGCGAGCCAACTCGCGTGTGGGGCGAGGCGAATGAGGTCGTCATCAAGATTCGGACCAGCAAGACCGACCAGTACAACTTGGGCGAGTGGCGCAATCACTTCCGCATTGTGGTCGCTGAGGATGCAGATCGAGCTGAGCACATCTGCGTGGTGAAGGCGCTCGAGATCTACGCGGGCTGGGCCAATGAGAGGTTCTCCGGCGCGCAGATGTACGACCCCCTGTTCGCCTTCGACGACGTGCACCTGGTGACGCGGGCTGACGTCCAGCGCGTGGTGATGCAGTCGGCGGTGGCGGAGGGCATGGACCCGAACGACCTAGGCTCGCACAGTTTGAGGATCGGAGGAGCGTCGGCGCTCTATGCGGCGTTCAAGGACACCGCCTTGGTGCAGCGCTGGGGCCGGTGGAACAGCGACGCTTTCCAGGGATACCTGTGGAAGGCGCGCGGCATGGCAGAGGGGGTTGCCAGCAGCATGGCGGCCACTGACATCACGATGGTCTGAGAGGTTGCGCCGTCGCGTTGGTCTCAGGTTCAGAGCGTGTGGGCAGCGGGGGCCGATCAGGCCTGAGCTGAGAGCGCAGGGGGGCCTCGAGGCTGGCAGTGTGACATCAGGTGCGCAGCCGTGAGGGCATCTGTCGTGGCGGAGGTACCGCCAGGAGTGCTGGGTTGTGTGGGGCCAGGCCCCCCCACCAGTGCGCGCGGGGGCCTTCGAGGTGGGCCCCGCGGCGCGCAGGAAGGAGGGCAGGTGCCGTGGCACCGGGCGTTGCGGCTGTGGGCCGCTGGAGGAGTACGACGGGGGGTGCAGCGGCGGCAGGGAACGCCGACCGCAGAGCTCGCGCCCGTGGGCCGTACCGCGGGCGCCACCAGGCCATGAGAGAAAAAGGTGCTTCTCTCAGGAGGTTTGAGGGCGAGGAGGAGGATGAGGAGGTTTGTCGGAGGCGGCCTGAGGGCTCAGGGCCAGCAGGCCCACGCGAGCCCGATCCGCCTGAGGTTTTGAGGCGGAGAGTCCAGGAGGAAACGTGATCGCTTGTTAGAACAGTGGGTTTCCTCCCGCCTCGTAGCCTCCTCTCCTGCTGTCCTCCGCCGCCGTTTGCTCAGGGCTCCTGCGGAGCCGCGAATGGTTTTGGGGTCCCACCCACCCACGCCAGAGGAGGTGGGGCCCCAGCCGAGTTTGCTCGGCGGGCCCCACAAGGGGGCTCGCGCGCGCTTGCCGCATAGCGGTCGGCGCGGTCTTCGCTCCCCGCGAGGCTTCTCGCGGGGGGTGCAGCGGCGGCAGGGGGCGCCGACCGCAGAGCTCGCGCCCGCGGGCCGTACCGCGGGCGCCACCAGGCCATGAAAGAAAAAGGTGCTTCTCTCAGGAGGTTTGAAGGCGAGGGGGAGGAGGTTTGTCGGAGGCAGCCTGAGGGCTCAGGGCTAGCAGGCCCACGCGAGCCCGACCCGCCTGAGGTATTGAGGCGGAGAGTCCAGGAGGAAACCCCACTATGTTGCCCCCCCCCAGCAGCCTTCGAAAGTGGCGATCTTTTCGCAGATCGCAGCCTCCCAGGGGTGGCGAGGTCTAATCCGAAAGCGCGCCTGGCAGCCGCTATGCTGCCATCCCCAGCAGCCCTTTAAAGTGGCAGCAGTTTCGCAGTTCGCAGCCCCGCAGGGGTGGCGAAGTCAAATCTGAGTACGCGCCTTGTACCCACCATGCTGACCCCTCAGCATCCTTTGAACATGGCGATAGTTTCGCAGTTCGCAGCCCCAAGGGGAGGCGAGGTCTAATCTGATTCCGCGCCTTGTGCCCATGCCCCCCCAGCAGCCTTCGAAGGGGCGACCTTTTCGCAGATCGCAGCCTCCAAGGGATGGCGAGATCTAATCCGAATGCGCGCCTGGTACCCACTATGCTGCCTCCCTCAGGAACCCTCGAACGTGGCGACAGTTTGGCAGGTCGCAGCCCCCCGACGAGTGGCGAGGTCACGCCGGGCGGCGAGGTAGGAACCAGGCTGGTGGGCGAGAGGCAGCCTGGCAGGCAAATCCGGAGACGAGGAGGTCAGACTAGGACGGAGGAGAGGGGGAGGGAGGCGGGAAACAGCAGACGCGACCCCACTGTTCTTTTCGAACCGAGAATCCAACGCAAGAGGTTTGGGACAAATTGAATGGTGCGACGATTAGTTTGCATTGTTTTCTTTGCATGGCGTGGTAGGGGGGTTGTCAGCATCGCACACAGGTGGCAAAATGCCAACACTCCCGCCGCTCCTGCCCCAAATCGCTGCGAAGTGATCGCGGTGCGTCCGCGCATGGTGTTGTTTTCGGTGCAAAGCGTATTTGTTATTGTAGGGTTGTATGTTAACGTGGAGCAGCGATGAACCCCATCGAAAGGGAAACAAGCGTTTGGATGTGGAAACGCCCTAAACCACTTGCGTTCTGCAGGGGTGGTGCGGTTCTGGGGGTGGGTCCAAGGCCCGTTCACCTCTTGGGCCTGTCCCCTCGCGCTTCGCGCGCCCAGTCGCGCCCGTGCCTCGACGCGCGGCTTCGCTCCACTGCTCTATGCGCGGTCGGGTGCGCCGACGGACGGGCCGCCCTGTTTCCCGCGCGTCGGCGGGGCCACGACGGCGAGGGATTGGCGAAAGGCCGTCATTGAATGCCAGCCTGCGCAAGGGCGCGCCGCGGGCGCGCGCAGCGTGGAGGCGGTCTCCACCCTGGCCAGCCAGCCGACCTCCGCCGTCTTGGAGCTGGGCCCCGGATCACGAGCTCACGAACCCATGCTTCCGCGATCCGTGGATTCATTGTGGCGGAATTCGGGTTGGGGGTTACGGGAGTGTGCTGTGGGATGGGGGCCCCCGCCCGACAAGAAGCACCCTCTTGGGTATTCGAGATCTCGCAGCCACACTTGCGGCTCCCTCGTCGCCTTGCCCTCACACACTCTTCCGCCCTGTAGGGTGGGATGTGTTGTTCTTTCGTCAAAGGCGGCCTGACCGCCCCGCGGGGGCAAAGCTGGGCAGTGCGCCCGAGTTCGCGTGGGCGCCGGTTGGTGCCCCAGCGGCCGAGAGGCGGAGGCACTCTGCGAGGACGCAGTGGCGACTTCAAGGCGCACCTACGCGCAGCGAGGGGCATTATCTGCATGGGCGTGCGGCGATGGATGCTGGACACAGCTCAGTGGGGCGGCTCGCGGGGCCCAGCTATCCTGTCCCGTTGCAGCCGTGGTGTGCTTGCAGTGGCCAGCAACTCGCTTGCGACAGTAATTCATGCCGAAGCAGCTGCTTGAGCAACCTAAATCCGGCCGCTGGGGGCGGGCAGCCGTTTGAAGGATCGAGGTGTTTACTGCGGCCGCTTCACCACGTGAGAGGATATTTTCAGCGCGGATGCTGTCCGTCACTTTTTCGCCCTTCGCTTGCCTCGCAGCGCCCTGCTTTTCTCGTGTGTGTAGGGACTTCTGTACAGAGGCAACTCCATCCCTACATTTCATCACTTCGACTCGCCACTGACAATTTCTCAGTGCGCTTGGAGGGCAGGCCTTCTGAACTGATGTCCGCAGGCTTCGCGAAGAGGTAGCTCGCTCTTTTGGACTTCGACGAGTTCCAGGCCTAGTAGTCTCAGGCAGCCTCGCACGAACCAGCCGAAGTTCCTCAGGCGCGGGGCCCTGGGCTGTCCCAGCTGGCTGCTCCTGTCTGTGCGAGTTGTAGTGGGGGCTCGGCCCTGGCGGTAACAACATCTTTTCCCCGCGGGCCTTGCGGGCCGTCCTTTGTCAGCCGAGAGGTGTCGTGCAATTGCAGCTGTCTATATTCCCCAGCCGAGGATCTTCGGCGCGAAGGCGTCGCCGTGAGCATGTCTGCCACATGTCACTATTCGCTCAACGGGGACGTAGTGTGCTGCATTCTTGCTACCTCGGAGGCAGTCGCCTTCGCTCGCTGGTCATCACCATTACAACCTCTATCATCCCCATCCAGAGCTGTTTTTTGGTTCAGATTGCTTTGGCAAAGAAGTGCCGCCGTAGCTTCTGGTTCTGAAGCCCGACGAGTGGATACCCACTCATGGTCCGTTCTGTTTCCTTTGCGCATTTGTGGTCAGTATCGGCTTACTTACTATTGCGTCCGCGATGCGTGGCCAGTGGAGAGGACAAGGCAGGAAGCTGCGCTGTAGAGACCCTGGCAGAGCCGCTTGGGAATGAACCGCGCCGCCTTGCGAACGCCACTGTGGTTTTCTTGCATCTCGTGTCTGATGACGTTGCAGATCATTCTTTCCCCTTGATATGGCCGCACGGCTGCGAGCTGAAGTGGTTCCAAGACAGGAGGAAGAGAAACATGGTCAATTTCCGGCGACACTTGCCGGTATTCCAAGAGCGATTCTTAGATGTATTTAAGTATCCAGTCACAGTTCTGTATTCTCCATTTGACGGTGTCGAGGCGGACCTGGCTGAGATGAAGTCACTTTTAGCTGGGTCGAGCGTGGAAACCGTGTCGCTGCCCTCATTCGGAAAAAACAATTTCCACCCACCGTTACAGTACAAGTACGGCGAGTATTCCGACACGTGCCAGATGGGCATACTCGCCAAGCAGCGTGGTGAGTGTTTCATAGACTTCGCTTATAAGCAAATGAACTATCGAAGACGCCTGGAGCGAATCGCCGATGCCCCCTGACTTTTAGGATACACCTATGCAGCCCAACGTTTCGGCAATGTCGGACCATGTGTTTCCCCAGCCGTTGTGGAAGCCCTTTCTGGAGCACTTGGGGGAGGGAGAGGAGGATGAGAAGAGGTAGCAAAAAGGAGGTTGAGGAGAAGGATGAGGAGACCTGTTGGGAAGCTTCTTGGGTCATTCTTGAGGCCTCCTGGGAGCTTCGTGTGGGACTCTTCGATGCCTCTTGGGGGCTTTCTCGGGCCTCTTGGGGGCATTTGGGGCTTCTTGGGGGCCTCTTTGGCCACTTTACGGCGTTCCTGGCCACTCCGACGACGTCGGAAGCCGTCTTGGTAGCCTCTCTGGGGCCGTCTTGGGGCCCTTCTTGGGGCGCTTCACATCTTGGGCGTCGTGGAGGCCTCTTGGGCCGTGTTGGGGCCTTTTTGGGGCCGTTATGTGAGCCTCTTGGGCTCTTGGGCCGTCCTCGGGCCATCTTGGATGCCACTTTGAAGGGCTATCTTGGGACAATCTTGGAGGCCTCTTGGGCTGTCTTGGGCTGTCTTGGGCCGTCGGAAGGCCGTTTTGAAGCACATGCCACAACCTTTTAAACACCTATGGCGAATCATTGATTTTGGCCTCTTCTGGCCTTACTGGAGGACCTTTTGGAATTCCCTCGGGCCGTTTTGAGGGCCTCTTGGGCGCTTCTTGGGCCGTCTTGAGCTCCCTCGGACCATCTGTGCGATCTTGAAGGCATCTTGTGACCGTCCTGGAGGCCATCTTGGGGCCATCTTGGGCTCTCTTGGGGCCACTTTGCTTGGCTTGGTGGCATATTGGAGGCAATCTTTGGCCATCTTGGCCGTCTTGGAGCCGATGGGGCCAACGGATGCCGAACTTTGGGAACTCTTCGGGTAGCCATTCAGCTGGGCCACGATCCCACGGGGAGTTCTTTAGAAGAGAACCAAAAACCTGCCGGGCATTCGGCACGCCGTGCACCCCTGCTGCCATGTGGCAAGACCACAGGGGGCGGCGGATCGAAGACGCCTACGGTGAATCACCGCCGCCCCCTGCCTTTTTGGAAGCGCCTGTGTGGCCGAACGTTGAGGCCAGACCTGCCAAGCTAACGGACCATGTGTTCCCCGAATCGGTTTTGAAAGCCTTCGGGGAACACGTGGGCATCTTGAAGGTCATCTTGGCCGTCTGGAGGCCATTTTGACCCTTTCGGGCTTTCTTGGAGGACGTCTGGGAGGGGTCTTGGGCCGTCTTGGAGGCCATCTTGAGCGTCTTGGAGACCTCTTGGGCCGTCTTGGGGGCCTCTTGGGGCCGTGTCTTGGGCCTCTTGGGCGATCCTTGGGGGCACTTGGGACGTCTCGGACCGTCGGAAGGCAGAAACTTATCCCGGCAAAGCAACCTAACAGCGATGTGTAGGAGCATATCTGGAAGCATTCCCCTTACGATTCAGATGATAATCCAGTTGTAGAATTCTGCTGTTCTCGCAGTCGTAGTCGCATTCGCGATGACAGTCGCAGTGGCAACGGCAGTCGCAGTCACAGCCTCAGCCTGCCTCAGCCTCAGCCTGCCTCAGCCTCAGCCTCAGCCTGCCTCAGCCTCAGCCTCAGCCTGCTTCAGCCTCAGCCTCAGTCTGCCTTCAGCCTCGGCCTCAGCCTCAGCCTGCCTCAGCCTCAGCCTGCATCAGCCTCAGCCTCAGCCTCAGCCTCAGCCTGCCTCAGCCTCAGCCTCAGCCTGCCTCAGCCTCAGCCTCAGCCTGCTTCAGCCTCAGCCTCAGTCTGCCTTCAGCCTCGGCCTCAGCCTCAGCCTGCCTCAGCCTCAGCCTGCATCAGCCTCAGCCTCAGCCTCAGCCTGCCTCAGCATCAGCCTGCCTCAGCCTCAGCCTCAGCCTGCCTCAGCCTCAGCCTCAGCCTGCTTCAGCCTCAGCCTCAGTCTGCCTTCAGCCTCGGCCTCAGCCTCAGCCTGCCTCAGCCTCAGCCTCAGCCTCAGCCTCAGCCTCAGCCTCAGCCTCAGCCTCAGCCTCAGCCTGCCTCAGCCTCAGCCTCAGCCTGCCTCAGCCTCAGTCTGCCTTCAGCTCTCGGCCTCAGCCTCAGCCTGCCTCAGCCTCAGCCTGCATCAGCCTCAGCCTCAGCCTCAGCCTGCCTCAGCATCAGCCTGCCTCAGCCTCAGCCTCGGCCTGCCTCAGCCTCAGCCTCAGCCTGCTTCAGCCTCAGCATCAGTCTACCTTCAGCCTCGGCCTCAGCCTCCGCCTGCCTCAGCCTCAGCCTGCATGAGCCTCAGCCTCAGCCTCAGCCCGAGCCTGTTGTACAGGCGCTCTCTGAGCGGCTCCAGCGCAAGTGGGCGCTCGGGGGTGCGCCCTAGCCTTGGTAGGTTTTTTTTCGAAGCAAGCAATGATTTCATGGATGTCTCAAGCGAAATAAGCAATAATTTGAAGATGTCTCAAGCGAAACAGGCAAATATTTCGAGGATGTCTCAAGCGAAACAAGCCATTCGTTGAGGATGTCTCAACCGAGACAAATCATTGTTGAGGATGTCTCATAGAGGGCCAAAGACCAAGGGTTCTCAAGATATCTTTGGCTTTTTCCTTTTGATATCTCTTTATGCTGGTTCTGGCGGGCAACTTTTATTATCCCCCCGAAAACCCCGAACTTTATTATCCCTTAGGGTTTATTATCTGCAGCATGGGGTTAGTGTCTTTTTCTGGGCTTCCTGGGGCCCCTCTTGGAGGCCTCTTGGGCCGTCTTGGGCCAGCTTCGAGCCAACTTCGGCCATCTTGGTGGGCTCCTGGCCCGTCTGACGCCGTCGGAAGCCGTTCGGGGGGCCTTTCTGGGCCGACTTGGGGCCCTCTTGGGGTGCTCCAGGGCCGTCGTTGAGGCCATCTTGGGCGTCTTGGAGGCCCCTTGGGCCGTCTTTGTGCCCTCTTGGGGCCGTCTTGGGGGTCTCTTGGGCAGTCCTGAGGCCATGTTGGAGGCCTCTTGGAGGCTGTGGGGGCGATCTTGGGGGCCTCTTGGGCCTTCTTGGGCCGTCCGAAAGCCGAAACTGCGCAAATGCACAAACCCTTCAAACACCTCAGGACAATCAATGATTTTGGCCTCTTCGGGCCTTCCTGGAGGACCTCTTGGAGGCCTCCCCGTCTTGGAGGCCTCTTCGGGGCCTCTTCGGGGCCTCTTGGGCCGTCTTGGGCCAGCTTGAGGCCATCTTAGGCCGTCTTGGGTGCATCTTGGGTCGTCTTGGAGGCATCTTGGGGCCATTTTAGCCGTCTTGGAAGCATCTTGGAAGCCATCTTGGGCCATCTTGGAGCCGTCTGGGGCAGGAGAACCCACGGCAACCACCTCCGGACGAGCCTCCCAAACCGAGAGGGTCTAGCACGCCAGGCACCCCTGCGATGACTCGACAGGGGGCGGCGGATCGAAGACGCCGACGGCGAATCACCGCCGCCCCCTGCCTTTTTGGAAGCGCCTGTGTGGCCGAACGTTGAGGCCAGAAGGTTATCTTGGCCGTCTGGAGGCCATTTTGACCCTCTTGGAGGTCGTCTTGGAAGGCTCTTGGGCCGTCTTGGAGGCCATCTTGAGCGTCTTGGAGGCCTCTTGGGCCGTCTTGGCCATCTTAGGGCTATGTTCGGCCGTCTTGGTGGGCTCCTGGTCCGTCTGACGCCGTCGCAAGCCGTTTGGGGGGCCTCTATTGGCTCTTTGAATGCTCCAGGGCCGTCTTGGAGGCCATCTTGGGCGTCTTAAAGACCTCCTGTGCCGTCTTGGGGGCCTCTTGCGGCCGTCTTGGGCCGTTCTGGGGCCATCTTGGAGGCCTCTTGGGCGATCTTTTGGCAATCTTTGGGGGCTCTTGGGCCGTCTCGGGCCGTCGGAAGGCCGAAACGAAGGAAATGTCAAGATCCTTAAACAACCTTAAAAGGAAAGTCAATGTTTTTGGCCTCTTCTGGCCTTCCTGGAGGCCCTCTTGGGGGCCTCTTGGGCCGTCTTGGGCCAGCTTCGAGCCAACTTAGGCCATCTTGGTGGGTTCCTGGCACGTCTGACGCCGTCGGGAGCCGTCTTGGGGGCCTTTCTGGGCCGACTTGGGGCTCTCTTGGGGCGCTTCGGGACCGTCTTGGAGGCCATGTTGGGCGTCTTAGAGGCCATCTTGGGCGTGTTGGAGGCCTCTTGGGCCGTCTTGGGGCCCTCTTGGGGCCGTCTTGGAGGCCACTTGGGCCGTCATGGGGCCCTCTTGGGGGCCTCTTGGACGATCTTGGGGGCCTCTTGGGCTGTCTTGAGCCTTCGGAATGCCGAGAAGAAGCAAATTCCCAAATTCTTCAAAAACCAAGAGAACATCAATGATTTTGGCCTCTTCGGCCCTCCTGGATGACCTCTTGGAAGCCTCTTCGAGCTCTCTTGGGCCGTCTTGGGCCAGCTTGAGGCCATCTTAGGCCGTCTTGGGTGCATCTTGGGCCGTCTGGGAGGCATCTTGGAGCCATGTTCGCCGTCTTGGAGGCCATCTTGGCCGTCTTGGATGCATCTTAGAGACCATCTTGGGCCGTCTTGGGGCCGTCTGGAGCAGGGAAAGCCTTTGCAACCAGGTTTTGAGATCCTTCCCGGGACCCCGGCGGGACGCGCTGGAGCCCCAGGTGGAGTTCTTTTGGAAAAGAGCCAAAACTAGAAACGAGAGGATCTGGCACGCCAGGCACCCCCGCGATGAATCGACAGGGGGCGGCGGATCTAGTGTCCTTCCGGCAGCCTCTTGGAGGAAGTTTTGGTGTGTCTTGGGGCCTCTCGGGGGCCCCTCGGGGGCCTCAGGCCTTTCTGGGACCGCTGGGGGCTTCCTAGGTCTTCTGGGGGCCTCTTGGGGGCCTACTGGCGAAACGGGTGTCATCTTGGGGCGAAGGGCTTGAAATGTCAATCCGTGTTCCCCCTCTTGGGCCCCTCCTGGGACCGCCTTGGGCTGTCTTGGGGGCCTATTGGGGCCGTCTTGGGATTCTCTTGGGCCGTATTGGGGCCGTCTTTGGGGCCCATTGGGCCGTCAGGGGGCGATCTTGGATCTGATGAGCAGATGAACTATCCAGTGGCGCTGCCGCGCTTATCTGCCAGCATACGCACGCAGCAGTTGCGCCAACGCAACGTTGCATTTCGGCATGCCGTGGCGTCGCATGCATGTCGCGGTGCCCACTTCTGGTGGGGGCCTTTTCGGGTCCCGTTGGGGGCCCTTCAATCAAGATGCAACTCCTTGGAGGTTGAACTCAGCATCGGCGCCAGTGCATCTGTGGTCGAACGCGGCCTAGTCCAGCAGAATTCTTTCTCCCAACCCTCCTTTGTAGGAGGAGGAGGAGGAGGAGGAGGAGGAGGAGGAGGAGGAGGAGGAGGAGGGTCGGGTCAGCAGGATGGCAGAGTTGGGCGAGGACGGAGAGGTCAGAGCAGGGCACCGGGGTGGGAGTAGACGGACCGGCGGCTGGGAGGGTCAGGATGAGGATATGATCAGGAGCAGGATCGGGACCAGACAGCGAGTATCAGGTCACGGGCACGATCAAACGCAGGAATATGAGTAGGATGAGGAACGGGATGCAGGAGTAAGATCAGGGCCAGGATCAGTATTAGGACCATGAGCAGGATCACCATTACGACCAGGACCATGACCAGAGTCCCCCTCTTCTCGTGCCCGCGCTTATATCGCCGTGCCCGGCTGGGCATGGAGCGGTCCGCGGGCGCGTCAGGCGTGGCGAGGGGAAGATTCGCGCCCTCCGCCTCTTCCCACCTCCTCTGCCAATCGCGTTCCGCTGCCTTCGTCCCCCTCCCCCCCCTCCTTTTAACTTTCCCGACGTGTTTCCCAGGTTTCTTCGTTCGCCGTCCAAGATGGGGACGGATTCGCGGGCGTCGATGCTCGCCCGATGTTTTTTCTAATGTTGGAGCTTTTAATATTGTATACGCGATTGGGAATCTGTCGTTTGGATGGGAATACCTGTGTAATCATATCAGGATTGTCAGAAAGTTACCTGTGAATCATTGGGTGGGGATATTTTGTAACATCGGCTTTACGTTCTTCGGGGCTGGTGAACCTATACTCGCCAAAAGGTTTGCCATATCACATATGAGTTTGTCATGCGAGGCCCAAATAGCTGGGGATCTGGTCGTTTTCAGTGGTGGCTGTGTGTTCTGTGAGTGGGCCTTTTCATTTTTGCTTCGTAAGGACCAGTAATGTACATCCTTTTCAAGGCGCAAACGGGCTTGACACACATCGACGGCTCTGCAAGCGTGGCGGCGGATATATTCACCTATGCTATGTTTTTCGGCACATCGGCGCTGAGTAAGTACCGGTACTGGATGAGAGTGGACGCGGAAGTCGAACTTCACGAGAGTCCAGCTGAAGATCCGTTCGTAGTTATGGAGCAGAAGGGGTGGATGTTTTCTTATTATGGGGAAGCGCCGCACTCTGCCTGTGATAAAGGGCTTCCGGCGGCTCTTAGGGAGTTTGTTGCCCTGCAGCACATCACCCCGCCAAACCGAACGTTCTATGAAGACTATATGGACCGAAACATACATTGGCCTGGCTTCATCGGCGCTGGGGATTTGAGTTTCTTCCAGGGGTTGCAGTATCGATCCGCGATCGAGTACATTCTGCAGACGGGTGGCATCTGGAAGTACCGCTGGGACGACCAGCACCTTTATGCACAGGTGTCAGCGATATTTTTGCCGCGTAACCAGACTGGCCAATTAAGCATGAACCTCACACACAGGTGAATCGGTGAATCTGCTTGTCCAGTATTGAGACGAACAAATGTATAATCGCCAAAGCTGAAAGTCCACAGCATGTAGAGTGGAGTTCAAGAGCGAACCCATCCTGAGGCTGACATTCCTTCCATCCAGGAGCCATCCAGAGTGATTTTCCTTCACCCCCACCGTGGGCCATAGCCCACCTTTGCTTTCCCCCGAAAATGGGGAGTGAGGGGGGATATGAGTGAGGGGTGATGGGTGTAGTCAGGAGGGGGACGGAGGACGGAGGAGGAAGGAGAGGAAGGGGAATGTAGAAAAAACACGAGGTTTTGGGGAAGTGGGAAAAGGGAACAGCAGGAGGAGGTTGGGTTAGGAGGGGGAGCAGCAGGGAGTGGAGGAGGAGGACGAGGAACAGGAGGAACAGGAGGAGGGGGACGGGCATAAGGAGGGGTGAGGAGGCGCCCGCGAGGCGCCCACGGACGCTTACGAAACGCAAACTTAGATCGGGCACCTCGCACGGAGCGCCCACAATGCGCCCACGGGCGCCCATCGGGCGAAACCCCAACAACCAGGTCTAACATATCACATGCCTGGCGACCGGGTCCTTGGGACTTTTCCAAAGCTCCCCAAGCGTCAAACTTTGGCCCGGGGCCAGCCTCTCTGGGCCTCGGAGGGTGTCGTTGGCGGCCCTGGAGGACCTTCAGAGGCTGCCATGGCGGCTTCAAGACGGTCCAGAACGGCCGCAAGACGGCCCAGGAGGCCCCCTAAACGGCCGACGAAGGCCCGAAGAGGGTCACAGGATGCCGTCCAGGAAGCCTCCAAGAAGCCAAAATCATCAAGACCTCATTGGTGTTCGTACCGTAGAGGCCCCCAAGAAGTCCAGAAGAGGCTCTAGGATGCCCCCCAAAGGCCACCACGAGGCTTCCAAGAGGCCCACAAAGCGGCTTCATTAGGGCCTGGACTCTGTCAGCACCACGACGGGTATTAGACCCCCCTCCGTAGCCATTTTGGCTCAAGCCGTTTTGGCTTCAGACGATCATCTTTTCAAATTTGATCTCGCTGTCGAGAACTTGATTTCTTTCAGGTGCCAAACCGAGATGATAGACTGTCGGTGGATCCTTACATGTTTCATTGTGCATACGCTTCTCTTGCAAGGAAACGCTTCGCGAGTTCCGGAACAATCCAGGCGAGCAGGGACAGCAGGCGGTCACCATAGACCTGTGTGCATTCCTGGTGGAATTCTAAACGCTTCGCGTACCCCCACCAGGTCCGTAGCCTGGCTTAAGCCGCTCTGGCTCGAGTCCAGAGCAGCAGGGCGCTCTCGCGGCGGCCGCGGCGGCCGCTATGTCGTGGCAGAGTCGCCGCCGGCGCGCCGCGGACCCGTTGCAGGCGGCCGACCCGTGGGCGGGAGCGGCTGCCGCTGGTGCAGGCTGGGCTGCCGGCTCAGCCATTCTTGTGAAGCCTTGGAGGGAGTGGCGGCCGCCGCTGCGCCCCGAGACGCCTGCTGCGCGGCGGCGGCGGCAGCGCCAGGCTGCTGCCGCGGGCGCCGCTGGGACCGGCGCCGCTGGCGCCGCCGGCGCCGCGGGCGCCGCTGGGGCCGGCGCCGCGGGCCGGGGCGGCCGGCGGGGCCGCGGGCGCCGCCGGCGTCGCCGGCGCCGCGGGCGCCGCTGGGGCTGGCGCCGCGGGCTGGGCGGCCGGCGGCGGCGCCGCCGCCGCCGCTGCTGCCGCCGCCGCCGCCGCCCGCCGCCGTGGCGGAGGCGACCGCCGCGGCGGCCGCGGGCCACGCGGCCGGCGCCGCGGCCGCCGTGGCCCGCGCCGCCGCGCTTGGGCCCGCCGCGGCTGGCGCCGCCGCGGCCGACGACGACGCCGAGGCCGACGCCGAAGCCGAGGCCGACGCCGAAGCCGACGACGACGCCGACTCCGACGCCGACGCCGACGACGCCGACGTCGACGACGTAGACGCCGACAGCGACGACGCCGACCCGCTGCAGCACCACAGCTGCCGCAGCACCTGCTGCAGCAGCAGCAGCGGCAGCTTGCCTCCCCCCGTTTCGTCGACAGAAGACAACGTCCCAGAGGGGACCGAGGTGCGGTTGAGGCAGAGGCCACGATACCCCCCCCCACATCGTGGTCAGACGATGGCATCCCAGTGGGGAATCGAGAGGAGGTAGCCTGCAGTGTCCAGTGTACAGCTCACACGAACGTTCCCCCCCTTCAGCTGTACCAGCAGGCCAGAGGAAAGGAACGGGAAGTCACTGTGGAGACGGCGGAGGCTGCGGAGGCCGCGGAGTACCCCTCTCTGGTCAAACTGTCCGTCAGCAGTCCTCTGTGCCAGCAAGGCAGAGGAATGGAGGGGGAAGTCAAGGCGGAGACGGCGGGGGCTGCGGAAGCCGCGGAATTTCCCCCACAGTGCAACCAGCGCGCCAGCAGTCCTCCGGGATGCAGCTTCCAGGGTGCGGCTCATACGAACGACCCTCGAGAGGAGGCGACGTGCAGTGACCAGTGTACGGCTCTTTCTAACCACTCCCCCCTCCAGCAGGACCAACAGACCAGAGGAAAGGAGCGGGAAGTCACGTCGGAGTCGGCGGAGGCTGCGGAAGCCGCGGGACACCCCCCTCAGGACAACCATTCCGTCAGCACTCCCCCGGGGGAGTCACGCACCCAGCCGGGGGACCACGCAATCCCCCCGCCTGTGGTGACAGAAGACCCTCCACAGGCCCACGCGGAAAGAGCTACCACTGAAGAGTCGACCTGCCCCATGCGTACTCACATCGCCGACCCCTCCCTCCCCTCCTTCAATTTACTAGATCTTGCGGCTATCGGCTGCGCCTCCTCCCCCCCCTCCTCCTCCTTCTGCGCAGGGCGCTCTCGCAGCCGGACATGGGCGCAACCCACATCTTGGCGCAGGCGAAGCCGAGGCCGACGCCGAAGCCGACGACGACGCCGACGCCGACGCCGACGCCGACGACGCCGAGGTCGACGACGTAGACGCCGACAACGACGTGGTTGCGCCGTGTTCCCCCCGCGCCGTGCAAGGAGGGCATCCCCGGGCTGAGGCTGAGTCTGACGACTCGGGCCACTATACGCGGACGCACAGTGCTGCGCAGGGCGCCCCTGCTGCAGGCCATGGGCACAACTCCCATCCTGGCACAGGCCTCCCAATGGTGAGCAGTTCCCCCCGCGCCGTGCCATGCCAGCCTGGCGGCCAACCTTGAGGCCTGCATTTCCCCACAAAGTCCTGCCAGGCGTGCAGCTGGAGCTGCCGCGAGCAGATCGCGAGCCCTCCGGCCAGGGCAGCGAGGCCCTTGCGGTGGAAACTTGCGGCAAGGACGCACGGCCACGCCAGAGGCCCGACCCGCGGCAATGGCCAGAGCCCAAAGACCCCAACACGGGGCAGCAGCTGTACAAAACAGGAATCAACAACATCCAGTGGGACCTCCCCGGGGAGACGCCCGGCGAAGCGATGCGACGACTCCAAGTCACACTCGGATCGATGTTCACTGACACCCGGCACGCTTTCGCCAAGCGGCAGTCTGTGCCCGGCAGCAAGGGCGCGCTCGTCCCGCTTCGGCACGACCCGCAAACCTGCCACCTCTTCCTGGAGTCCTTCCGCAGCCACAAGTGCGACGTACGGGTCCTCAGCGACGCGCTGGGCCTCAACGTCGACTGGGCCCGGCAGTGGCAGCTGCACCTGGGTCGGTGGCGCCCGGCTCGCGTGGCACTGCGCCCCCCCGACGGGCTGGCGCCCTTCTCTCACCATGGTCCTCTTGTTCCACTCTTGCTACGCTCTCTGTTGGGTTCTCTCTTTCCCCCCTCTGTCCAATACTCGCGTCTGGCGGGCACCTTCCCCCCGTCGGGCGAACCGCTCTTGCAGCGCGCTGTTGGGTCCTCTATGGTCTCGGCCGCAGGGTTACCATATGCCGGTCGGGCTGTAGTGCGCCACTCGGCACTCTTGCTTCGCGCTGTTGGGTCCTCTAGACCGCGAGCGCGACCGCGACGTCGACCCTGACGGCGACCACAAACGACAGACGACCCTATTCCGACCTGTCGAACTTACGACTCCCCCCTCCAACAGTGCAACAGGCCAGAGGATCGGAGCGGAATGTCACAGCGGAAGCGGCGGGGGCTGCGGAAGCCGTGGAGCCCCCCCCTCTGGTCAGTCAGTCCGTCAGCAGTCCTCTGGCTGAGCCGCGCTCGCAGCAGGGAGATCACTGTGCGTTGCCCCTCTACCTTTTCCACGCTTCCATTATGGTGGCCGCGGTCCGGTGGAGTCGTTCCTCCCCGCCGGGCGGGCGCCTCCCCCCCTTCAAGTGCACCGCTCTTGCAACGCTCTGTTGGGTCCTCTGCGTGGCGGGCACCTTCCCCCCATGAGGTGAACCACTCTTGCAGCGCGCTGCTGGGCCCTCTTGACGACGACGACGACGGCCGCGACCACGTGCGCGACGCGATGTCGGCCTTGACGGCAACGACAGACGACCGCATTCCGACCAGTCACACTATCCCCCCTCCAACAGTGACAACAGGCCAGAGGAAAAAGGTGCGGGAAGTCACGGCGGAAGCGACGGGGGCCGCGGAAACCGCCGAGCATACCCTCTGGACAATCCGTCCGTCAGCCGTCCTCTGACTGAGCCACGCTCGCAGCAGGGGGGCCACGGGACAGCCATCCAGACGCAGGACAACGCAGCCATTCGCCGGCCCTTACGCAGGCCCATGCGGGAGAACAGCCACTGATGACGCTGCCGTCCTGCACAAGTGGTATTTCTTTGGCAGGCTCCTCCTTCCCACGGCGGGCCCGGCCCACTGCTGTGAAGGTTGTCCCCCCAGCTCCTGCGACGGAGTGCGCTCGCCCGTGGCCGCGGCTTGGTGCGCGCGCGCGCCTGCCCGCTTCCACCGCCGCCTGCGGGTGGGCCCGGGCAAGGCACGCTCCTTCACAAGTGGTTCATCCTTTGGCAGGCTCAGCCTTTCCACGACGGGCCCGTCCCGCTGCGCGACGCCGACGACCTCCCCCCCTGACGCGCCCCTGTCAACGCTCTGTCGGGTCCTCGGCAGTCTGTGTCGCCTGGCCCACCTGCGCCTCTCCTTCCTCCAGTATCCACTTGATTTGCGGCTGTCGGCCGCGCCTCCCCCCCCTCCTCCACGCGCGCTGAGGTGCTGAGCACGCCAGTCGGCTTCCCCCCAACAGTACCACCTCTTCGCGCACGCTCCGAGGTGGTCACTCCCTCCACACGGCAGGGTGCGCCCGATGGGGCACTGGCAGGTGGGCCGTGGAGGCTGGCTTCCTGTACAAGTGGTGCATCCTTTGACAGGGCCTTGCTTTCTCTTGGCAGGCGTTCTCCGGCATCTGGCTATGCCAGCGACATCGGCCCTTTCCTCTGGTAGGATTTGTCACTCGCGGACGCCAACGACGCCCTGCCCCTCTGCGGAGTTCAGGTGGTGCACACCTGCCCGCAGTCTCCCCCAGGCGGGGCCTCTGAACGCCGGTGGGTAGTGCCGCCGTGGTCCCACGCGACGCCCTCCCCGTCCACGGACGCAAGGAAGTTGCCACTCGGGACTCACGACCAGACCACTGACGCCTGGTTCAGTGACGACCTGTCTTCGAGCACATGAGGTGCTCTGTGAGTCAGGCTCCCTTTGCCACCCTGTCCCTCTCTCCCCCTTTTCCCGCCCTTCTCTTCCCCCCCCCTATTCCTGCGCCTGCCTGCCTCTGCCTCGCCTGTCCGCGTTTGGCGGTGCACCTTCTGGGGCCCCGTGCTGCCCGCAGTGTCTCTGCCTTCGCGCCGGCCCGTGCCGTGGAAGCTGGCGCCGTTGTGCGACCTTCCGCCGGCCTTCGTGTCTGCTTCGTAATTAGGTTCATTTTGTTTCTCGCACGTGATTCCGGCGTTGGCCTTTGGCTTCCGCTGGCAATTATCTTGCTTGCCGCCCCAAGCTTGCTCGACCCGCTCTCTGGAATCGCCCTTGGAGCCGCCGATCAAAAAATGCCCCCACCAGCCCGTCCAGAAATGAATCCCAGGGGAGTGGAGGTGATGAGGGAAGCGGGGGAGCATGCAGAAGAACAAAGGGCGGGGTGAGCCGCCATATACCCCAAGAGGGGGGGGATATAGGAGGAGTCGTCGTCGTCGGAGTAGGGGGGGGGAAGAGGAGGGGCAGGAGGAGGGGCAGGAGGAGGAGGGGGAGGAGGTCCGTTGCCATGTTGGCCCAAGCGGGAACAGGTCCAATTTTGTGCGGGCAGCTCTCTTGCGAGCGATCCAGCGTGTCGGGCGCTGGCGGCACCCTCTTCTCTCGGATTCTGCTTTGTTGGAATTGTCGCAGTTTTTGTGGGCCATCGCAGACTCTGCGACGGCGCGGCGTGGCAGCTTCTGCTCCTCCTCATGATGCGCTTCCTGAAGGAGCACGTGATCGATCTCGCTCTGCGCCGCTGGGGCACGGTGGGGGCTACCCCGATGACGAGCCCTTCCAAGAAGCCTTGGAAGAACCTCCGACACTCCCAGGGGCTAGCAGCAGTGGTGGCACTGGCAGTCCTGGTGGCACTGGCAGTCCTGGTCGTCGACAGGGTGGTCGGTAACGCAGTGCAGAGCTCGACCTTTGGGCTCGCGTCGACGCCGCGAAATCTGAGGTCATGGCAGCCGTCGCTTCGATCCAAGCCAGTGTCACGGCTCTATCCAGAACCTTTGCCTCGCATGCTGAAGGCATCGATCGTCAGGTGGAGGCCAGAATGCGCAGGGTGGAAGCTCGTGTGGACTCGCATGATACGCGTGTTGACTACATGGAGCAGCAGATTGCGCACTTGCAGAAGCAGCTACACATCGTCAAGACGGAGCCCCCCCATCAGTGGAGCTCCCAACCAGCTTCGATCGCCCGACGGATCCGACCATCTTGGTTGTTCGTTCGCGGGAGTTGGTTGCACAGCAGGCAGTGTGCAACGGCGTCCGTGACTGGATGCAGGGCGCGGCCTTGGATGTGGGCGACTACGAGGTCAGGCGCCCAGACGAAGGCCCCACAGCTAAACGTTTCATCATTCAGTTCACGGGACAGGTTCATCTGGCAGCACGTGCAGTACGTCCAGCAATGGCGGCTACCAAGCAGAGGAACAACGCGTGGAGGCGCTTCTACGCGGAGCTCCCCACGGGCGGCCAGACCGATCTGTTCATCAGCACGGGCCAAAACCAGGCGACCATCCGCAGGGAGCTCGGCGTCAAGCTCATCAGAAGGGAATTCGAAACCGCCTACCCCAACAAACGTTTCTAGGTCGACAAAGATCGAGGATAAATATCATTGGCTTGGAAGAAGCCCCTGCGATTCACGCCAGCACCAACGGGAACCGCGCCTTCCGTGGAGTGGAGCATTCCCAACCTCACGGCGCTCGGCTTGGAGAAGGATATTCATGCTCCGCGAGTGGCACAATGTATCAAGCCTCCCTCGGCAGACGAGGGCGAGTGGTCCATTTAGCAAGTTCGTAAAGCCTTGGTTGGGTTTTTGTGCCACCGCGGCTTCCCTGTGCTTTGCCAGTTGGAACGCTAACTCTCTCTTTCACTTCGACCCTCCGACCATGGCCAAGCAGTTCCACTACCTCTCCTCCCTCATGTCCCCCACATGTATTGTCGCTGTACAAGAGAGGCATGGCAGTGAAGCTGAAGCCATGACCATGATTCACTTCTCGCGCAAGCCCAACTCTTGTCATGCCAGCTTCTTGCCGAGTGCTGCAGGCGGAGTTCTCACCCTGATCCCAGAACCCAAGTTTGAGGACCTAGAGGTTGTCTCGGACAGCTTGCCTCTTGTGCAGGGTAGAGCGCTTTTTAAGGATATCCAGATTGACGGAGGCTCGGCGTGGATTGCCCACTATACTATCCACAACTGTGGGCTCCAGAGGCACGAGAAGACCCGCATTTCGGACCACATTCTTGGGAAGCTCCAGGAGGCTAAAGAGGACCCGTTCAACAGAGTCGTCGTCGTCATCGGCGACTTCAGCATTTCTGCTGCGCCTTCGTCCCCTCTCAGCCCAGCCAACTTTGTTGCTCCTGGAGAGGGGTGCCAAACCTGGAGGGCAACTCGGGACGCCGTCTGGAGGGACCTTCTTGGGAAGTTAGCTGCAGTCCACCAGCGAGGCCCCGCCCACGTGCACAGGCCGAATGACGCGATGAGCATCATAGATAGGGTCTTTACCTCTCTTCCTGGGTGGGCGCTCAGGCAGTTTAACGTATGCGGGGTGACGCAGGGTCTCGCCGGGGTCGTCATTCACCAGCGGTTGTCAGACCATGCAGCGATCAAGGTTGATTTCCACCCGGATGGCCAGAAGCACCGCACGGAGCGTGCCATCACTCGAGACTTCTTCGACCCCCCTGAGTACACTAGGTATGTACAGGCTTATCTCCAGTGCGGCGACATTGAGCAGCACTCGCCGCCGATCCGTTCGCTGTACCTTACGGTGTTGATGAAAGAGGGTGCCAGGTTCGCCCGAAACGCATCTTGGGGCCAGGCCTCGGACTCGGCCTTGGGACGCATCATTCTCTGCCGCTCGATTTCCAGGGCCGTCTGGCGTCAGGGCCGCTCCTTGGGACAGGAACTCATCAAGGCGTACCCTCTTGCTCAGCAGCACCTCCAGTTTGACGAGGAGACGGGGCGATTATCTTTGGTTAATCCTGGGGCCTTTGCTGACCTTATCAACTCTCTGGAAGAATCAGACCACCTGAACAAGATAGGAGGACTTGGGGAAGATCTCTCGGCTGCCCCAGAACCCGGGAAGAAAACGCTCAGACAACGTCTCCGTCGTCTCCAGGAGCGAGCCAAGTTGTGGGCACCTTTTGACCGTCGCCTGCATGTTCGCGGTATTCGCCGCAATGATCTACTTCTTTCTGCCCGCCGGACATGGCTTCAGCGATTGGCGAACATTGGGGCAAGATCTTCAGTGCCAGCGATATTCCTGAGCACAAGGCTCGGATTTGCATCCAGAGCTCCACAGGTCGCACCGACCTGAGCGACGCCCCGCCCCCGAGCAAGAGCCTGATGGCCACTGTTTCACGTCGACAGACCCACAGCGCCCCTGGTCCCGATTGTATACCATGCGCCGCTTTGCAGAAGACCCCCCAGGCTCTGGAGACCCTCTCGGAGATGATATTCTGGCTCTTGGATGGAGGTTGGGCATTCTGGGGTTTTAACCATTTGCTGGGCGTCTACATCCCGAAGGGGGAGGAGGGAGGATATCTCGATGGGGGAGGGTGTATCCGTGAATGTGATAAGCTTAGACCCCTGGGCCTCAAAAACACCGACGCCAAGCTGATCGCTGCTACCATCATGTTCTCATTTTTCCAGGGAGTGGTCGAAGGTTGCCAACAAATTACAAAGAGGCTTTATTCAGGGTCGCCAGTTTGGAACGAACAACGTCGAGCTTGGCGCTCTTGCCAGGTGTTTTTTTCGATGGTTCCATCTGCAGGCGCGGACCTGCCGCTGGTAGCCGCCTTCGACTTCGCCCAGGCTTTCCCATCGATATCTCATCGGTGGATGCTGCTGGTGCTAGAAGAAATAGGTTTTCAGCCCCCGCTGCTGGCCTATGTCATCTTACTCTACCAAGGTGTGATTTGCTATTCTGAATTGGGGGCTTGCTTCTCTTTATGTTTCCTATCCTGGCTGGAATCATTCAAGGACGCCCTGGGTCGGGGACTCTATTGCTGTCAGTATGGGGCCTTTTGTCGCCGATTTCGACTCGACGATAGAACAGCAAAGCACCTTGGGATAGTTAGACTCTGCGCTGACGACATAGGCACGGACATTATCAAGCTGCAGCACCTCTTGCAACTGTCCCACATCTTCGGTCTTGCGGTCCAACTTGCTGCTCTGTATCTGACTATTTCCAAATGTCAGATCCTCCCTCTCGCGGGCCCGATCACGGGAGCGATTGCAAAGCTTTACGCGCTGAAGATAAAAGCTCTCATCCCGTCCTGGGCCGCGTTTGAAATCGGCGATGTTGTCAAGTATCTGGGCATGTATCTTGGGCCTGAAGCGGAGCAGCACTGTTGGAGGACCCCACTCAGAAAATGGCGCCACAGAGCGTTCGAGCTCTCCAATGTCGGGGCCTCGAACACGATTGCGGCGAACCTTTGCTCTACTCGTGCTTCCTCGGTGATGTCCTACATCGCCCAATTCATCCCTGCACCGCGCGAGCTCGCCAGATATGAAGGGCTTGGTATCGGCGGCAGGAATGGGGAGGACCGAGGATTCGTTCGCTTCCAATTATAGGTATGGCAGCGCGAGCTCGGGGAGCTATTTCTACTTTTGAATGGCGCCAGTCTCTTGATTGGCTGCACCGTGCTGCTGTTCGGCACCGCCCATGCGTGTCGGTTCTGCGTCGAGAGTATTCGCCGCCGTGGTGGAAGTCCCCTGCTCTGTGCCAGCACATGTCTGATGCGTACTACGGGGCCCATTTCCCTGATCGGCTGCGAAATGACATTCTTCCTACACTCTCGGAGGTCCGTCTGCTCCAGGCTCATCATCTTCTGAGTTCCGTGGGAGGCCCCCGCCCCCAAATCCAGCGCATGCTTGTGCAACAACTGACTGACTGTATGTGCACTAACGCGCTTGGTGGTTTGTTTTCCCGACGCCTGATTGATGTGCCCCCCGGGGAGAGGGCTCGTATATCTTTGCCGTTTACTGGTCTGGTGCGCAGGCCGCTCTTGCTTCCTTGCCTGCTGCCCTCTCGGCTGCGGCTGCTAGGGCGCTTTCGAAAAAGCTGGTTAACTCAACGTAGGTTTCAACAGTCTGTATATTCGTTTTGTATCTGTGGGTGCCCCCCCGAGCTTGGTGGCGAGGACGCTTTTGCACATTGCTGGAATTGCCCCATCTTCGGCGCTCTTCTTGAGGCATTATCTGGCCCCCTCGCCCCGCTCCCCTTGGATCGGTTCGGGATTTTGATGCCGGCAGAGTTGTCTCTCAGAGTTCCAGCCTGTGCTTATTTCCTTTACAGCGAGATTCGAGCAAAGTCCCGGCGTCTCGGCGGTCGACCGCTGGCGTTGAACGAGGCTAGAGGTCTCGCCCCCACGGTGCGGCGCCAGATGCTGCGTTAGGGCTCCGAGGACCGCCCCCCCTTTGGCCACGCTGCAGGAGGAGGGGGGGAGGGGGGGGATGAGGAGGGGGAGGATAATGAGGAGGAGGAGATGGAGGGGGGCGAGGACGTGGAGGACGGGAAGGAGGAGACGGATAAGGGAAGGGGAGGAGGAGGAGGATGAGGAGGAGGAGGAGGAGGACGAGGAGGGGGAGGGGGAGGAGGAGGAGGAGGAGGAGGAGGAGGAGGAGGAGAGGGAGGTCCGTAGCCATGTGGCTCAAGTCTAGACGCAGCGAAGGGTGAAGCACCCGAGGTGTCGCGATTAGATTTGGCCCGTCCGTCCTCGTTTCTCGAGAGGGTTAGGGTACAAACAAACGATCATGTTGTGAGCCTGCACTGGCCGCAGCAGACCTCTTTCACGTTCTGCGCAACGCCGTTTCGGCCCGCTTTCCCGCCCGCGCGAGCCCCTCCGAGGGCTCCATCCATGCCGGTCGGCGCAGCTGATGGCCCCAGCGCAGCTCGACACCCCGCGCCCCCTCGCGGCGCTGCTCCCGCGGGAGATCCGCAGCGGGGCCGCGGCGGTGGCGAAAGTGGTTCGAACTCGGGAGAGCGACGTTCACGTTCGAAGGAACCCATTCGTGGCACAGCCGCAGAAGAAGACGATCGGAGTTCTCAAGCTGCTGGTGCTCGCCGTCCTGCTGGTGGTCAACGCTCTGCTGACCCGCTCCAGGGTCGTGCAGACCCCTGGGCTGCCAGCGCCGCTGCTGCCCCTGTGGGGGGCTCGCCTGGTGGCAGTGCTGCAGCCGCGGCCGCTGGCGCTCGTGGTGGCTCGGCCCCTGACCAGCAGAGCTCGCTGGGCGACTTGTTCAGAGCCTTCAAGGATGAGATTGCTGCATCGGTGGAGGCGAAGCTTGGCTCGCTGAAGACGACCATCATCTCGGAGATTTCGAACCACTCCACGGGGCTCGTTCGCGCTGTGGCGGCGCGACAGGATGCAGTCAACCGGCAGGTCCAAACTCAAGTTCCAGATCTCCAGGCTAGAAGCGACGTTCTGGAGCAATCACAGTCCGAGATGCGGCGGCAGCTGGATGAGATGCGGAAAGGACTACGAGGATATGCAAGTGTGGGGTCGACATCCTGACCCGACGGTGCTCATTGTCAACCTTTCGGAGATGGCCAGCAAGGAGAGCGTCGCCGCGGAGCTCGCCGAGTGGCTCACGGAGGCGGGCGTTGTGGAGACACAGTAAAAGCTCATCGGGGACAGCCCCAGCAGGAGGTACGTCATGCAGATGCTGGGCAACGGAGACGCCGCGCAGCGGAAGGTGCGGGCAGCTCGGCGTGCGCTCAAGCGTGATGGTCAGCATTGGAGACCGTTTGAAGTTGCCGCAGTGCCTGGTGGACGGGCCAATTTTTTTGTGGGGCCGGGCAATTTTTTGTGGGGCCGGAGGTGCAGACCAAGTGATTGGCGTCCTTTGTCGAAGATCAGTTGCCCCACAAGAGGATCAAGCATGGCGCGGCCAAGGGGGTGGTGTTCATCGACAGCATGCCGACGATCGCGGTCCAGACAGGCGACACGTTCGAGTACAAGAGCCGCCTGTTGTGGAACAATCAGTAAATATGCTCCTCTCCGCCTCATCATATACTTGCCTCTCCTGCTGCCTGCCTGGTCATACCTTGACATTAGTATTACTGTATACCGCAGCTACTTTTGCTGCTCGAGTGAGAGAAGGAGCGTGCCGCTGCGCGCCCGCGCCCGGGCGTCGGCCGGCCGGCCTCCTCCCTTCCTATACGTGAGCGCAGTTGCTTAACGGATAATATATTGTTCCATCGATGTCTCATCCCATGCCCTCTACCACTAAGCGTAGTAAACATGAGACCTTAATTCCTTTGGCATCTTACCCCGATTCTCAGAGGAAACATTGGTTATCAGCCGAAGCCCGCGACCAAGTCGCAATTGGAATGAGCTATGATGAGACGGCCGAATTGCCCGTGATATTACACGATGTGCACCGAGACGGGCAATAACAACAGGACAGCGGCCCAGGGGAGGGCCGCTCTCTTCACTCTTCTAATCCCATTCGGGCTTCTCGCGGAAGGAGCACGGGAGAAATCGTAGATTATTTGTAGGTGATTCTCCCACTCGTATTCCGATGAGAGATCGTGGACAGACCCCAGGCCCGATAAGGCGGAAAAGGCCCAGCCGTTAATGCCAGGCGAAGAGTTTTTTTTCATCTTTGGTTGCTGAGTCCTCAGAAACAACATTCCAGCCCGATTGCCATGCGTTCTATCGAGCCGGCCGCTGGCCCAGCCAGTGGGTCGCGAGACGTAAAGGAGGCCAGCGGTGCGCTCCCCGCCGTCCCAGACGGTTGGGGTCGTCCGCGCGGGACTCACCCCGCCCCGATAGCCTTGAACGGGCAACCCGGTCAAGACAGCGACGTGCAGCTTGATGACGAAGACGATGTCAAATCTATGGAAGTTGACATGGAGTATGCTAATTATCAAATGTCACCACGCCGAGTCTTGCCGCTGATGGGGGCTGCCGACCATCCCGTCCCAGACGGAAGGTCATCCCCAGGACAGGAGACCGTTGACTACGACCACCTGGAAGCTCTTGGGAAGGCGCTTGCGGAACCAGATCTAGACACCGCGATCAGCGACCTAGACCGCGAGGTTCCAGCGGTACATGAACCATGGGGGACATCGATGCCGTCTCCCATTCTCCCAATCGCTGAGGTACCGCCCCAGGCGGCAGAGGTTGAAACGAGTTCCCAAATTCATGTAAGGCATGGCCGGGGGACCACGGGTCGAACGCCAGCTCCTCAACATAAGAAGCACAGGAACGAAGATTATGATTTGAATGCATCCCCGCTTCAGGAGGGGTTCTACCGGACTGCCGTCGCCCCGGGCGATTGGCAGCCGTCAGTGCCCGCGGTAGTTGAGGATGATGGTATGTTTGATCCCCCGGCCTCACTCCCAGAGTTGGTTGAACATGATGAACGGTATGAGGCGCTTCGAGAGGTGGCCGAGCCACCGGAGAGCACGCGCGGTCGCCCTCGATCGTCTGCTTCGAGCAGGGGAAGATCCCGCGATCTGGTGCCCGATCGACTTCGAGGAGCAACAGTGCCATTTCCATGCGCGAGGCGTGCTGGAATCCAGGCCCTAATTGCCCGCCCCAGGCGGGGAACAGGTGCCCAGGGAAAGCTCGCAAACAGGGGGGGCCTTGTAAGCGCCCAGTGTGTGGGTGCTGTTCTGCTGTGTGTCCCACTTGCGGCAATCAGTGATTGCTTCCAGATGGAAGAACATAACTGCCAATGCCTTCTCATCCGCGCCATGCAGGATCAGGCCAGAATAATGGAGGCTAAGAGACAGCAAGAAACCATGATCTTAGAAGCCCAGAGGGCCGAACAGGCCCGACTGGATCGAGAAGAAATGAACGCAGCTATTGCCGATGTCCAGAAGAGGTCCGAGGCTGATAGAATCGCCTTGGCCCAATGTGCCAGTCGGCGGGAACAAGAACTGATGGAACAAATGTCCTATCAGACCGCGGCTGCCCAGCGGCGCGCGGAAGAAGCCGAGAACAGGATTGTTGAGACGTTATCTTCTGAACGACAGGCTGCCCTGGCGGCAAACAGTCAATCTGTAGATGCCGAATTCGCCCGCGCCGCTGTTGCGGTGGCGAAAATAGAAGGGGAGAGGGCCGCGATAGCCAAGGCAGAAAATGAAAGAAAGGAGCTCCAATGCCAACTTTGTGCTGCCGGGCTAGAAGCGGCCAGCGCGCAGATTCTAGCTGCGACGGTAGTTGTTCAGAATAATCAGTATCGAGAAGAGCTCAAGTCGCATGAACATGCCATGGCGTCGAAGCGTGCCTACCGGCCAAGCTGGCAGAGGCGAGCAGACGACCATCGCCGACGGCCCGCCCGTCTGGTGCCGCGTCGTCGCAGGCCCAGCCTAGCTCGGCGCCCCTAGATGGCGGGATGCCGCCAATGTTGCGGGTAAAAGCAGCCCAGCAGCCGCGGCCCGCGAGGGGGGATGCTGACGAAAATTGTTCAGTATGTTCGAATCCGAAGGTCGGATTATGCGCCATTTGCGGATCGCCAAGTTGTATAACCACTTCGATATGAGCACGCAGCGGTGCGTCGCTTGTACTCAACGAAAGAGCCCGCCCGTGGAACAGGCGGAGTGGGATGGGCAATGGAAGCGACATAGCGCTGACCCCACCTTTCGGGCCCAACAGCAGAAGCTCCTTGATGACATTTACGCTGACAAGTGTAATATGCAAGGGATGAAGGAGCAAGCTGAGGAACAGCTTCGATTAAGCTTAGAAAGGTCAGCTGCCAACCTACGCGAGAAAGATGAAGCGTTGGCACGCGCAGCTGCATGAGAGAAAGAAGTGATGGAGCTCAGGGCTGCCATCGCTGAATCATTGAGAGAGAAAGAGCAATGTGCGGTCTCAATTGCAAGCTGCTGACCGTGAGGCGGCCTTGATCGAAAGGGCTAAAGAGATGACGAAGACTATGGGTATGGAATCCTTCCAATTTATCGAGAACGCGTTGGACATGCTGCCCAGGTTCCATCAGTTCGATATGCCCCAGCTTTCGCAGGAGACGCCCGTGCGGCCAGTCATGCAACCACATTTTACTGTCCCTGGCCCTGCCACCGAAGGTCCGGCCAAGCCTGGCATCTCCGGGAACAATGTACCCATCAATGCTGAGTTGGCAGGCATCGTTGATGACATGACCCTTGTTAATTATCATCCTTTTACCAAGGCGGGACCAGCGAGGCCACCGACGGCCCAGCCGCCTGGTGGAGGTAAGGATTATACGCCAGCGGCCGCGCCGCCTGGCGGGGCAGGGCAGAGCAATGATGGGGATGATCATAGTACCGCACCAAGTACCGAGATCTTGTCAGCACTCGCCCATGCCGTCCGAGACCAGTCAGAGAATCCGCCTCCAGGGAGTCGGGGGGGTTCTGGATCCTCAGGCGGTGGAGGAGGCCGTGGCGGGCCTCCGGGCCCAGGTGGGCCTAATGGCCGGGGAGGTCTTGACGAGAGTACCCCCCTGGATCAGTGGAGACAGGTTGGGAACAACCAGAAGGTCGATCTGATGGACATTCCCGATGTTACAAACATACGGGAATGGCAGATGCATAACGTTCGTGCTGTGGCTGGATCGTCTGCTGAGATTCAGGAAGCACAGCTTTGGATCATGGAAGCCATGGGCCCCGCTGTGGCTAAAGAGCAGCTTAGAGACCCGGGTGGCGTCCGACGCTTCGACATTATGATCGCCACTAACTTGATTGAGACATTCAACAAAATGCGTAGGAATCGCAATCTTTCCATTCATCACACTCGCTTCTTTCAACAACTCAATCGTATGGAATTCGGCGCCCAGTATGAAAAGAGACTCTTAACTGGGCGCGAAACGATGCGGGCCATTTGCTATTGGTGTTCAGTCAGATCGGAATTGGGTCAACATCGCATTTCGCGTGACATTTGCAAGGTAGTTATCGATCCCAATCGCCCAGATGCTCATTTGTACCATTTCTATAATGAATGGACAGATGTGTATCAGCAACTCTACGGCGTACGACCTCCGTCTGACGAGATGCAAGCTTCAATCCATGCACACTTTATTGAGCAATGCAGGAAGCCAAATAAATTTGACTTGATCTGTCAACTTTATGACCTGTCTGCGGACAAGCCAGGGACAGGCGTGAAAACCTATGAATGGTTCATATCCCAGATTGAATAGATGATGTTGCGCGAGAAGGAGGAATGGAACATCAATCTACATGTGGGTACTTTGACCCAGCGTGCTCGACAGACGCGCCTGGGCGGCGGCGGAGGCAGCGGCAACGATAACCGCCGAGGCCTCAACGGCAAAGCCGCTGCGGCAGAGGTGGCAGCGCGCCTCGGAAAGTCCACGGATGTTATGAAGAATGGAGCGACGAAGGGCGAGACAACGTGCAAACGTGTACGTAAGGGAGAGACCTGCCCGTATGCGGGTCAGGGTTGCCCTTTTATTCATTAGAAGCCGAAAGCTGCCGCTCCGGCCCAGCCGGCTGCGGGGGCTAATTCGAATGCTGCCCCAGCGCCGAATACGCGTTCCAGAGGGGGGTCTGTGGAACCTAAAGGCGGAGGCCGAAAGGCACGGATCCGATCTCAGACCCCAGCAGGTGGCCGTGGAAAAGGCGCACAGCAACGGACTGGGGGCCAATCCGATCGTTCGCGTGAAAAAGCAGAGCAAGTTGCCGTGTTATCCTTACTCACGTGATCCTAAGAACTGCCGTGGACCCCGGACGGTTGCTACAGGCAACACAGAGCCTTGACCGACGCAGAAAAGCTCAAGCGCGGCAAGTATGACCATGCCAAGCATGACGCGGGAAAGACTCTGGGATATGAGCGCACTGTAAAACAAGCCGATGCCGCTGCTGCCAATGTCTCTTCATCCGCGGGGGGTGGCGGCTCTAGGGCCGCCAGCTCTAGTTCGGAGAGACGCAGGAGTGATGGAGACAGAGCCAAAGCCAAAGGCAAAAGCAAGGATAAGATCTGTCGTTCTTTCAAGGAATCGGGAAAGTGCACGCGTGGGAAGGACTGTTGGTTCGCTCAGACCACGCCCAGCCATCCGCGACACTGGCTCGGCACTGGCGGCCACGCCGCTCGTGCAGACAGGCTGATTGGAATGATTATTCACTGCGTGGAGCTCACCATATGTGCATCTACTCGCATGGGCCTGTCCGCCGTGAATGTCTAGGCGCAAGAGCTTTCGAATATTAGCGGGCTTCAGTTGTGACGGTCTGGACATCAATCTAACTGCGAATGAATTGGAGTGTGAATGAGCCTCAGTAGTACGAGCGCGTCTCTGTGCATGAGCCTGGGGCCTCCTGGGGCCTCCTGAAACCTACTGGGGCTTCCTGGGGTCTCCAGGAGCCTCTTGGGACCTCCTGGGACCTCCTAGGAAGGTTTCGTGCCCCAGGAGAGGCGCAATCTATAGCAACAGACGTACATAAAACATTGCGGATTAGAGCCACAGGAGAAGGGCAATCTATAGGAACACGCGTAAAACACCAAGGACTCGTGCCCCAGGAGAGGCCCAATACATAGGAACATGAGTAAAACATTTAGGATTGTGTACACATGAGAAGGACCATCTATAGAAACATACGTAGAACATCAAAGAATCGTGCTCCAGGTGAGGCCCAATCGATAGGAACATACGTAACACACATGGGATTGGCGCCACTCCTGTTGCCTTCTGAGGCCTCCTGCTCCTGGGGCCTCTCGGGGCCTCCTGTTGCCTTCCGAGGCCTCCTGGCGCTTCCTGTTGCCTCCTGGGGCCTCCTGTGGTTTCCCGAGGCCTTCTGGAGCTTCCTGGGGCCTCCTGGAGCCTCTTGGGGCATCCTGTGGCCTCTTGAGTCTTTCTGTGGCCTCCTGATGCCTCCTGGGACCTCATGTGGTCTCCTGGGGCCTCCTGGAGCCTGTTGGGGCCTCCTGTGGCATCCTGAGAAGAATCTGCGCCCACGAGCCTGGCCACCAAAACAAGCAAACCGATCGAGACATCCTCAAAATCTGGCCCACCTGGGGGGTGAAAATGAGCGTCTCGCTCGAGACATCCTCCAAATCTGCTCCGAAAGCGAAGGATGTTGGGCCCAGAAACAAGCAAACCGCCTGAGACATCCCCACAAAATGGCCGCGAACGAGCCCGTGCAACCACCCCTGGCGGCTCCCCTTAGGGGTGCTGAAATGAGCGCCTCGCTCGAGACATCCTCCAAATCTGCTCCGAAAGCGAAGGATGTTGGGCCCAGAAACAGCAAACCGCCTGAGACATCCCCACAAAATGGCCGCGAACGAGCCCGTGCAACCACCCCTGGCGGCTCCCCTTAGGGGTGCTGAAATGAGCGCCTCGCTCGAGACATCCTCCAAATCTGCTCCGAAAGCGAAGGTGTTGGGCCCAGAAACAAGCAAACCGCCTGAGACATCCCCACAAAATGGCCGCGAACGAGCCCGTGCAAACACTCCTGGCGGCTCCCCTTCGAGGTGCTGAAATGAGCGTCTCGCTCGAGACATCCTCCAAATCTGCTCCGAAAGCGAAGGATGTTGGGCCCAGAGACAAGCAAACCGCCTGAGACATCCCCGCAAGATGGCCGCGAACGAGCCCGTGCAAACACCCCTGGCGGCTCCCCTTAGGGGTGCTGAAATGAGCGCCTCGCTCGAGACATCCTCCAAATCTGCTCCGAAAGCGAAGGGTGTTGGGCCCAGAAACAAGCAAACCGCCTGAGACACCCCCACAACATGGCCGCGAACGAGCCCGTGCAAACACCCCTGGCGGCTCCCCTTAGGGGTGCTGAAACCAGCGCCCCGCCTGGGACATCCTCACAATATGCTCTCCCAGCCTGAGAAAGTTTGTTTATGTGTACGTCTGGGTATGAGTAAGTCTGAGTATGAGTAATACTGTGTATGTGTAAGCCTGGGTGTGAGTAAGTCTGTGTATGAGTAAGTCTGTGTATGAATATGTCTGAGTGTGAGTAAGTCTGAGTATGAGTAGGTCTGAGTATGAGTAAATCTGAGCATGAGTAAGTCTGAGCATGAGTAGGTCTGAGTATGAGGAAAGAGGAGGAGGGGAGGAGGAAGGAGGAGGGAGGAGAAGGAGTAGGAGGCGTCCAAGTAATAACAAGAACCCCATCTTAGGATATGTGGAATTATGTTAAGGATGATATTGCTTGCCTTCTTCGCTACACGGATGTGGCGACGCCCGCGTCGGTCAAGCCGAATGCGAGGGGGCAGGAATGTGTCCACTGACCCAGTCAGCCTGGGCGCGTGAGCGTGCCCTGCCCCGTTAGTTCGGGGCCTTCCTGGGCAGAAGCAGGCCGGCCCTCCTTTCCCGAAGGCTTTTATAAATATATGCAGAGAAAGTGATAGACATTCTTCCAGTGGAGAGTCCCTCCACGATCGCAGGGGGCAAGTTGAGAGTCTCGTACTCATTCTTGCCAATTTCCTGCGCCCTCTTTCTCGGGATGCTATCAAGATGTACTGGTGCGACCCCCCCCAGAAAAGTTGCGTTCGATCACAGACAAAGGGTCGGTGCAAATTCCGCGTCCGATTTCACCCCTCGACTGCGGAACCCACCATCACTTGTAGGAAGGCGCGTCGCCGCGACCTAAAAGAGTTGCCCTCAAGTGACGAAGATGGGTGGAAGTTCCCAGATGAAGTCCGCCAGCAGTTGTCCACCCAGTGGAGAGCATCTGCGGCGGAGGCCCTAATCAAGGCATCAGACCTACAAGATGACGTCTGGCACCTTTCGTTGAGGGCCGAGGAGGGGGAAGAGGGCCCACGCGGCACAGCCGCTGCGGGATGTACAGACAAAGATGCTGCATATCTTGGAGCGGTGAGCTTTATTATTGATGCGGGATGTGGGTATAACCTTATCGCGGAAAGATGTATTAACAGTGCATGTGCAATGACATTGATTCGAAAGCTTCCGCAATCGATCACTCTGAATGCTGCCGGGGGAGAGTCAAAAGCCCTCGGTTCAGTTCGCATCGCATGCCCCAAATTTAAGGGTGGTGGTTTTAATGCATTGGTCATGCCGGAGACTCCGTGCATGATATCGGTGGGTGAGCGGTGCATGGATCACGGCTTTAGCTTCTTCTGGCCAGCAGGCTGAAGGCCCTACCTATTGTTGCCCAACGGTCAAAGAGTGGACCTGATCGTTGAGGGCAAGATTCCGTACTTGACCCTTTCAGGCAAAGAGGCGCTGGGTCAGCGGATGTGCGCGGTTGCCGCCGGGGAGGGTGAAACTCCCGAGCGGTGGTGTTGCGTGACGCCAGGCGCCAAGGCATTTCTGGATGATGTTGAATCGGCGGGAGGACCTCCGCCCCATGCTGTTCAGACTCGCGTAACCATAGACTTGCATACATATGAGTTGATTGGAAACCACAGCTATGTTGACGGACGGCCCGCTGAGTTCGCGCCCGTTTTTCCGTCCTCGTTAGACTCTGCGGATGCCATCACTTATTCCTATCATTCGCCTCGCAAGGCTAGCGAATGCGGTTGGACTCGGACACCTACTGGCATCGTTGCCTCCAAATGTCTCTTGACTTTGCCCTGCCACGGCCACTCCGTCGGTGGGGCCGACGACCAGCCCGGCCAAGCCGTGGCTTGCGCAGCCGCATATAAGAGCTCTTGTTGGTACGTGGTCTCAGGATACCATCCCTACGACATGGATCACGGGTTGGACTCCGACGCGTGCGACGCGGCCCCCGGGCCCAAGGAGGGCGAAGTTGGAGACGGTGACGGTGTCGACCTAGTCGACGTCGACGCACCGTCAGATCCAGACCCAGACGATGCAGAGGTTGAGGTGTCGGATCCCCTTGCCGAGCGACTCGAGAAGGTCGCGGCCTCCCTCGCGCATCTCCGAAGTCATACCCCTAAGAACCCATATTGTTCAGTATACAATTGGGCCGGCCAAAGCTCTCAGACGACAGCAGCGCAAAGCGCGCAACAAAGGGCTGAAGGTTCCCCGCCCATACGCTAACCCCACTTCGTTCGGACACCTGACGACGATGGGTCATTGGTTTGCGATGGGTGAACTCTCGCGGGGGCTCCGCGATGAGACCGCGCGTGTGACTTTTCGCGACCGAGCAACTGATTTTCTCGCCGCTCAGGGTGTGCACGACAAGTCTGCGGTTCACATTTGTTTTTTTAGTGAACCTTCAAGCCCCGGGAGAAAGTTAGAATATTGTTATGCAGGTGGTGCGCGCGAGCTTGCAAGGGCATGTTACGAGCTCAAGATTGCCCATGATCCTACAAACCCAGGAAACAAGAAGCAACACGCTGCTGCTGAGCGTGCAAACGGTGTGGTACAGATGGGGGCCCGGGCTCTTCTCGTGCAGGCGGGTCTTCCACCGCCATATTGGACGTAGGTCGTCAGATATTTTTGTCTCTGCTACAACGCCAGGACCCCTGAAGAGGAGAAGTCTAGTTGGGAGCGTCGCTTTGGTCATCAGTTTGAGGCACCGCTTCTTCCCTTCGGGTCCCTTGTGCGTTATGTGCCCCCGCCAGAGTCGAGATTGTGGGCCGCCAAAACTGGTGGTGCAATGATTCCTGGGTTATACCTAGGGTATGTGCACAAAGCGGGGGGTATGGTTGGTCCAGAGAGCTATGTAGTGCCGCTTAGACAGCTAGACGGACTTAACATGGAATCAGGGCGCGCGCCTAAAGGCAAGCGACCCACCATTGAGAAGTCCGATCAAGTCTATAGCAACATCCTAGATGGCACTGCTGATGACCAATCGCCCCAGTTTCCAATGAGGAAAGCGTGCGGGAAGGCGATGACTGAAGTGCGCTCCGTTACGATCCCTCCCGCTGGCGAAGCCGCGGCCGCCCCAGACGGTCCCGGGCAGGGGGCAGGAGCACAGTCGGTCCATCAGTGTTGTGCAGAGGACCCCGCCGTGATTATGCCGCCACCTCCCCGAGGAGGCGAGGACGCACCGCCACCGGGCTCCGAGGCCGATTCCGACGATGACGACGGTCCGGGGGGCTTGTGTGGACGACGAGCCTGTGGTCATTGACGGTCGGGACCCGCGGCGAGACTCTCGCCCATATGAAGATCAAGATTAGAAGTTAGGTCTCGCTCATATTGGGCACCGTTTGGGTCGACAATCTAGCTTTCCGGCGGCCAAGCCGCGCGAAAGAGTTCCCGGGAAAGTGCGGCCCCTTGCTCGCGCGACTCAGAACCTTGATACGATGGAATGCTATGAGGATCGGCGTATTGTAGTTGGTCTAACGAAAGATGAGCTAGCACAAAAGCTTCCATTGACAGGTCGTCGAAAAACATGCAGCATACGAGTTGCACTTTAGTGCGATCCCGACTGCGCTCCCGTGACTCGAGTGTGGGTTGCAGGCCCAGATCCAAAGCGCGGTGCCCAATGGCTCAAGATATTGCCCGAATCCACCAATGCCAGCGTTCATCCTGGACGCTGGTTTAACATGAATCAGGCCCGACGCCGAGCGGCCGTGGAGCCATGCGAGGCCGAAAAGAGAGGTTTCTTTGGTATTGACGACCCCGGCCCTTGTCTTGCCTTATTGCGCGATATAGGCCTGTGCGTGGAGGATCCAGCGACTCCGCCCGAGCCCGCGGTCGCCAAGCCAGCCGCGGCTCGTCCGTTATCTGAAGAAGATGCTGCTTATCTTGCGACGCACCCAAAGGCAAGGAGAGCCGCTCCATGGGTCGTTGAGCGATTTCGGAGACTGGCGGCACAGGGTGGCCAAGCCGCAGCTGTGGCCACCGACTCCTCCGTGGAAGAAGACTCAGGCGATTATTGTTCGGATGATGAGAACGTTTGGTGGGAGCGAACTTGGCGCGGTGGTGCTGTCGCACGTGATGGGGATCCCTCCGGCCAAGTCGGTAGGGATCCATTATCCGATGCGGAATCTGAGGTGACGCAGGCGGCGAGCCAGACCTCGAGTCCGGTGGCCGCCGCGTCGCGGCGAAGCGTGCCTCGGATGCCGTTGCAGCATAGCTCGGCTCCAATGCCAGGTCACCGCGAAGAAGAGGTATTTGATTTTGATTACCTGTACAACCCTTTTACTGATCTCATCTCAGTTGTTGAAGAGCCCTTCCAACTCCCCAATGAATGGCGACAAACTCGGGTCGATGCCGCTGTAGCGCGATCGGTTTCCAAAGTCGAAGCCCAGGCTAACCAAGATGCCAAGGCCGCTTTGAGGAAAGAATGGGACCGATTGCGAGAAATAGGCACATGGGACGAGAAGGGCGTACAATTATATGCTGATGTTGTTGCAGAACTCAAAGGGGGGGCTGCTCACTTTGGTCGTCTGTTCGCGATCCTTGTCGAAAAGAATTCCGAGCTGCCGCTAGGACACAAAGACGGTAAATATACGGGTCGGGTCGTCTTCGACGGCTCCAACGTGAGGGGTCCGAATACAGATGTGGCTTTGTCTCAGGAGCTTTCCAGCAGCCCTGCTACAATGCAGGCTAGCAAAGCAGCTGACACCTACGGGCTCTTTGAAGGTCATAGTATTGAACAGGCCGACGCCCGTGAGGCCTACGCTCAATCAAAGCTGGGTGGCATCCCGACATGGGTGTTTCTGCCCCGCGAACCTGAGTCCTGGTCGCATATGCGCAATCCCGTATGCCCATTGATTTTGTCCTTATACGGACACCCTGATTCAGGGGGCTATTGGGAACAGCATTGCGAAGGGCATGTTACGGCCAACGGTTTTATTACATACAGTCTGTGGCGCAGCTGTTTTTTCCAGACAGAGTTGAAACTCTTCTTGATCATCTACGCCGATGATTTCAAGCTGGCAGGGCCTGCCGACAAGCTAGCCCAAGGATGGAAGTTGTTGCAGTCCCCATCTCCCAATTGCCCCAAAGGTATAGAGATAGACCCTCTGACAGCGGTCGGACGATATTTGGGATGCGAACGCCGGCTATCCACACAGCTTGTCGAGTGGCAAGGTGAGTTGCCCGCGATATTGGACCCGCCGCCTCCCGAAGTTAAGAAAAACGCATCCCTCTCAGACGAGAGTGCCGAAGAGGAAGCGGGGGGTGACTCAGCGGCCCAGCCGCCTGAGCCATACCAACCCAGAGAACCCAGACAGGCCAGGGTCATAGAGTATGATATGACTGAGTTCTTCGATTCCTGTGTTACATTATATGCCCAGCTCACAGATACTGACCCATCTACGTATCCTCCTGCAGGCGCTCCTTTTGGCCCCGAACTTGCTGACCTCGAGGACGGCCAAGGCGGGCCTTGAGGCGAAGTTTGCCCTCCTGCGGAGGAGGCCATAGCGTCAGCCTTGAACATCAGCGTTGACGTCGGGCCCCCTGGCCAAGAGGTAGTCGTGCACGGCCTCGATGCCGCGGCGGCCAGCCCCAACGACCCGGAGCCGCCGACCCAGTCGGGCGTGCTCCAGCCCATGGCGGCGAAAGTCTTGATGAAGATCCTATACGGTGCGAGGGTGGCTCGATATGACCGTCTCCGCGCTGTTTGTCATACAGCGAGTTGCATTGCCAAATGGACAGAGCAACAAGACATGGACATTTTCCGCTTCATTTGTTATACCAAGTGTATTTCTACCGCATGTCATCATGGGTAGGAGATATAATGCAGGATGTCTGGTTGAAGCAATACTCCGATGCGGATCTGGCCAGTGACATCCGAACACACAGGAGCACGAGTGCCAGTTATCAAGCGATTTGGGGCCCGTATACTAGAGCGGGTCAATCTATGGGATCTCAGCGACAGACGTGTGTTTCCCATAGCACCCTTGAGGCTGAGATTGGGGCTGCCGACCTTGCCATGCGAAAAGAGCTCCTTGCAGCTCATCCGCTTTGGGAAATATTGCTTGGGCGACAAATACGTTGCCTTGCCTTAGAAGATAACCGAGCAGTCTGCAAGGTCATTAAAACAGGAGGATCCATGACGCTTATGCACCTTCCGTGAACTCATCGTACCGACGCTGCCGCAGTATCTGAACAGTTTTCCCGAGGCATCGTGGAACTTCAGTACGAGCGGACGCAGAATGAGGCTGCCAACATTGGAACGAAGTGATTTACAGACCCTTTGGCCTGGGTTAAGGTATTATATCTTGTCAACGTAGTGACTCCCAAGTTCTGGACCGCCCAGCGGTACCGAGACTATTTAGATTCGATGTTTTCAGACGGCCTCCCCCTGAAACCCGGGGGGGTTCTCAAGCCCCGCTTAGGTCCGAGTTCGGCCTTGCGGAGAGGAGCTGTTGTACCTAGTAAAAAGATGAATAAGAAGAAGAGGCGTCTCAACAAGGGTAAGCCCGCTGTGCGTTCCCCAAAACCAATGGACATCCCAGCGGGACCGAATGGCGCCAATCGCCCGGCTGCCACCGATGCTGCCCCCGGCCAAGCCGCGGTGGCAAACGCACCCGGCCAGGCCGTGGTAGCGGGTACAACTACTCCTGTTACGAAAAGAGAAGGTTCCAGGAGAAGCTCCGATAAACCCAGGTCAACGGAGGAGATTGAAATGAGAGCGATGTTTGACCTAACTTAGAGTGAAAGTGAGTCTGATGCATCGGATCCGCCAAGAATGACATGTGATGAGCAATCGCAGCCTGAGCCAGTTAACACCGAGCAAGAATAATACACGCTTGGTTACAACCTTCTTCTTCCTCTCCTTCCTGCCAGCTTCCTGCTGCTGCTGCTGCTAACTTTCAGAATGAGATTGATCACTTGACATAACACGGAAAGAGCCGTAGACGTTGGCACTTCGTTCCTAGACTTGTCACGTTTACGCCCGTGAATACAGATTGCCCAGTTGACCCAGACAGACTAGTTGATCAGCGTCGTACCTATGCGATCAACGTCTGCCATGGTTTAACTATTGACCGTGCGGATAACTGGCGTGATGAATACGCGTTTTCCAAACACACTTTTACAGCAGCATCGTCAATGTTTCTAGCCGCCGAAATCGTCACCCCCTTACTGTCTTATATGGCTGCAGTTTCGGCTCGAGAGGTTTGAGTGGCGGGGGGGGCCCCGCGATCTCGAGCCCTGGATCGCGCCAGCCTTGAAGGTGTTCGAGGGGCCCGCCGCGCGGCGGGCGATCGGGCCTGCTGGCCTGGGCGGCGCGAGGGCAGCGCTGGCGCCGCGGCATCGCGGCGCGTGCTGGGCCCGTCAGTTGGGCCCTGGCGCTGGCCATCCTGGCCGGCGAGTGGGAGGCGCTGCTGCCAGGCCTCCTGGCGCACGGGGCGGGCGAGGCGGAGGCGGACAGCGAGCCGCTCTTCGGGGAGCACGGCGCAGGTGGGCCTGGAGAGCTGTTCAGGGGCTCGCGTGCGAGCTTCATGGCGCCCTGGGCGCGCTGGGACAGGCTCTACCTCCAGTCGCAGACGAAGCCGACGGGGGTGGTGCTCCTCCTGCTCACGCGAGTGGGAGGGGCTATGGGCACTGTGTGGACAGCGGTCGACCCGACGCAGAGAGTGGTGTTCGCGAGCGTTCGCGACAAGAAGTTTGCGCTGAGCAAGCCGAAGCAGGGCGTCGTCTGGACGGAGCACCCGGGGCTGAACGAGAAGGAACGGGATGCGGCCTTGATCGCGTCGGATCGGCTCATAGCCCGCTCGGAGCTGAAGGGCGCCGAGGCAAGGTCGGATAAGGTCAAGGCCGCCGAGCTGAAGAAGAGGAAGAAGCCGAGCTCCAAGACGCAGACCGCGAGCTGGATGTTCAAGTGAGTGTCCACGATCATGGTGGCGGGCTGGAGCTAGCGTACGGCAGGGGCCTGGGGCTCCATGGCTTTCCTCGGCTGGCGGCCATGGCGCTACTTCGAGCTCGGGTCCTGGCTGAGCAGTGGGTATCATGGCGCGCGTGCAGCTTTCCAGGCCTTCGAGGATTTCCAATCGTTCGTGGAGCTGGTCAGCGACATGTACGACAACGGGGGCCTGGAGAAGATCGCGTGCACCATCGGGGGCCTCGCTGTGAGTGGGTATACGATGTGGATGTACATGGGCAGCCCTGGCGAGGACCGAGGTGACAGCTCGGACAGTGACAGCGGGAGCGAGGGCGGTGCGACGGTGATTGGCGGGCACGACGTGACGGACAGCGACGATGAGCCCGACGCCACGGCCCGCTTCACCGAGCAGGCGAGAGGGCAGGCGGAGTTGGCGTCGGCCATGATCGACTTGAAGGGCAAGATGCGCGAGGGGGCGGGCGCTCGCCCTCCCATGCCTCCACCTCCCCACGCGCCGCCTCCTGGCGAGGCTCGGCGCGAGGGCGCCCCCTTGGGGGGGGGGGGGGGGGGGGGCGGGGGAGGGCGAGCCCAGCGTCGGCGACGTCGACGCCTTCATCAAGAAGCTGAACGAGCACGAGAGTGTGGTCCAGAGGGGCTCTGCCAGAGCGACAGCGGGGTCGCCTCCGACTCCAGTCAGCAGCAGTGCCAGCAGCGGCTCTTGGGACAAGCTCAGTGGCGACTTCGACGATCCGCTGAAGGACCAGATCGTGCAGCTGAAGCCAACCCCAAGGACAGCCTGCTCAGCGTGCTGCAGCAGTGCAGGCCTGCCGTCGGTGCCCAGGTGGGCGGCGTCAGGACGAGGGTTGCTCCCACGGTGCTGGCGAAGCTCTACCGTGGCGGGCGGACCGCCCGCGTTGAGACGCAGGAGTGGTTACGGGCCAAGGAGCTGCAGACGGCCTCGGTGGCAAACGAGGTGAATATGCTGGCCGTGGTGCTGGACCGCATGATGAGCTCGGGCGAGCACGACGCGCCGATCAATAGTCAGGCGTCCGAGCTGACGTGCTTGCGGCTCTACTCGATCTGGAAGGCCTACGAACGAGTGCAGTGCCGAGCGGATTGGCAGCGCCCTCAGGCGCAGAATGGAGGCAAGTTGAAGTCCAAGGTCGACCGGAGCCTGGCCGATGAGTACCTGCGCTTGGACGGCGATCGGGACAGCGAGAACTTGAAGGCCGACGAGGAGGTGCTGGAGAAGCTGAAGCACCGCGCGACGCTGAACAAGCACCTGAGTCAAGGTGGTGGTGGGGGGGGCGGCGCAGACGGCGAATAGGTTGCGGCCGGTGCGATCGTGGTAACCACTGGCACGTTGCTGGATTGGGTCCTCGACCCCTGCTCGCCAGCCGCGCGCCGCCGTCCTCATCGGGCTCATCGTTGGCCTGCTGGGTTGGGTGTTCTACGAGCTTTCCTGGGAGGAGTTTTCCGCCCAGGAGATTTTCGAGTCTGAGGAGGTCTACCTTGACGTCCCCGAGGCTCCCATACCGCGAGCTGGTCATCCAGTGCGTCGTGGTGCAGGTCACCAGGTGGAGCCATCCCTGGACTTCGTCAATGGATCCTCGGGGGCGCGACCCGCTGAGGACCTTGCCAGACCTCCCCTTTCCGATGACTGCCGGGAGATCAAATGCGGGGCTGGGTTCTGCCAGCCTGCGTGTTACCTGGTACTGGTACTGGTGGAAGGGGATGTAGGCCAGGGGGCCTCCCTTCGCCTCTCCATCAACACCCAGGTCCCGGCCCCAAGCCCCAGAGGGTGAAGTGCGCCGCGACAAGGCGGGGGCGGGGGCCCCGCACCGGGAGAGGCACGAGGGGGAGCCCGATCCCCTGCCCCACCGCGGCGGGCCCCACCCCCCAATAACCCCAGAGCAGTAGAGGTGGGGGGGGGGGAAGACCGGGGGGGACAGAGGCGGGGAGGTCCAATTTTACGCAAGAGAAAACCCAATCAGTAGATGGCCCGACAAATTCGCAACTGCCAATCTGTTCTATATCCGCTAGGATCCCTTAAGTACAAGCATTGAGTGGGGAATCGAGAACGAGAACCCCATGCAGGGGATATCGACCATCAACCATGTGCCATGATGGCGCAACAACGGGATATCCAACCTTGCGGCGCCCGTCCTGGAAGAACATGCCGATGATAGAGGCACACGTGGGAAATCGAATAGTGGCACGCTGAAGTCCGAGGAGCACGGCGACTGGGGCGCACAGCACGCCCTGTGCACACACGCGCCCACACACACAACAGATACGCACAACACGTCCTGCGCCCTCGCACAACGTCCCCGTACGCGCACCCCTCCGCGTGCGAATATCGAGACATGTAGTGCCCACAACCTCGGCCTCTCGTTCCGACTGGCACGCCCGTCAGCCAGGACAGGGGTTCAAGGCCCCTCGTCGCCAGGGGTTCAAGGCCCCCCTCCCCTAGGAGACGGTGCAAGGCCGCCTCCCGGCGCAAATGGGAGGCCCGCGGACGGGCGACGACGACCCAGCTGACAGGCGAACCCAGCGGACGGACGGCGGCACACGTGCTCCCTTGCGGACGCGAAGCACCCTCGGAAGGCCCTCTTCCCCCCCGCCTCCCCTCCCGGCCCTCCCCCCACCCCCCAACCTCGGACTGCCCAGGACGCGGAAAGGGTCGAGGGCCCCAGCTGGGTGCTCGTGGCACCCGCGCAACAACAAGGAGAGACGCCGTAGACCGGGTGCGCCGGCTCCCGGTGATCAGGCGGCAGCCGGCCTCACGCGACCGGACGTGCGGGGGGGCTCCTAGGAATCCGCGCCGCCCCCGTACATGCATGGCGGGTTTCGAGCCGACCCAAAGCGGTGCGAAAAAACGAATGTCGCAGAAAGGATTCCCTAAGCCGGGGAGGCAGGCCCACACCGCAAACACGCGCAAGGCCACGCGGGGCGACGAGAGGGGTCGCCCGGGCCGAGGGGAACCCAGACCCCCCGCCGCGCGGTTGGCCGCCCCCCGGGGCGCCGACCCAAAACCACGCTTTCTCTGCCGCCAGCCCCCTCGAGCGCCCCAGGGGCGTTGCCCGCGGCCCAGCCGGGTGGCTTGGGCACATTTGGGCCTATGGTGGCGCCAAACCAGCACAACGCTGCACCCCAGGCGCAGGAGGATTGCTCCCGTCCGACTCGGCGGTCTATGGACGTGCCGGTGTGGTTGGCGGACGCACCCGGCACCGCGGCCCCGGCAGCAGGGCGTAGGCCGGTGAGAACTACGGGCGCGCCCCCCAACACCATAGCAAAGGCTGGACGTGGCATTTGTTCCGAGGATCCAAAACACTGCATGGAGCAACCCAGACGCGAGACCCGAGACCCTGCACGCACCAACCCAGCACTCATGCCACGCCGCGCAAACACGCAAGCACATAAGTACACGCCAGGCACATCCAACACACAAGCGCTCGCACGCGCGCGCAAAAACTATCAACCCTTATGTTGCCAATATCAACCCTTATGTTGCCAATGTTCGTAGTTCCGCCGTGCCTGCGTGTTACCTGGAGGAGGGTGGCGAGGGCGATCTCGGCGATCAAGAGCATGGCCGCGGGCTGTGCGAGTAGTTGGCTACCGCCAGCCCCTCTCAGGACGGTCGACGAGGCGAAGGAGAGGTGGATGGCGAGCAGCCCGCTCCAGAAGAGGATCATCAGCGATATCTGGGACCGGCGCGCACATCGGGCGAGCTGGGGCAACGTCAACGACGGGAAGGTGGCTCTTGGCCACCTCGAGGAGACGACGGGCAGCGGCTATTTCACGACGGTGAGGAAGAAGGAGGACAGTCAGAAAGTGACGAGATTCAAGAAGGGAGATCTGTGTCCTCTCCGAGCTGGGCAAGTTTCGTTGCCCAGCACAGGTACGACGCCGTTTCGTGTCCAGGACCTCTCGGCCTGTGCGGACAACTACATCGATTCGTTCGAGAAGCTGATGATCAAGGGCACGGGCGAGGTGGACTGGGAGCGGTACGAGAACACGAAGAGCTACTCGGACCCGGCGCTGAGGAGCAAGGCCGAGACGCTGGAACTGCTGTCACGCATGTACCAGGCGGGTGTGCTGGACTACGTGAAGGTGGCGCGGGAAAAGGTGGGACTGTTCACGGTGGCCAAAGACGTCGACCCCGACTCAGGGGAGGTGCTGAAGAGCCGACTGATCTGGGATTGCAGGAAGGTCAACGTTCTCTTTCACGAGCCGCCGTGGGTGCCGCTTGGGAGTCCCGCAGGCTTGGCCCTGCTGGACCTAGACGAGGTGATCTTGCGTGGGCGGCGGCTCTTCTCCTTCCAGGGCGACGTGCCGGACTGGTTCTATCGACTGCACTGGGGATCGGAGCTGGCGGAGTTCTTGGTCGTGGAGGGTGTCTCGCCTCAGGAGCTGCACCAGTATGGTCAGGAGAAGGGGCTAGAGTTCAAGAAGCCCGAGCCCTCGGATATTGGCCTTGGAGCAGCGAGCCTGGTGATGGGCTCAGCATGGGCCGTCTTTCTGGCACATACTTGTCTGGGGGCGAGTTTCGAGGCCCTGAGGGCGCCGACCATTACGTATGGGAAGCCGCCCCCGAGCTTTCGCAGTCCGGCACCCACCATTCGACCTTCGTTGCAGCGGAGGGATCTTCCCTCGAGCGTGGCCGAGGCGGTGGAGGAGGAGACGTCTGTGGAGGTGGCGGTGAAGCTCATCCTAATGCTGTACATCGACGACCACGTCGGCTTTGCCCTGAAGGGTCCTGGCGAGGAGGAGGAGATCCTGCAAGACAAAGAGGAGGTGAAACAGCTCTTGAACCACAAGGGTCTCGCAATCCACAAGGAGGCCTGGGGAGAGGGCCTCGGCACGGGAGTGGGGCTTACGATTCCAGCGTCGAGACCGTATGTCCTACGGGTCCAGACGAAGAAGTTCGCGGAGCTGGTACTGGCGACGGAGGCTCTCTTGCTGGAGGACACCGCTCTTCCCTCCGTCCTGGCGAGCTTGGTGGGCCATTGGACGTGGCTAATGATGGTGTTCAGGCCCGCCTTTGCCATATTGGACGAGACCTACAGGTGGATCAGAACTTACGAGGTGGAGGAGTGCGTCGTACCGCGGAGGTTACCCGAGACGGTCAAGAGCGAGCTCTCGGCGGTGGTGAACCTCTCGATCTACATGGAGTCGGATTTGGAGGCGCCGTGGTGGCCACGAGCCTACATGACCGACGCGTCGGAGAGTGGATATGGATCTCTGGCTTGCGATTGCGACCCCGAGGAAGCACGCGCGGAGGCCGCTCGGGGAACAGAGGGGCTCTGGGGGCCCCAGGTGGAGGATATCTACACCGAGATGGAGAGAGAGGTGGAGGCAGTCGGCGACGAGGAGGACCTACCTTCACGACCGCGGGAGGGACGCCCGGGGGTGCTGGAGCTGTTCTCGGGATCGTCGAGGTTGCTGGGTGCCATCAAGGAGCTCACGAACTCTTGGGGAGAGGCGTTGGACATCTCGGAGGGGGTCGAGTACGACGTGCTGGTCAGCGAGAACCTTGAGTTGTTGCTGAGACGGGTGCGCCAAGGTTGGTTCTGGTGGGTGCATATCGCACCCCCTTGCGATACGTTTTCGAAGGCACGAACCCCACCTCTGCGATCAGCGGAGCACATCTGGGGCTTCCCCGATCTCGACGGGCCAAGCCAGGCCAAGCTCGAGGAGGGGAACTTGCTGTGCCTGGTGGCGGTGGAGGTGCTGAAGATCTGCGGGACCATGGCGATAACCTTCGCGCCGGAGAACCCAGCGGGCAGCTACATCTGGGCCTTCCCGCCCCCTCATGGAAGTCCCATCGAAGATGGGCGTCTGGAGAGTGGAGCTGGACTATTGTGCGTTTGGGGAGGCTTGGAAGAAGCCCACTGCTTTCGTCACAAGTGTGAGAGGGATGACCAGCTTGGCGAGGAGGTGTAGTGGTACTTTTCGTTGCTGCAGTCGTGCGCAGAAGCCTCGCCAGGAGCTGAGGGGCAAGTCGCCGTGTGGCCTCAGGTGGACCCAGCTGGCGTGCGCGTGCCCTCCTAGAGCTATGCAGATGCTATGCGGAGATCGTGGGGCAACTCGAGCTTTCCTGGGAGACGATGCCATCAGGGGCAAGGCTGAGACTGAGAGGAGGTCGCCCGCAGATCGCCAAGGCGGCGGGTACCACCACACCGCTGAGGGGCCTTTGGTTGCAGTGCCGCTGGCACGTCTTGTTCTGCGGGAAGTGGGGGCACCAGGGGCACAACAACATCCTGGAGCTGTGGACAGTGGTGACCACCCTGAGGCACCTGAGCAGGACATCTCAGGCCTGGGGCCACAGGATTTCGATTTTCACGGATTCCCTGGCGTCGTTGGGCGCGCTGCAAAAGGGCCGCTCATCAGCGAAGGATGTGCTGCACCTCTGCCGCATCGCGGGCATCATCCAGATGGTCTGCAGGATCAGAGGCTACTACCGATGGGTCCCGTCGGAGCTCAACCTAGCGGACGGGCCGTCGAGGGGGCTGCCCATCGGCGCGGCGGAGGAGACGGTCAAGCTGCACGTGGCCCGAGGCGTCCCGCAGCAACTCCAGCGGCTCTTGTATCAGCGGCAGGCTCACCAAAGCACCGCCGCTGGGTCGGCACATTTGTAGCCTTCGGGGTGCTGGTGGCGCGAGGGGGAGCCGTGGGGGGCCGAGGCAGCCCGAGCCCACGCTCGACCAGATCGAAAGGGACGAGCGCCCCGCCGCCGCTGGTCAAGGAAGGAGCGCGGGCCTGGGGCGAGGCGCAGCGTGACAGGCTGCTCTACACGAACCGCTTGGTCATCTGCGCCGTGGATGACGCGACCAACCGGGTCTACCAGAAGGCCGTGCGCGAGTTCTTGGTCGACGTCAAGAGGAACCAGCTAGACTTCGACACCTTTGAGGCGAGGGGCCAGGCGCTGGCGGACTACATCTCCGACGTGTGCTACGTTCGGCAGCTGTGCTTTGGGCGTGCCAACGTGCTGTTCAACGGCTTCATGCACGTGTTCCAGGACCACAGGGACCGGCTCCGGGACCGGCTCCCGGCTCCCGACGTTGGGCGAAGGCGCGCCTGTCCCCATGGAGGCGGTCGGCCTGGTCATCGGCAGGATGTTCCGCGCGGGTCGCCTGATCGAGGGCGCGGCGGTGCTCGCGCAGCTGGGCGGCTGGCTCAGGGAGCAGGACAGGTGCCAGCTCAGGGCTGAGGACGTGTCTGAGGGGCCTGGGGGCCAGCTGGCCTTCACCCTGGGCAGACGCGAGAGAGGAGAGAAGGTCAAGACGGGCTCGAACCAGGGCGTGGTGATCTCATTCATGGCCGGTGACAGCGGCCGTGGTGCGTGCCCTACTACGGGGCAGCGCCCGTAGGGACCTCGTCTTCCCCGTCTCGCAGGACAAGTTCAGGCGGGAGTGGCGCGGGGCGCTGGGCGACGAGGGGCTTGCTGGCATGGGCCCCCCGCGTGCCATGCGGCGCTCGGGGGCCGCCAGCTTCGTGGCAGGAGGCGGCTGCTTGGAGGCCGCCCGCCGCAAGGGCAGGTGGCAGACGACAGCAGCGCTAGCGCGCTACACGAAGACCCACATGCTGATCAGCCAGCTGGGCAAGATGACTGATGAGCAGGTGCGTGCAGGCGTTGGCTTCTCGGCGGCGCCTGCTGAGGCGCTGATTTCGTGGATCAAGGAGTCGCCCGCCGCCCAGACCCCGCTAGCAAGGCATTTGCTGGAGGAGCTGGAGCGGGCGCGCGGCCAGGAGGTCGAGCTCCCGAGTTTCGAGGGAGGACGGGTGCTGACGACAGGTCGCCCTACCACTGCCTCTCGCACTCGACACAGGCGCAAATCGAGCGCCGCGCGAGAATCATGATTGCTGGGCCTGACCGTTTTGCTTTATTGATCTGCGTGTGTTGCAACGCCCTGCCCTTTTGGCGGGCCAGTGTCCAGCGCTCTCTCTCTCGCTCTCTCTCTCTCTCGTGTGTGTGTGTGTGTGTGTGTGTTGATTTGTTGATTTTACTATCAGCCCTATCTTTTGATATTGTCGGTACGTGCCTGGAGGCAGGTTGGCGTGTCCCCCGTCTTCACCCGTTTTCCTCAAAGTGAAGACTGGAGCACAACATAGATGAATAACCCAATCCCTCCCTCCCTCATCTTGTTGCAAGGCTGGTGTTTAGGCAAGTATGCCAGTCTCGACTTGTTGGGGCTGGGACTGATGCGTTTCCGAGTTTCTTGCGGGTCCTGTTTGGCCTGGAGGCCAGGTCAGGCGCCGCTCGAGGTCTGGGCCCAAGGTCCTCGCGGGGGGACCTCCCCCTCTGGGCGCGCTCGCGGCACTCTCCTGGACGCACCTGCTGCCGCGTCGGATGTTCTGTGCCGTGGTTGTGTGTGCTCTTCGTTCTCGATTTTCTGTAGGGTTGTCGCTCCAGCTCCGCCTGCCCCCCCTTTGAAGCCCCCCCCGAGCTCTCAGTGCAAAGCTGGCTAATTGTAGAGGCGTTAATGTAAATACGCGTTTTCCAAACACACTTTTACAGTAGCATCGCCAATGTTTCTAGCCGCCGAAATCGTCACCCCCTTCCTGTCGTATATGGCTGCAGTTTCGGCCCCGCCACTCCCGCCCTGGGGCTATCACCCTTGGGACTGATGCGTTTCCGAGTTTCTTGCGGGCCCTGTTTGGCCTGGAGGCCAGGTCAGGCGCCGCTCGAGGTCTGGGCCCAAGATGGCTCGGCCACGCCTTCGAACACCTCGCGGGGGGACCTCCCCCTCTAGGCGCGCTCGCGGCACTCTCCTGGACGCACCTGCTGCTGCGTCGGATGTTTTGTGCCGTGGTTGTGTGTGCTCGTCGTTCTTGATTTTGTGTATGGTTGTCGCTCCAGCTCCGCCTGCCCCCCCTTTGAAGGCCCCCCCGAGCTCTCAGTGCAAAGCTGGCTAGTTATAGAGGCGTTGATGTAAAGATGTGAAATATCATCGCCCCTTTGAGCAGAATTCGAATGGCGATTCCGGCGATGGCGACTATCATCCAAGTAGATGGAACGGCTGGACAGACTTCTGGATCCGGGGCGATTGCGCCCGGGCCACCCAGTGGACCGGGGATCGACTCTGATTAGAATATTGTTGTGGCCCTGAGAGCAGGATTGGTATCCCCAGGGGTTTCGTTGATAATTCTTGTAAGGTGATACGGTATACGGAGAAGGAGGATGTGAGAACCGATAAGGGAAAAATATTGGCTCTAAATGATATTAAGACGTTCAAAGGACAACGCATAGCTCTATGGGGCTCAATGCCCTGTACGGGTGGTTCCCCCTGGTAATACGTCAATGAAGCCCACTATTTTCGCATTGGAAATCATGGAGCGATGCGCAGGCTTCGAGGTATAAGGACCGACTTCAGATATCTGTTTTGGAACTTCCGTGAGATTGCCCGTGCTGTGCGCAAAGCGGGGGGTACAGTTTGTCTTGAGTGGGTCACTCAGTGTAATTATTGGAGGCCCCCCAGGTGAAAGAGATCATGAGAGAGTTAGGTTTTGTCAAAACGGCGTTGCATGGGTGTGCGTATGGTTTGAGGGACAGAAAGGGTAATTTCATGAAACAGCTTTGGACGATTGCATCCACATCTCAAGACGTAATTGAGGGACTCGAGCGCAGATGTGACGGCACGCATGAGCATGTTGAGGCCAGAGGCAAGGATTGTTAGTCAGCAGAAGATTATACCGATGCCTTTGCACAGCAAGTTTACATCGTTGTTGCTCGTGCTGCTGAGCGCATGTTGTCATCTCGTCATCATTCTGTCTCCTCTTTTGATTCCATGTGTGCCGCTGCCGTTTTGTCTCCAGAGCTTGCGCGGGCCACCCACCGGCCGGCCTCCCCTCGGACCGCGCCGCCGCCTCGCTGCAGCTGTTCGGGCCCTGCCTGCCGCGGTCCCCGCGCGCCCGATTGTTCATTGGCTGAACCCATGTGTCAACCGCCAGATATTCCAGCGGCCCAGCCGTCGGGGGAAGGCGTGACTTCGGTTTGCTCGGATGATCTCATGTATGATCCCGCCCCGGACTTGTCCGATGGCGACGAAGCCCTAGCCGGGCCAAAGGGGCACCCCTCTCAAGGTGGACAAAAAGGCGCCCCCATCGGCCCAGCCGAGTGGGGGCGCTATGCCGTCGGCCCAGCCGGCTGGGAGAATGTCTGATCCTTGTAGCCCGAGCGATGTTATGATGGATGTGGACATCGAAATGGAGGGCGGCGTTGAAATTCGCGCAGCGGAGATAGCAGCTCGCAAGAGAGCTGCTCCTGCTGTTGCTGACGAAGATAAGCCTGCCAAGAGGACAGCCGCCTCCTCTCGTGGGAAGCACAATGCCCATGAGGAGCAAACTGTCTTTCTCTGTTGGCCCGCCAAGACTGCGTTGTCCAGACCTAGCGATGCAACGGCCGCTTCGCCCCTGCGCAAGGGGGTGGAGCTGGCGCTGCACAGTGTGGCGGCACGATATCTTGTATTCGTGGGGCGACCAAGTCGTTACCGCGTTAAAGGAAGACTTAGCCGCCAACTCACAGACAATCTTTGAGCGTGTGTTTTCTAATGTCTCGCAGGACCCGTGGTCACCCATTGGACGACATTCGATAGAAGAGCCACGTGCCGTTTCGATTGCGTTCCCCCTAAGGTTGAGCAGATTCCTGAGGGTACTTATTTTCAGTCATACCCTGATGAAGCCACGAAAATGGCTTGCAAATTATACGCGAGAGCGCCAGGGCAGGCCGGCCATTATGTCCGCACTCTCCAGAAAGGAGAGGTCATAGGCCCCACCGTTGGCCCAGCCAAGCGGCGTCTGACGAGAGTCGGTGACTTCGTTAGTGTTCCAGTGGTGGACACTAAGACAGAGGGCTTCCCTACTGTTTGGTTGAACATTTGGGGCCCCTCCATGCGCACTCCGCCCCGCGGCCAAGCCGCTGGGGCCGGGTGGGGTACTATGTTTGCCCTGCCTGTTGTCGAGGGCCGTTTCTACATGCCAGTGCATGTGGTCGAGGAGGCCCTCGCCGAGTCAGCCAGAGCCAGTTATTTTCAATCTACTCCCGAGCAGGCTGTGGCCTGGCGAACTGCGATTCCTTGGTGCTCGCGTCCCTGCGATTTCCAAGCATGGCTCGCGAGCGCTGGTCTTGGAGGGAGTGTTGGTTCGAATGAGAAGCCACGCGCTCTGCCAGTCACTGAGACCGAGGCTGAGCAGCACGACCCAGTCGTTGCTGGCGCAAAGCCAATTGTGCCCGTAGATCTTGAGCAGCCAGAACCTGGGGCGCTCCCAGAGGGGCCTTCCAAAGAAAAAGAGGAGGGTCCGGTCAAGGCGCCGAAAAGGCTAAGCTTGAGAGCGGAGCTGCCGGCCGACTCAGTCGGCTCGGTCAGCAATCAAGCGAACATTGCGATGTCGTTCCCATCGGTCGGCTGTATGCCACAGAAGCCTTTCAGATAATCGAGGAGCTGGGCGGCAGGCGGCCGGCGGACCATCCGCTGGGTCGGCCTCAAGCCCAGCTGCCCCGCCCGGCCAAGCCGAGGGCGGGGCGGGCGGTGGCTCTCCCCCCGGCCCAGCCGGTGGTGGAGGGGTCCCGTCAGGTTCAGGTGGCTCGCCCACAGGGAACTCTCCGCCTTCTGGTGGCCCCCCCTGGGGGCGGTGGCGGAGGTGGGCGCCCTGGCCCGGGGCCAATGGAGGTCGATGACGAAGGAAAGGGCCCGCCCTACCTGGGGCGTGGTGCCTGGAACGTCCTTGATTACCATTCGCACAGGGGTGTGTTCGCCGAGGACGTCAAACCGTCCACGCGCGAGTGGGAGGTTCGCGTGTCCGAGATTCTTCAGCTGCATGTTGAGATGACTGATCCTCGGTTGAAGGCGTGGACGGGCAATCTGTCATTCCAAGGGAAGTGCCAGGCCATAACCCAGGTTGCCCGCCAGAATGGGCATTCATGGGCTCCATTCGTTGGCGAGGACATTGCGGCCGATCTGAAAGGTAGCTCGCCATCCCTTGGGAGATGCGATCTGCGAAACTGTCGCCGCTCTCGAGGGCTGCTGGTGGGTCCAGCGGGGTGATTCGCCGCGCAAGTCTTAGCGGTAGCTCGCCGTCCCTGGGGGGCTGCGATCTGGGAAACCGTCGCCACTTTCGCGGTCTGCTGGTGGGTCCAGCGGAGTGAGGCATCACGCAGATCTGAGCGGGGCCTCGCCGTCGTTCGGGGGCTGCGATCTGCGAAACCGTCGCTACTTCCGAAGGCTTGTGGCGGGTCCAGCGGAGTGAGGCACCACGAAAATCTGAATTGGAACTCGCAATCCTTGGGGTGCTGCGAGCTTCGCGAATGCCGCTCGCAGAAGTATTTGCGCCCATGCCACGTCATCACCTCCGTATAACGTCTCCCAAGCTGTTCATGCCCCGCTTGCGCAGGGGTGGGTACTTCGCCAAGCTAATCGTGCTCGTCACTGTTCATGGTAGCAGTCGTAGTAATAGTAGTAGTAGTAGTAGTAGTAGTAGTAGTAGTAGTAGTAGTAGTAGTAGTAGTAGTAGTAGTAGTAGTAGTAGTAGTAGTAGTAGTAGTCGTAGTCGTAGTAGTAGTAGTAGTAGTAGCAGTAGTGGTAGTAGTAGTAGTAGTAGTAGTAGCAGTAGCAGTAGTAGTAGTAGTAGTAGTAGTAGTAGTAGTAGTAGTAGTAGTAGTAGTAGTAGTACTATTTGTCGCAACATCAGTAGTAGTAGTAGTAGTAGTAGTAGTAGTAGTAGTAGTAGTAGTAGTAGTAGTAGTAGTAGTAGTAGTAGTAGTAGTAGTAGTAGTAGTAGAAGTAGTAGTAGTAGTAGTAGTAGTAGTAGTAGTAGTAGTAGCAGTAGTAGTAGTAGTAGTAGTAGTAGTGGAATAGTAGTAGTCGTTAGTAATAGTAGTAGTAGTAGTAGTCGTAGTAGCAGTAGCACTAGTAGTAGTAGTATTATAGTAGTAGTAGTAAGTAGTAGTAGTCGCAACATCAGTAGTAGTAAGTAAGTAGTAGTAGTAGTAGTATTAGTAGTAGTGGTAGTTGTCGTGGTAGTAGTAGTAGTAGTAGTAGTAGTAAGTCGTAGTAGTGTATGTAGTAGTAGTAGTAGTAGTAGTAGTCGTAGTAGTAGTAGTAGTAGTAGTAGTAGTAGTTGTAGTAGTAGTCGTAGT
>CAUYUJ010010491.1:346493-404615 GCA_963575745.1 Prorocentrum cordatum | reverse complement strand
GTAGTAGTAGTAGTAGTAGTAGTAGTAGTAGCAGTAGTAGTCGTAGTAGCAGTAGCAGTAGCAGTTAGCAGTAGTAGTAGTAATAGTAGTAGTAGTATTAGTAGTCGTAGTAGTAGTAGTAGTAGTAGTAGTAGTAGTAGTGGTAGTCGTAGTAGTAGTAGTAGTAGTCGTAGTAGAAACATGTTACAGTTAGTATTATCACTATTATTGTTGTTGTTGTTGTGGTTAGTGTTGTTATTAGTAATAGTAGTAGTAGTAGTAGTCGTCGTCGTCGTCGTCGTCGTCGTCGTCGTCGTCGTCGTCGGGCAGTAGTACTAGTAGTAGTACTAGTAGTAGTAGTAGTAGTAGTAGTAGTAGTAGTAGTAGTAGTAGTAGTAGTAGTAGTAGTAGTAGTAGTAGTAGTAGTAGTAGTAGTAGTAGTAGTAGTAGTAGTAGTAGTAGTAGTAGTAGTAGTAGTAGTAGTAGTAGTAGTAGTAGTAGTAGTAGTAGTAGTAGTAGTAGTAGTAGTAGTAGTAGTAGTAGTAGTAGTAGTAGTAGTAGTAGTAGTAGTAGTAGTAGTAGTAGTAGTAGTAGTAGTAGTAGTAGTAGTAGTAGTAGTAGTAGTAGTAGTGGTAGTAGTAGTAGTAGTAGTAGTAGTAGTAGTAGTAGTAGTATTAGTTGTAGTAGTCGGCTTTGCCGTCGTCGTCGTCGTCGTCGTCTGCGTCGGCGTCGGCGTCGGGGGAGGAGGAGGAGGAGCCGCTGGGGGCAGGAGGAGGAGACGGAGGAAGCTGGAGGAGGCGGACGCGGGACCAGCCTGATCTGGATCAGCGTCAGGACCGTGGGTCCGCCAGGGTGGCTGGGGTGTCCCGCTCAGGGAAGCTCTGCTCCGCCTACCGAGGCTTTCGGGGCCGCATCGCCAGAACGTCGGACGGGGTAGTGGCGCTCGCTCAGGCCGAGCCAGAGTACGTGCGAGTAAGGTGATGACGATGATGGTGATGGTGATGATGATGATGATGATGATGATGATGATGATGATGATGACGCTGATGACGATGATGGTGATGATGATCATGATCATGATCGTGACCATGAACATGCTGAGGATGACGGTGAGTGTGATGAGGGTGATTTCGATGATGACGATGACAATGATGACGACGATGATTTTGATCACGATGCTGATTATGATTATGACCATGGTTCTGATGGCGATGATGACGATGATTCTTCTGACACGGTGATGTGTTGATGATTGTGAGGAGGTTGATGATGATGAGTTGGAGTTTGAGCTGAGAGCTGGGGGGGATCAAGTTCTCTTCATTCCCATTCTGGTCGCGCGCTGGGGGCGATTTTTGGTTCGAGCTCGCCCAGGCTGACCAGGACAGGGGCGGTGGCCAAAGCGCCCCGTTGACCCTGCCGCCAGCTGCGCGTTGCATGCCGGCATGGGAGGCGTGGGGCCGGACAGCCACGGGGAAGAGAGAAGGGGATAGGGAGGATTAGAAGGAAAAAGAAGAGGAGGCGGCGGCGGAGGATGAGGTGGAGGAGGAGGAGGAGGAGGAGGAGGAGGAGGAGAAGGAGGAGGAGGAGAAAGAAGACCAAGCTTCCCGGAGTAGCTGAGCTGCTGGGGAATGTCCAGTTGCATCACTTGTTCTTCTGTGGTGTTTTTTTCGTGTTGCTTCTCTTCGCCTTGTGTGGCTCAGTATTCATTTGTCACCTCAGGGTTGCAGGTCTCATGACGAACATCTGGTAGAGTCTAATTCATATTGCCGTTGTCATCGTTTTGTACAGCATGCGTCTGATGAGTTTGCATGGAAGCAGAGAGATGTCAACGTTTTGGCAGCTTTAATGCAGAGATCAGCCGAAGCACGCGTGACAGTCACTTGTCGGGAGTTCTACGACATGTGCCGCATCGAAGCAGAATATGGCCAAGGCCACATCATTGACACAGCCACGCAAAGTATACTTAGCGGGTGACGTCAATTACATCAAGCAATTACATAAAGCAGCGATTCGACCAACTGAACACTCACGTGGACCCACGCGAAGCGTTTCTCGCGACACATACAGCAGACACAATGATGGCGGCGCTGTGAAGCGTGCACGGCAGGGAGGTTTATCGTACATTGTAAACCAAGACGATGAACCGAACACCGACTGACTTCGAGCGGCCTGCCACGGAGGAAACTAGGCTGTCAAGGTATAACCGCCGATATCTCCGAGTATGGGGCGAGGCGTAATATCTTGCTCGCGAGGTAGGTCAACTGGACGCGTGTATTGTCGTGGCTGTCGGTCACTGCCACCTGGCCACACAGGAGAGCCCCGAAAGGGAAGGCCCCAACAGAGGCCCAAGCAAGGGAGCATGATCTACCTTCCGAGCTCTCCGACCCAAGAGGCCTCCAGGATGCTCCAAGAAGCCCCAAAAGAAGCCCCCCCAGATGCCCCGAGAGGCGCCCAAGAGATTCTCAGGACGCCCCAAGAAGCCCCCCGAAGGCGATCGAGAGCCTCCAAGAAGCCTTCAAGGCTGCCTCCAGGAAGCTCCTGGGCTCTGGGGAGCGTCTGATCCCGACCTTCCCGAACACCTCCGGCTGTCTCCTCATCACGGGGGTCGTCTCCCAGGATCGGCGGCACAGGCCGTAAGGCCTTCTCAACCTATGGTCGGAGCGTTCGCTTCGGCCCCCACGTCAGCTTGCAAGAGCTCCCCGTCTGCCGCTGTCCGTGTCGACGCGGCGGCGACCCCGGCGCGCATTGACGAAGGTTTGATGCCGCTAGTGGCTCGGAGTCGGCCGATATCGAACGACCTGCGCTCTCGGATGTCGCGATCGTTCGAGGTCGACGGGTCCCTGCGGTGTCACAAACCAGCGCAAAAGTCGCCGCGCCACGAACCTGCCGTACCCCGAACAGTTCGGCTATCCAGGGCTGCTCGCGATCCGCTTCGAGCCGATACGATCCCCAAACTTCGATTCCCATCTCGATCCGACCCTCTGCGGCATGAGCCTGTTGCCTCTCCATCCTGCAGGGCCCGAGCCCCGATCCGCGATCCAGAGCGATCCGATCAGTCCGACTCCGCGACGGTTCGGGCGCGGTCTGTTCGGTCCCCGATCCGGATCTGATTTTTCGCGATTCGATCCAGCCCAGGCCTGCCTGCCGTACCCTGAGTCTCCGACCAGTGGCGCCCCGCCTTCGCCTCGCCAGGCCTGGAGGGGTACCCCTCTGCTCTTCGTGTTTGGGCTCTTCACCTTGGAATGCTCTTCGCTTTGAGCTTGACGCCTTTGACCTTCGACGATGCACGCTCTTGTGGCCATGTTTCGACTGGTTCCCTGAGCAGGCCGACCAACGACACCCGGCCTTCCCCCCCCCCGCACGAGTCGACGGCGCGCCGAAGGGGGAAGTGAGAGGGGGCATGCCTTCTCAGAAGGCGCCGGTGCTTCGGATGTGGCGTAGAAGACTGGTTAGAAGGACCGAGGCGGCCTTCTGAACCTTCTCCTCTCTAGGCTTGGAGGGGTACCCCTCCCGTGTTCGTATTTGGGCTCTGCACTTTGGAGCTTGGAATGCTCTTGGTTTTGAGCACGGCACCCTGGACTCGGCGTCACCCCAACATACTTATACTTTGTGTGCGTCGCCCCCAGGCCCAGGGGCGACTCGCGCACCGAGAAATCTTACAGTGTACGCGTCGTGGCGTGCGCTTTTTGGCCACACCGCTCGGGAAACGATATACTACAAGATGGGCATACTATATGTTCGGGTCGGACGCGCGCCTCCAAGGCGGACATATAGTATTAGTATGTCTCTGTGCGTCCCATGGACCTTCGGCGCATGGGTTCGTGCTCTTGACCCACGCTGTTGTGGCCACGCCATGCTTCGACGGCATGCTGAGCAGGCCGACTAACGTCACCACGGCACCACTCCCAGGAGAATATGGGAAAATATGGGAAGTGGGGGGGGGTAGACGAAAATCCAGAAAATATGGAAAATATAGGAAGTATTGGTATTTGTGTGTATTCATTCGTGTGTCCCTGGGCCCCCTCACTCTCGGCGGTACGCCCAGGGGGGAAGGCAGAGGGGTGGGCCTTCTCAGAAGGCCCAGAGTGCCTCCAGCCTTCCGAGAAGGTTTCCCAGCCTCCGAAGCCGCACGATGGCTTTAGCGGCTTCCCAGAAGGCCGGAGGGCCTCTGCGAAGCCCCGCCGCCTTTGAGAAGGCCTGCCCCTTCTCGCTCTACCCCTCGGCGAGCCGAACACTGACCGGCCTTGCGGGCTAATGTATAATATCTTTTTGTTGTTCTTCCTGAGAGAGAATACCAAGCAACCATGTGAGACACACACACACATCAATGTACACATGTAAATCTGAAAACTCCATGTGTAGAGGATTCCATTCGCGTTCCTTCTGAGGATGATTACAATGGGATTTCGTGTGAGGAGGACTGCATTCGGATTTGTGTTGAGGAGGGTTACATTTGGATTCCTTCTGCGGAGAGTTCTAGTAATCTTGCTTTTGTGGAGGATTTTTTCCTGTTTCTTCAGTGGAGGATTGCAATCTGACTCCTCCTGTGGAGGATTAGAACCAGATTCCTTGTGTTGACGATTACGATCCGCTGCTTAGGGAGGATTCCACTACATTGGGATTCCTTTTGTAGAGGATCACAGCGGGATTTTTGTTGTGCAGGATTGCACCAAGATTCCCGTGACGCAAGATTGCGATTGGATTCTTTTGTGAAGATCATTCGAAGATTCCAAGTGGAATCCCCTCGATGGGGACTCCCAGAATCTCCCGTTCTCGGTATTTGTACATATTTTTTTTTCCCCCTGGGCCCCTTGATTCGTTCTCCCCCCCTCGCACGAGGCTGCTGCGCGTCGGAGCTGGGTCACCCGTTGACCGAGTTCGAATCCGGCCACGTGGCGAGCCTGCCCAGGCGGGGCCTTGCGGCTCCTCTGGCCCTGCCTTTCTTCTCGGCGGTTGCCGGGCGGCGAGCGGTGGCCGCTGGTGGGCTTCCTCGTGCCCCGTTCGTCCGTCCGCTTCCCCTCTCCCGGCCACCCCTCCCTCTCAGCATCTTTTAACCCATCCCTGCCCCCATCGCCGCCCCCACCCCGATCCCCACCATCCCACCACTGGGGTATGCCCCTTGAAGCTCGAAGGGAGCAGCTTATAATTATCCCATTCCAGGAGGGAGCAAATCGGCCAGTGGGGCCCAGGCCACGCCAGTAGGGATAGGGGTCTGTTAAGCGATGCTCAATTCCTCCACCCAGGTTCGACGCTTCGGAGGCTTTCGGATGCTCTAGTAGGCTCCTGGAGGTTTTCCTGCATCGGCATGCGTTCCAGCAGCTGAGCTTTGCCGAGAGCGGTTTGGGGGTGCTCGAGTCGTCCCGAACGGCCGCCGAAAGGCCCCAGTGCCACCGTCCACGTGCGCCCCCCCGCACCCATTTCGGCATACCCCTCACACGTTTCGTGACCCCATAGGGAGCTCCACCGAAGGCCCCAACACCACCGTCCACATGCCTCCCGCACTTATTTCGGCATGCGTCCCCCACGTCCATTTCGGCACACGCCTCACACGTATCGTGGCCCCATAGGGAGCTCCACCGAAGGCCACAGTGCCACCGTCCATATGTGTCTCCCGCACTCATTTCGGCACACCCTTTACACGTTACGTGGCCCCGTAATGGGGGCTCCACCGAAGGCCCCAGTACTTCCCTCCACATGCGTCCTCCGCATTCCTTTCGGCACACCGTTCACATGTTTCGTGGCCCCATAGGGAGCGCCACCGAAGGCTCCAGCGCCTCCGTTCACATGCGTCCCCCGCGCCTATTTCGGCACACCCCTCACATGTTTCGTGGCCCCACAAAGGGAGTTCCACCGAAGGCCCCAGTGCCACCGTCCACGTGCGTCGCCCGTACCCTTTTCGGCACACCCCTGACACGTTTCGTGGCCCCATAGGGAGCTCCACCGAAGGCCCAGTGCCACCGTCTACATGCTTTCCCCACATCAATTTCGGAACCCCCTTCACACGTTTCGTGGCCCCATAGGGAACTCCTCCGAAAGCCCCAGTGCCCCCGTTCGCATGTGTCCGCCGCACCTATTTCGGCACAGACCTCACAGGGTTCGTGGCCCTATAGCCCATAGGGAGTGCCAACGACGAAGATATTCACAATTGCTGTATTCACAAGTGCGTATGGTTGGGTCCTTCGCCAGGCTAATTGTCCTAACTGTGGGATTCTTGTGCTCCACTCGCGTGTTGTAGCGCCTGTTTTTCCGTCGGTCTATTGGACCTGGCGGCGGCCTTGCCGCCTAGCTGCCTGCGCCCCGGTTCGGGGTGTGGGCCGGCTTGGCCGCGGCCCACTTCTCTTTTTGGCGTGCTCCCCAGGCTTCGTCCTGGGGTCGTTCGCTTCAGTCTATTGCGGTGCCATCCTGCCTTACTTTGGCCAGTTTCTGTAACCCCCTTACCTCCTCAGGCGGGAGGGCTTCTGGTTGCCTGGCTGTTTGCCTTTCGGGGTTCTCTCGGGGGCTCGGCCGGGCGGTGCCTTTCGCCGCGGGACACTGGCGTTCTTGCGCCCCAGTGGTGCGCGTGGCAATTTCCGCGGGCGTTGCTCGTGTTCGGCGCCTTTTTTCCGTCTGGCAGCTTGTCCGGCGGCGGCGGCCTTGACGCCTTGCTGCTTGCGCCTTGGCATGGGGCGCGGCCTGGCATGGCCGCGGCCTGTTTAATTTTTGTTTTCTGCGTCGTACTCGGGGTGCGCGTCCGCACCCGGGGCTGCAGTTCGCGTCTTTTGCTGGCTTTACCGTTGGCGGGTTCGCTTTGCTCGTCCTTTTTTTCTTTGTCGCCCTTGGTCAGTGTGGTGCGATCTATGTGGTGACGCGTGCAGTCTCTATTGCGCCTAGGTGGTTGCTCATCTTTCCGTTTTGCTTTTGCCTGCCTTCATGGTGGCTCTTCGCGGCTTTGGCTGCGTTGGGGTTGCTGTTTTAGCGCTGGCGCATGCGCTGCACGCTGGCCATGGTTGCGCCTGTCCACAACCCACGGCCATGCTCGTACTTGTCCATCAGCTATGGGTGCCGCCACGTGAAGTGGTTGCTGCTTGCGGTCGCCCGCGTTCAGCCCTGTCTTTGGTGCTGTTGTGGTGCTGCTGCGGCCTGTAGGTCTAGTGCTCCGTGCATGTTATTGCTCTTGCCGGTTCGAAGGGTAGCACCCTACCCGTCGTTTCGCTAGGCCATAGCTCAGCGTTGCCCTACCAATCGGCGGGTCTGGCAGCTTTAAGGTTGTATTTTGTACTGACGTTTCAGGTTCTTGAGTCGAGCTATCGCGCTCCTCGGTCGGGTTCTGGCCGCTGCATGCTTCTTGGGCCATCATCTGTCGGTGATTCGTGGCCCTATTTTGCACCAGACCGCTCGCGGTTCAGTTCGCCTTGTGTCGAGTTCGTTTTGCGTTATCCTCGGGTTCTCGCCGCTGCACGATTTTGGGGCTGCAGTCCCATCACTACACCACCTATCCTCTGCAATCTACAGCATGCGACGCCTCGCAGTGCTGTTCTTTCGGCTAACTCTGCCTGACATTATCAATTTCATCAGCTGCCCGCGCCTGAGGTTCCTTTGCGCCGCCGACTTAACAGTGTGTGTGTGTGTGTGTGTGTGTGCGTGCCGCCTCTGGCCCGCCTTTCCGCTCACCGATTGGCCTCCCCTCTCGGGGGGGCTTGCCTTGGCCGCTCCTTCAAGGACCTCCCTCTCGGGCGCCGCCGTTTCCGGCGTGCCGCCCAGCTTCGCCGGCTTTCGCGGCTTCTTCAGCCTGCGACTTTTGCGGCCTGCCGCCTGCTGCAGCTCTTCCTATCGCTCCTTGGTTTCTCCTTGTCGGTCCATTCTGTTTACCCGCTCCCCCCGCCTTCCAGTCCTGGTTGGCTTATTGCACCCTCCACCTCAGCGTGGTCTCGTCTGCTCCCCGCCTCTCCTCGCCATCCGTGTCCGGATGGATATGGCTGCCAGCGGTTGCGAGGCCGTAGTTGGTCTCTGAGTGCTGTGCTTCGCTGTCTTCCAACCTTCTACGCCTTACAGCAGCGCGCAGGGCCGCGATGCCAAAAAGTACGTGCGTGGGCAACCCTATCCCTCCCTCCATCCGCCACCCCTTCCGCTACCCAGCTGCTGGACCTGTCCAGGGGTGCGCTGTGACCGAACTCTCGAGGCGTAGCCCCAGGAGGCCCCGGAGGGTCGAATAACGTTTTGGGAGCCTCGTCCCTCGAACATCGACCCTCGAACTTCCCCGTCCCCCTCCTCTTTCCTTCCCTCCCTCCTCCCTGCCCTGCCAGGGCTGCCCGTGGTCCGTGTGGATCTGGTCCGATCCTCAAGTTTCGATTCCGGCCTCGATCCGATCCGATCCTAAACGGGCTCATCCTGGTCCGACTCTTCGAAGATTCGGGCGCGATCCGATCGGCTTCCAATCCAGAGCCGATCTCGCGATTTGATCCGCATCAGGCTTGCCCGTGGAGCTCCAACCTCTGGACGCCGTGCGCGGGTTGCAGGCTGGGCGGAGGTGGGGTAGCGCCCACTGGGCCTCACGGTGCCTGCTCATCGGACTGCGAGTCGACAGGCGAAAGTGAGAATTCATGACAGCGTTTTTGGTACAGGTAGGGAGGAACTGTGCGGATACTGTTGCTGTCGGCCAGCTAAGCAAGTTGGCGAAACAGGAGCACAGACGAATACGGATTGCGTAAGGATAGGGAGGACAAGGAGGAGGAGGAGGAGGGAAAGGAGGAGGAGGAGGAGGTGGAGGAGGAGGAGGAATACGAGGAAGAAGTGGAAGAGGAGGAGGACGCGAAGGAGGGATAATACTCATAATCGAATGATATGAATCAGAAGAACAGTACTAATTCGAATACTATCAATAAGAAGGTTAATAATACTAGTAAGAAGAACAACCATACAACTAAACTAGGAAGAGGTTCAGGAGGAGGAGGAGGAAGAGGAGCAAACAACAACAACGTAATAAAAGTCAACGGGAATGATCATACGACTACGAATGCGTATAATACAATGCATAACAATAGTGTTAATGGGTTGGCTTATATTTGTAAGAATAATGTTTCACATGAAGTCGTAATACTTATTAGTTCCGTATAATTCATATTATGAAAAGAATGAAACAAATACGAAACATTGTGTTATGACGACGCGTAGTCATGATACTACTAATCATCATCTCGCAACTATTTATCACTATCGCAATAACAATTGAAGTCGTAGTAGTAGTAGTAGTAGTAGTAGTAGTAGTAGTAGTAGTAGTAGTAGTATTTGTAGTAGTAGTAGCAGTAGTAGTAGTAGTAGTAGTAGTGGTCGTAGTAGTGGTAGTAGTAGTAGTAGTAGTAGTAGTAGTAGTAGTAGTAGTCGTAGTAGTCGTAGTAGCAGTAGTAGCAGTAGTAGCAGTAGTAGCAGTAGCAGTAGTCGTAGTAGTAGTGGTAGTAGTAGTGGTAGTAGTAGAAGTAGTAGTAGAAGTAGTAGTAGTAGTAGTAGTAGTAGTAGTCGTAGTAGTAGCCGTAGTAGTAGTAGTAGTAGTAGTAGTAGTAGTAGTAGTAGTAGTAGTAGTAACAGTAACAGTAGTAGTAGTAGTAGTCGTAATAGTAGTAGTAGTAGTAGTAGTAGTAGTCGTAGTAGTAGTGGTACTGGTTGCAGTAGTTGTTGTAGTAATGGGCGCAGTCGTAATATGAGTAGTAGTGATACTAGAAGTTACCAGAGCCAGAGTTACACCAATACGAATGCGGCAACTAATACTAACATTACTGCTACTGTCAAGAAGAAGCAGACGAATCAACCGGGTAAGCATGATCATGTCACTCAGAATATGATGCTAGTAGTGATTCAGGAATAATGAAAGTCATAATGCATATTGCACCCATATTAGTTATAAGTCGAATTATGTTGAACATGGTAAGGGTACGATTAATGATGACCTTATGCTTTATCATAAGACTATGATTGAGCGTCCCCGTGGTACCAATACTAGTAGCATCAATCTAACAATATAGTGCTACAAAAGTATTATTTTATCATATTAATTGTAATACCACTACGACGCAGAACGAATCAGAAGACGAGGAGGCAACATACGACAAATAGGCGGTTTCGGGAGAGGCCACCAGCGGCTCGCCCCAGAGCGGAGCAGGCAGTTCGTCGTCAGGCTCGACGGGATAGGCAACGAGGGGCTGGGCCTCGAGGTGGACATCGGGGACGACGTCACGGCGTCGATCACCAAGGTGGCTGCCCTACACGCGTGTTGCGCGCAGAGGACGCACAATTCGAGTAGGGGGTCGACTACGTACAGCATTGTCTCGCACCACTTGTCTCGCACCGTTTTTTCCCTAATCATCCTGTGGTGTCGGGTCCTCGTCCTGAAGAAAGCGCCCCGCGTCTCTTTTCCCCCTCGCTCCCCACACCAGTTTCGGCACATCCCTCACTCGTTTCGTGGCTCCATAGGGAGGTCCTCCGAAGGCCCCAGTGCCACCGCCCGCATGCGTCCCCAACACCCATGTCGGCACACCCCTCACACGTTTCGTGGCCCCATAGGGGGTTCTACCGAATGCCCAAGTTCCACCTTCCACATGCGCCCCCCGCACCCATTTTAGTAACCCCCCTCACACGTTTCGTGGCCCCACAGGGAGCACCCCTGATTGCCCCACCCCAGTGCCACCGCCCACATGCGTTCCCCACCAATTTTTGCACACCCCTCACAAGTTTCGTGGCCCCATCGGGAGCTCCTCCGAAGGCCCCAGCGGCACCGTCCACATGCGTTCCCCTTCACCTAATTCGCCCACCCGTCACACGTTTCGTGGCCCCATAGGGAGCTTCACCGAAGGCTCCATTGTCACCGTCCACGTGCGCCCCCCGCGTCCATGTCGGCACACCCCTCGCACGTTTCGTGGCCCCATAGGGAGCTTCACCGAAGGCCCCATTGCCACTGCCCGCATGCGTCCCCCACACCCTTGTCGGCACCCCCCTCACACGTTTCATGGCCCCATTGGGGGCTCCACCGAGGGCCCCAGTGCCACCGTCCACATGCGTCCCCGCACCCATGTCGCACACCTCTTGCACGTTTCGTGGCCGTGTAGGTGTGAATCAAGCTCACTCCCCAGGAACGTAAGAGGCCCGAGGGGGGTTCCACTAGAAGCCTCGAGGGCCCTGTGGCTTCATTCCTTGCCCTCACCGCCGCTGTTTTTGTTCGAATTGGGGCCCTTGGCCTTAGAGCTACGCCCCTCGCCGCGCGAGTAAGAAGATCACTCGCCAATCTTCCATATCACAGTGGTAGCTTGGAGCGAGTCTCAGCTGCCTGGCGCCGCGCGCCATTTCATATCCTGGCGCCGGCGCCATTTCATATCTAGCCACGACGAAGCCGTCACGAGCCACGGAATCGAAGCCCAGCGGCTTCCTCGCGCTGTTGCTCAGCGCCTACGCCAGCGTCAGCGACGCCAGCACCAGCGCCTACCCTGCCAACTCCTAGTCCAGCGTCAGCGACGCCAGCACCCACGCCTCCAACGCCTACTTCTCCCACGTCAGCGTCAGCGACGCCGACATCAACGCCTACTTCTCACGACCGCGTCAGCGACGCCGTCATCAACGACTATCTCGCCTACTACTCCCACGTCAGCGTCAGCGATGCCGACATCAACGCCTACTTCTCCTACGCCAGCGTCAGCGACGCAAGCATCAGCGCCTGCCTCCTCCTACGCCAGCGTCAGCGACGCAAGCATCAGCGCCTACCTCTCCAACGCCAGCGTCAGCGACGCCAGCATCAACGACTACTTCGCCTACTTCCCCAAGGCCAGCGTCAGCGACGCCAGCATCAACGCTTATTTTTCTTTCGACGCCAGTGTCAGCGACGCGGCTCACTATTTCATTCGTGACAAAATGACAGACAGCTCTACGTGCAGCGTCATCCCTGCTTGGAATGGCGATCCGCCAAAGTGCAGAGATTACAACCAGGAGGTTAAGCTCTGGAAGCTCAGTGAGAACCTCGCCGTGGCGCACGGTCTCGCATCGAAGCTCGTGCTGAAGCTAAGTGGGGCTGCCCGAGGTGCAGCGCTAGATATGGCGGAGGCTCAGCTGCGTCCAGCAGCCGCGGCGGACATCGAAGACCCCGATGACAGGAAGCGTAATGGGAATTCGGCCGGCATCGAGAATGTGCTACAGCACCTGGAGGCTAGCTTGGGTCAGCAGAAGCCCGTGCAGAAGGGCGAGACCCTGGGGAAGTTCTTCGAGTCGACTCAACATCACCGACGACGAGGTGAACGCGTGGCCGACTGGCTCATCCGTTTCGAGACTGGACTGCAGCAGCTACGCGAGAACGAGGTGGGCCACGACGCGCTGGGCGACGTGGCGGGATGGTTCCTGCTGCGCAAGGCTGGGCTCACGGCAGAGCGCCGCGAGCGTGTCGTGGGCAAACTGCCCGACGAGCACTGCGGGCGGCTGCCAGCGTATCCGCGGGCTGCTGGGCAGGATGTTCCCAGACATGCATGCGTCGGAGCGCCGCTTTCCCCCGCCGAGGTCATGGACCAATCGGTCGCGCTCGCAAGGCGGCTGGCGCAGCAATGTCCCCCCCGGCCGCGGGGGGCGCTCTACCAGCGTCGTCGACGAGCCAGGCGACGAGAACGGCGAAGAGCAAGAGGGGGGCGACGAGGACGAGGCCGACGTCCAGGGCGTCGTTCGCCAGGAGCTCGAGGCTTTCAGGGCCGAGCTCGAGTCCTCCAGCGTGGGCATCTCCGAGCTGTTCGACGGCGACGACTCTGTCGAGGCCGAAGCTGCCGCAACGGAACTTGCCGCTATTTCCCAGGCCACGGCCACCGTCAGATCGGCCCGGCAGGCCCTCGAGGGCCGCGGCAAGGCGAAGTCCGCGCCGAACCGCGGCCCGACCGAGCTACAGAGCCGGGTCGATCAGCGCAAGAGGAACGCGTCTTGCTGGGGCTGCGGCGAGACCGGACACTGGACAGGGGACAAGGAGTGTCCCACGCCAGGTGCTCGCGAGTTCGCGCCCAAGGATGGCAAGTCAAAGGGCGGTGGGCGAGGAGGTCGCGGAGGCCGTCCTCAGCGCCAGGCGCACATCGCCGAGCAGGTCCAGTTCGCGGACGAGGAGATCGCCCTGCACCCGCAGGGGCCAGTCGCGCCGCCCCCAGAGACTTGCGTCTCGGAGCGGCTCATCCACCACCTGCCGAACGTGAACGTCGCGTTCGGCAGTGACAAGCCCGTGGACGAAGGCGTCGGCGTGGTCGACAGCGCCTGCCTGTTCTGCGTCTCGGGCAGGAAGTGGTGCGACAACTACAAGGACATCCTCGCGAGGATGAGGCTTGCCAACCAGATCCTCGAGGAGCCGGAGGACGAGGTCTACGGGTTTGGCAACGGAGGTACTCTCCCAAGCAAGCTGCGCGTCACCGCGCCGCTTGTGCTGTGCGGCCAGGCTGCCCGCATCGTGTTCAGCGTCGTGGACAGCCCCGCGCTGGGTCTGCTCATCGGCCGCGACTTCATCCAGCTCTCCAAGATCGGCATTTTTCTTTGGAAGGGCCAGATCCGCATCGGGAACGCCGCCCAGGCGCTCACCACGAGCGCCGCGGGCCACCCCGCAATCAAGTTGCAGCCAGAGGACTGGCAGGCCATCAAGGGCGCTGGCATGGAGCAACCGCCCAGTGCGACCAGCTCGTCCAGAAGGAAGCGACAGCTGGACAAGACCCTATACGTGGAGGTCGAGAAGACGCTCGACCGACGGGATCGGAAGACGAGGACGGGCGACCAGCCCACGATCAACAACGCTACCAGGACCAGCACTCTGATCGACACCGTCAACAACCTCGTCACGAAGAAGGAGCTGAATGTTCCGAGACGTCTCCAGACTCGTCGACCGAAGGGGTCGCGGCTGCTTTTGGCCGTAGCCTCAGCCCTGGTTTGCTGCTCCACCGCAGCTCCAGCTTCGAACCTCGCGCTAGCGACGCTGCCACAGACGACCTGCCCCGCGACGTGCGTGTCCGAGCCCCTGCAGAACTGCGCCGCCTGTGGCGAGACGACCTTCGAGGCCTGCAGCCACCGAGGTTTCTGCTCGGACTGCGTTTTCGGCGCGCCCGTGCGGCCAGGGCGCCAGTGCCAACGGCTGCCTCGGACCCGAGGCCAACATCGTGGAGGAGGAGCAGCTACGCGTGAGGGCTCTCAAGAAGGGGACGAAGCCGCAGCTGATCGCTGGCAAGCGCTCAGTCTTCGTCACCGGCAAGAGCGGCATCCGGCCGCTCAAGATCGGCCAGGCCTTGGTTACTAACCTGGCCAAGTCTACAACCAGATCCAGCCCGACCTTCAAAGCGAACAGTACCGTGCCCTACGAGTGGTACTGCAACCCGGACAGCAAGCTCAGCGCCGTCTGGAAGAAGAAAGGAGGAGCTGGTGTCAGGTGTGGTCTTCCAGGCTTCGACCTCTCCAGGCAGTCTGTGGCCCAGAAGCTGGAGGGCAGGGTCCGGAAGCATCTTGCCGCAGGCAAGAGTGTGCGAGTTCACGCTGCGTTTCCTTGCCAGCCGTGGACATCGCTACAGCGACTCGTCGTCAACATCGACCCGAGCAAGATCCCCAAGTTAAAATGGATAGGGCCAAGTCCAAGCAGATGATCGGCCTGTTCCTGCAGTCAATGTCGCGCCTGCGCGCGGAGTTCGGCGCCCAGCTCGCCGTCTCGTTCGAGTGGCCGAGGTGCTGCGACGGATGGGATCCCAACAAGAAAGCCATTGCCAAGCAGCTGAAGGAGCAGCTCCCGCGCGTCGTAGAGTTCGACGGCTGCGCGTTCAACCTCAAGACAAAGAATGAGATCCACATCGAGAAGCCGTGGCGGATCAGCGCCGACGATTTCGGGTTCGACGACTCGCTCAGGCGCTCCTGCAGCGGGGGACTCCCGCGCGCAGAGGCCCGCGGGGAAGGGCGCGAAGCGCAGCGATAACTACGCGACCAAGCTCGTGACGGTGTGAGCCGAGCAGCTGCGACGTCCGAACCGCCGACCTGTACGAGAAACTCACCCTACATCGACGACGAGAAGGACAAGAAGAAGGACGGTTCCAGCTGCCGCAGCCGCTCAGGAGCCACCGCTCACGGCCGCGGAGGAGCGGACACTGCGGTTCGCCATCGTGCAGCTCCACGTGAACACGGGGCACCAGTCCAACGACTCATTTGCACGAGCCATTCGTGTGACTGGTGGATCGCAAAGGTCCATCGATATGGCTCTCATCCTCTAATGCGAGGTTTGTGCAGCACATCAGCGACCACTACCGCGCCTGCCGGGGCGGGTCAAACTGGACAGGGACTGCAACGACTCCATTGGAATGGACCTGTTCACCGTGGCCGACTACGCCGGCAATCAGTTGGTCTACCTCAACGTGGTCGACCTGGTCTCAGGTTTTACGATGTGCGGCACTGTCGCATCGAGGCGCCCATAGGTTGTTTTCGTTCGACTATTGCAGATTTGGATCACGCCTTGTGGCGCGCCTCAGCGAGTCATATTTGATGGGGGAGGCGAGTTCGAGCGAGAGTTCTCCAAGGAGCTCGAGGACGTAGGTTGCCGCTTGATGACGACATCTGCGGCGACGCCGCAGCAGAGTGCTACCGCGGAACGACATGGGGGGATGTGGAAGGTGCGCGCGAGGAAGCTGATCGACCAGTTCAGCATCGGGTTCGTCCAGCTCGCAACCGCTCGCAAAATCCAGTGGATGATCGCCTCCGTGTGCTGGGCCGTGAACAGCCAGGTCAACTCCGCGGGCTACTCGCCGTCGCAGTGGGTGCTCGGGCGGGGCCTTCGCCTCCCGTGCGTCTTGCTGGACAACGCCGGCAGGCTGTCCCTGCGCGAGCGCATCGTGTCCGACAAGCCGTTCTCGGAGAAGATCGCCATCGGGAAGGCCGCGCAGACCTCCATGCAGCACCTGAGATTAGACCAGTCCCTCTCAAGGGCGCTGGTGGCCCGATCTCGGGCAGATGGAGCTCAGCACGCCAGCGACGTCTACCACGCGGGCGACCAGGTGTACTACTGGAGGGGCACCGGCATGCCACTGCAAGAGAGAATGGGCCTTGCAGTGGCACGGGCCCGCCGTCATCATCGGGTTCGAGGGCGCGTCGAACGTATGGGTCAGCCATCGGTCCACGACCGTGAAGGTCAACCGTGGACACCTGCGCCACGCCACGGCCGCGGAACATATTCCGTGGGGACAAGTGCTGAACGCGGTGAACATCAACCAGCCGCCTGGACCTCCGCCGGGCGCCCCGCCAGGGACCTCCGGGCCCGCGCCTCCTCCAGGCCCTGGAGGCGGCGGCGGTGGCGAAGGCGGCGGAACCCCGCTGCCCGGTCTTGATGAAGGAGGAGGCCTTGCTGGACCGTCACCGCCAGACGCTGGCGACGACATGTTCCTTGATCTGACGGGACCGACACCGAAGGAGCGCCCCCGCAGTGACAGTCAGCCTCCCGCACCACCAGCGCTACCAGCACCCCGTCCGCAGCCGGCCATCCAGCAACGCAGTTTCGGCAACATCGAGCGCTCCGAAGCGAACCAGCGTGCTCATAAATACGCCGAGTGGCTGGCACGCCGCCAAGGAGACGGCGATTTCACAACCAGTGGAGGAGCAAGCGGTAGTGGAGGACCGGCCCCACCGCCTTCGGGAGGAGACGTACAGCAGCCCCCGCCGCTGCCACCGCTAGCGGAGCCGCCGCCGCCACCACCAGCGGCTGCCGACCCGCTGGCGCCAGACTCAGACTCAGGCGATTCTGCCGCTCCTGTAGCCATCCCCGCCGCTGCTGCCGCAGACTTTCGACTTCCTGAACCTGCCCCTCAGGGCCCGGCCGACGACGACGTCGAGTCCGACGGTTCGGACATGATTCGAGAATGGGCCAGGATTGCGGAGGAGCAGGCGCGCCAGGAGACGATGTCGCGGCGCCCGCCGGACACCGAGAACCAGCGCGGCACCAAGACGCAGCGCCAAGTTCAACAGGAAAGCGCGCCAGTGGCTTTGCAACGTGACCGCCAGCGCGAGCTCGACCCCCGCGAGCGCGCTGCCAAGCGTAAGGATTTTGGACGGTCTGCCCAAGTGTTTCAAGAGGCCCGGGGACGCGAACAAGGTCGACCTCTACCTAGACAACTACTTCACGCGGGCGCGCTCTACGCAAGTCCACGACTCCGTGAGGCACTGCTCACGGGCAACGCGAACGCCAAGAAGCTCAAGTACGACGCGCTGAGCGCCACCGAGAAGAAGAGCATAGACGCCGCCATGAAGACCGAGTGGTCCAAGTGGACGGAGTTCGGCGCCTACAAGGAGCTCCCGCCCAAGGAGCTGAAGGAGCTCCTGCGGCGCAGCCCTGGCATCCGCCCTGTGGGCGCGCGCTGGGTGCTGACCAGCAAGGGCCAGAACGTCATGAAAGCACGCCTGGTGGTGCAGGGTTGCCTGGAGGACGAGTCGCAGATCAGGGCGGGCGCGCCTTTGGGGTCCAGGGGCGCGCTGTGTCTGACCCTGGCTGCCGCGGCCCAGGAGGACTGGGGCATCTCGTCCTGCGACGCGATGGCGGCCTACCTGCAGTCGGGTAACATTGAGAGGCTACTGCTCCTGCGCATGCCGGCCAAGAACCCGCCGCCGGGGACCCAGCCTGGCGAGATCGTGATGGCTACAGGCGCGATCTACGGGGCGCGCGACGCCGGGGGGCAGTGGTGCCTCTACGCGCAGAAGGTCTTCGCCGAGCGTGACCTCGTGGAGAGCAAGCTCGAGAAAGGCCCCTACTGCTTCTACGACGAAGGTGGGCTCGCCGCGGTGGTCCACTCACATGTGGACGACTTCCTCATCGCCCAGCGCAACAACTCCACCACGTGGAAGACCGCTATCACATCGCTGGTGAAGACGCTGCACCTCAAGCCAGTCGAAGGGGTCATTAAGTACTGCGGACGTACGATTACCAGGCTCGACGACGAGTTCCGCGTGGCCCAGGCCACCGCTGCCGCGCAGGTGGACTACGTCGACTTGAAGGCCCAGAAGGGCCGAGGTGCTGAGGACCGACTCACCGCCGCCGAGGTGACGAGCTACCGCCACACGCTCGGGCAGCTGTTGTGGCTAGCAGTGCAGACCTGGGTGGGCGTCGCCTGCCCGGTGAGCTTCGCAGCTCGACGCGCCAGCGTCGCTATCGTGACCGACGCGAAGACGCTCAACAAGACCGTCGCCTATGTGCACTCCACCGCGAACTTCGCGATCGTGCTCAAACGCAAGCTCGTCGACCTGAAGACGGCTGACCGAGCCCTACAACCCCAAGACGGCGCTCAAGCATATCGGCGTGCTCGCCGACAAGCGCCCTGGGGAGATCTACAGCGACAGCAAGGGTCTCGTGACGCACATCGCTTCAGATGCGGGCCAGTCTGCTGACAAGCGGTTCCGCATCGTCGCCTCCATGATCAAGGAGGCCGTGCACCCCAACAGTGCGCTCGAGCTCAGCTGGTTCCCGCCCTGGGCCATGGTCGCGGACGCCTTGGCGAAGACGATGGAGGTGGGCGTCCTGCTGTCGCTCTTCGGGGCCCGCAAACACACCTATGGGGCCGGGCAGCCGCGCGCTGAGCCCTGGTCACCTGCCTCGGCAGGGTCAGGGGCCAGCCTGCGCCTACGCCGACTATGCCGGACTACAGCTTCTACATCTGCCTGCTGACGTTCACGCTGGTCCTCGGCGTGACTATCGGTTTCGGCAGTTCCATGGCGCTCTGGGCGATCCTGAGGCAGAACAATGCGATCGCCACCGAGGAGGGCGCCGCCGAGGCGAAGGCCATGGGCGAGCACCCTAGCCGGGGCGGCCGCATGCTCGGCCGGCGCCGCAACGTACCGCCTACCATTCCAGAGGGTCGTGATCACGATGGTGACATCACGATGTCCCACGCGGACGTGTTCAGCAGCGCACAGGCATCGAGTTCAGTAGCATCGGCTTCAATTCAACAGTCGCCGCCGCCACTGGTACCGACGGAACCACCATCTGCCAGCGCGCCGCCATCACCGTATACCGCAGCATCAGCACGGGGATCTGGACGATCAAGATCAGCAAAATCGCAGGGAAGTTCGGCCCCCGCATCACCAAGCGTTGTTACCGTGACGAGTTCATCGGGTTCCGTGTCAGCCACATCAGCCAGTGTTGTATCGTGGAGTGGCTCCTCGCCGACAGTGCAGCCGAATGACATGCTCAGCTGTGTGACCGGTATTCCCCATCATCATGTTGTCATTGGCCACAACCCGCACAGTGCCTACATCACTTGCAAGACCTGCAAGAAGCACGCTTCGTGGCTGCTTCGGCATTATCATTTCGGCAATCCTGATTTCACGATTTTCCCGGAGAGTGTGATGAACGATCTCAAGGGCCGCTGGTGGAAGCTCACATGCAGAGACGTTTGGCGAGGATCCGACCTGACGGACAAACCGGCGAAGCCAAAGAAAAAAAAATGAACCCCGCTTGGTTTTCGGACGGCAGACTTGGCCGACCGACCGGAGCGGCAACTTTCTGCTGCTCAGATTTCATACCCGGCTACTCAATGTAAGTTCGCATTGCTGCTCAGATTTCGTATTCGGCTATTCGTACGTTAGTCCGCATTGCCGCTCAGATTTCATGCCCGGCCAAAGATCCATACGTAATTGTGCGTTTGTTACCTAACAGCGAAGACTGATAGGTTTCTAGTAGGGTCAAAAGAGAGCATCATGACGCCCCAGAGGGGGTTTGGGCGCGATCCGGGGGAGGGTGCCGGAATTTTTTTAGCCAACAGTTACACATTTTGTGGTCTTCGAGGTCCCAGAACTCTATTCCCAGGCCACATTCTGAATTCCCGGAGCCAGCTGTAGGCCACTTCGTGGTCTTCGAGTTCCCAGAACTCCATTCCCGGGCCACATTTTGAATGCCCGGAGCCAACTGTAGGCCACTTCGTGCTCTTCGAGTTTCCAGGACTTTGTTCCCGGGCCACATTTTGATTGCCCGGAGCCAACTGTAGGCCACTTCGTGGTCTTCGAGTTTCCAGAACTTCATTCCTGGGCATGATTTTAAATGCCCGGAGCCAACTGTAGGCCACTTCGTGTTCTCCGAGTTCCCAGAACCCCACTCCCGGGCCACATTTTGAATGCTGAGGCAGGCTGATGTTGAGGCTGGGGCAAGCTGAGGCTGAGGCAGGCTGAGGCTGAGGCCGAGGCTGAAGGCAGACTGAGGCTGAGGCTGAAGCAGGCTGAGGCTGAGGCTGAGGCAGGCTAGGCTGAGGCAGGCTGATGCTGAGGCAGGCTGAGGCTGAGGCTGAGGCTGATGCAGGCTGAGGCTGAGGCACGCTGAGGCTGAGGCCGAGGCTGAAGGCAGACTGAGGCTGAGGCTGAAGCAGGCTGAGGCTGAGGCTGAGGCAGGCTGAGGCTGAGGCTGAGGCAGGCTGATGCTGAGGCAGGCTGAGGCTGAGGCTGAGGCTGATGCAGGCTGAGGCTGAGGCAGGCTGAGGCTGAGGCCGAGGCTGAAGGCAGACTGAGGCTGAGGCTGAAGCAGGCTGAGGCTGAGGCTGCAGGCTGAGGCTGAGGCAGGCTGATGCTGAGGCAGGCTGAGGCTGAGGCTGAGGCTGATGCAGGCTGAGGCTGAGGCAGGCTGAGGCTGAGGCCGAGTGAGGCTGAGGCTGAAGCAGGCTGAGGCTGAGGCTGAGGCAGGCTGAGGCAGGCTGAGGCAGGCTGATGGTGAGGCAGGCTGAGGCTGAGGCTGAGGCTGATGCAGGCTGAGGCTGAGGCTGAGGCTGAGGCCGAGGCTGAAGGCAGACTGAGGCTGAGGCTGAAGCAGGCTGAGGCTGAGGCTGAGGCTGAGGCTGAGGCTGAGGCTGAGGCAGGCTGATGCTGAGGCAGGCTGAGGCTGAGGCTGAGGCTGATGCAGGCTGAGGCTGAGGCGAGGCTGAAGGCAGACTGATGCTGAGGCTGCAGCTGAGGCTGAGGCAGGCTGAGGCTGAGGCTGAGGCAGGCTGAGGCTGAGGCTGAGGCAGGCTGATGCTGAGGCTGAGGCTGAGGCTGATGCAGGCTGAGGCTGGCAGGCTGAGGCTGAGGCCGAGGCTGAAGGCAGACTGAGGCTGAGGCTGAAGCAGGCTGAGGCTGAGGCTGAGGCAGGCTGAGGCTGAGGCTGAGGCAGGCTGATGCTGAGGCAGGCTGAGGCTGAGGCTGATGCAGGCTGAGGCTGAGGCAGGCTGAGGCTGAGGCCGAGGCTGAAGGCAGACTGAGGCTGAGGCTGAAGCAGGCTGAGGCTGAGGCAGGAGGCTGAGGCTGAGGCAGGCTGATGCTGAGGCAGGCTGAGGCTGAGGCTGAGGCTGATGCAGGCTGAGGCTGAGGCAGGCTGAGGCTGAGGCCGAGGCTGAGGCAGACTGAGGCTGAGGCTGAAGCAGGCTGAGGCTGAGGCAGAGGCAGGCTGAGGCTGAGGCTGAGGCAGGCTGATGCTGAGGCAGGCTGAGGCTGAGGCTGAGGCTGATGCAGGGTGAGGCTGAGGCAGGCTGAGGCTGAGGCGAGGCTGAAGGCTGAAGGCTGCTGAGGCTGAGGCTGAGGCTGAGGCTGAGGCAGGCTGAGGCTGAGGCTGAGGCAGGCTGAGGCTGAGGCTGTGACTGCGACTGCCGTTGCCACTGCGACTGCCATCGCGAATGCGACTACGACTGCGAGAACAGCAGAATTCTACAACAGGATTCTCATCTGAATCTTAAGGGGAATGCTTCCAGATATGCTCCTACACATCGCTGTTAGGTTGCTTTGCCGGGATATTTTTTTCTTCGAGAAGCTTCATTCATTCAGTTTGCACAGTTTTTCCATAGATGTGATGACGATCACACCCGTTCAGTATTCAGATGTTACCTCGATAAGATCCTCAGCTGCAAGCCGTGACAGGCCGTTTGCCTGCCTTTGCCGCCGCCGCTGTTTTTAGATTATCTCGATAATCATCTCCCTGTTTACAATGACGTTTCCGGCGAATGACTTGTTAAAGTCCCCGCTCAGGCTCGGCCCCGCGCCCGAGACGGCGACTAGGAGGAGTGTGAATCAAGCGCACTCCCCAGGAATGTAAGAGGCCCGAAATGGGTTCCCCTAGAAGCCTCGAGGGCCCTGTGGTTTCATTCCTTGCCCTCACCGCCGCTGTTTTTGTTCGAACTAGGGCCCTTGGCCTTAGAGCTACGCCCCTCGCCGCGCGAGAAAGAAGATGAATCGCCAATCTTCGATATCACAGTAGGGAGTTCCACCGGGGGGTTCAGTGCCCATGTCGGCACACCCCTCGCATGTTTCGTGGCCCCATACAAGGGGTTCCACCACCGAAGACCCCAAAGCCACTGTCCACATGCGTCCCCCGCACCCGTGTCGGCCCCCCCTCGTTGTTTCGTGACCCCATAGGGAGCTCAACTGAAGGCTCCCGTGCCACCGCCCGCATGCGTCCCCCACGCCCATGTCGGCACAAACCTCCCACGTTGCGTGGCCCAACCAGGAGCTCCATTGAAGGCCCCAGTGCCGCCGTCCGCACGCGTCCGCCGCACCCATGTCGGCACACTCCTCACAGGGTTCGTGGCCCCATAGGGAGTGCCTCCCAAGAAGATGTTCACCATTGCGGTACTAACAACTGCCTATGGTAGGGTCTTTCGCCCGGCTAACTCTTGGGCGGAATAGTCACAGCTTCGTATGTTGTTCGTGGATCTACGATGATGTGTCGGACTTTCTCCCAACCGACCCGTTTTCGGGCCGTCGTTTTGAAGAGGCACCGCCCCGCGTTCTTTCTTCTCCTCTCCTCTTCTCTCTTGTCCTCTTCCCCCGTCTCCCTCCTCCCGTTGCCCCCTTCAATTTGGCACACCCCTCACACATTTCGTGGCCCCATAGGGGGCTGCACCGAGGGTTCCAGTGGCACAGCCCGCATGGGTCTCCCACACTCAATACAGCGTTTCGTGGCCACGTAGGGAGTTCCACCGAAGGTCCCAGTGGCGCAGCCCGCACGCGTCTTCCCCGCTCAGTACAGCGCTTCATGGCCCCGTAACCCAGTGGCACAGCCCGCATGCGTCTCCCGCACCCAACTTAGCGCTTCGTGGCCCCATAGGGAGCTCTACCGAAGGTCCCAATGGCGCAGTCCCCATGCGTCTCACACACCCAGTACAGCGCCTTGTGGCCCTTGTAGGGAACCCCAACGAAGGTTCCAGTGGCGCAGCCTGCTTGCGTCTCCCCCGCCCAGTACAGCGTTTCGTGGCCTCACAGGGAGCTCCACTGAAAGTCCCAGTGGCGCAGCCCGCGTGCGTCCCCCTCACCCATTACAGCGTTTTGTGGCCCCGTTGGGAGCCCCACCGAAGGTTCCAGTGGCGCAGCCAGCATGCGTCTCCCACACCGAGTACAGCGTTTCGTGGCCCCTTTGGGAGCTCCGCCGAAGGTTCCAGTGGCGCAGCCAGCATGCGTCTCCCACACCGAGTACAGCGTTTCGTGGGCCCCGTAGGGAGCTCCACCGAAGGTCCCAGTGGCGCAGCCCGCATGCGACTCCCACACCCAGAACAGCGTTTCTTGGCCACGTTGGGAGCTCCACCGAAGGTTCCAGTGGCGAAGCCAGCATGCGTCTTCCCCACCCAGTACAGCGTTTCGTGGCCCCGTAGGGAACCCCACCGAAGGTCCCAGTGGCGCAACCCGCATGCGTCTCCCACACCCAGAACAGCGTTGCGTGGCCCCGCAGGGAGCTTCACCGACAGTCCCAGTGGCGCAGCCCGCCCCACACCGAGTACAGCGTTTCGTGGGCCCGTGAGCTCCACCGAAAGTTCCAGTGGCGCTGCCCGCATGCGTGTCCCCCACTCTATGCAGCGTTTCGTGGCCCCGTGGGGGCTCCACCAAAGGTTCCAATGTCGCAGCCGGCATGCGTCTCCCTTATCCAGTGCAGCGTTTCGTGGCCCCACAAGGAACTCCACCTAAGGTCTCAGTGACGCAGCCCGCATGCGTCTCCCCCACCCAGCACAGCGTCTCGTGGCCCCGTAGGGAGCCCCATCTAAGGTTCCAATGGTGCAGCCCGCATGCGCCCCCCCACCCAGTACAGCGTTTCGTGGCTCCATAGGGAACTCCACCGACGGTCCCATGGGCGCAGCCCGCATGCGTTTCCCCCTCCGAGTACAGCGTTTCGTGGCCCCATAAGGAACTCCACCAGAGGCCCCAGTGCCGCCGTCCGCATGCGCCCCCCCCGCCCTGTACAGCTTCGTGGCCTTAGAAGGGGGCACCACCGAAGGGGGTACTTACAACTGCGGTATTCACAACTGCATATGGTTGGGTCCTTTGCCGGGCTAATTGTTGTTGTTGTTGCGTTTGTTCTTTCCCAACCATCCTGTGGTGTTGGGTCTTTGTTATGAAGAGACAGTCCCAGCGTGTCCTCTGCTCTCGTCTCCTCTCCTCTCATCTCGTCTCCTCTCCCCTCCCCTTCCCTCCCCACCCCTCCCCTCCCCTCCCGTCCTCTCCTCTCCTCTTCCTCCTCCGCCTCCGCTTCCGCCTCCTCCTCCTCCTCATCCGCAGCCATGTTGGCTCAAGCCATTTTGGCTCAAGGCCTTTGTCGAGCATTCGGGCAGACGCCAACTCAATGGCTGGCAGCACTCCCTTTTCTCGCATTCCGATGTCCCGCATCGCGCCAGTCACTCCCTCGGATGACAGCTCGTCAGCTGCCGCGCAATGGGGGCAGGTGGGCTTCTCTGCGCCGCTCGGCGAGTCAGACGACGATGCTCTGCAGGATGGCCGCAAGTTTCTCGGTCCGCCGAAGGTTCCAGTGGCGCAGCCAGCATGCGTCTCCCACACCGAGTACAGCGTTTCGTGGGCCCCGTAGGGAGCTCCACCGAAGGTCCCAGTGGCGCAGCCCGCATGCGACTCCCACACCCAGAACAGCGTTTCTTGGCCACGTTGGGAGCTCCACCGAAGGTTCCAGTGGCGAAGCCAGCATGCGTCTCCCCCACCCAGTACAGCGTTTCGTGGCCCCGTAGGGAACCCCACCGAAGGTCCCAGTGGCGCAACCCGCATGCGTCTCCCACACCCAGAACAGCGTTGCGTGGCCCCGCAGGGAGCTTCACCGACAGTCCCAGTGGCGCAGCCCGCCCCACACCGAGTACAGCGTTTCGTGGGCCCGTGAGCTCCACCGAAAGTTCCAGTGGCGCTGCCCGCATGCGTGTCCCCCACTCTATGCAGCGTTTCGTGGCCCCGTGGGGGCTCCACCAAAGGTTCCAATGTCGCAGCCGGCATGCGTCTCCCTTATCCAGTGCAGCGTTTCGTGGCCCCACAAGGAACTCCACCTAAGGTCTCAGTGACGCAGCCCGCATGCGTCTCCCCCACCCAGCACAGCGTCTCGTGGCCCCGTAGGGAGCCCCATCTAAGGTTCCAATGGTGCAGCCCGCATGCGCCCCCCCACCCAGTACAGCGTTTCGTGGCTCCATAGGGAACTCCACCGACGGTCCCATGGGCGCAGCCCGCATGCGTTTCCCCCTCCGAGTACAGCGTTTCGTGGCCCCATAAGGAACTCCACCAGAGGCCCCAGTGCCGCCGTCCGCATGCGCCCCCCCCCGCCCTGTACAGCTTCGTGGCCTTAGAAGGGGGCACCACCGAAGGGGGTACTTACAACTGCGGTATTCACAACTGCATATGGTTGGGTCCTTTGCCGGGCTAATTGTTGTTGTTGTTGCGTTTGTTCTTTCCCAACCATCCTGTGGTGTTGGGTCTTTGTTATGAAGAGACAGTCCCAGCGTGTCCTCTGCTCTCGTCTCCTCTCCTCTCATCTCGTCTCCTCTCCCCTCCCCTTCCCTCCCCACCCCTCCCCTCCCCTCCCGTCCTCTCCTCTCCTCTTCCTCCTCCGCCTCCGCTTCCGCCTCCTCCTCCTCCTCATCCGCAGCCATGTTGGCTCAAGCCATTTTGGCTCAAGGCCTTTGTCGAGCATTCGGGCAGACGCCAACTCAATGGCTGGCAGCACTCCCTTTTCTCGCATTCCGATGTCCCGCATCGCGCCAGTCACTCCCTCAGATGACAGCTCGTCAGCTGCCGCGCAATGGGGGCAGGTGGGCTTCTCTGCGCCGCTCGGCGAGTCAGACGACGATGCTCTGCAGGATGGCCGCAAGTTTCTCGGTCCGCCGTTGTCTGTGATCTCTTCGCCGCGTGACCTGAAAGTGGGCTTCGAAACTCCCGAGCCCCGTGCCAGGCCTTCTCCGTCACCTTCAACGCCGCCTGGAGATGGACTGATGAATCTGCTTTGCAATAAGGGCCGGAAGCTTTCGAGCTTTTGCACCCGTGAAGACGTGCAGCAGTTGCAGCGCCGATTCGACTCGCGCGACGATCACTTCGCGAACCTCGCGGCCAGGATCGTTGTGATCGAAGATTGCACCTCCGAGAAGATCACCGCTGCCGTGGAAGCCGCCATCGTGACCAAGCTCGAGGCCAGCCATCGAGCATGTGAACTTGCCGCCTCCACCGCCCGCCTCGCGCTCGCGCTTGCGGCCGTCGTCGGTGAGTTTTTTCGTTCTTGCTGGTGGCCTGAAGCGCCGCGCAGTTGGCGAAGACACGCCTCCGCCGATGACCGCCAAACAGGATTCCGACAAGTGCAAGATCTGGATCGGCGGCTTCTCTCGTCGCGTCTTTGGTTCAGTCGTGCAGTCACGTGCAAAGTTAGTGCTCAGTCAGCCGCCGCCGTCGCACTCCTTGAATGCCGAGGTCACCGCCGAGAGCATGCAGATGAGCTACTCCATCCGCTTCTTCTTCATTGAGGTCGCCAGCGACGTCGTCCAGCAGATGAAGCGCGGAGGCGTCGACTGGAGTGACCCGCGCACCAAGGTGGCTGTCGGGATGCGTTGCTGTCTTGACTCTAGCCGAGAGGCCTTGGGCCGCCTGTGGCAACCTGTCCCCGGCCACATGAAGGGGGAGAACGTGTGGCAGGCCACTTGCCGCCTCGGCTGCAACGGCCCGCGCGGCATCCTGTTCATTCTCTTCGGCCAGTGCGATGTTGAGGTGCTCGCCTCGCTCGTCGACGTTGGCGAAGACAGCTTCGCCTTCGACGTGAAGTACGAGAGCCTCCAGACCATCGGCGTCGACCGCGTCTCCCCGGACAAGATCGGCTCGCTCGCCCCGGTATGGGGGGGGGGCGCGCCGTCCGCAGGGGATGCTGACATTTTGTCGTGCCTGGCTCGGCCATGGAGGGGGCGCGGGCCTCCGCGCGTGGGGCGCGCTGTCGTTGCTGCCTCCAGTTTTTCTAGCACCAGCAGTTCTTCTTCCGCCGCGTCTTCGTCTTCCTCCTGACTCGCCGCCGATTCATATGATGACCCCTCCCCCGACGGCTTCCAGGACTCCGGGGATTTCCTCGCTGTGTCGTTTCTTGGAATGTTCATCGGATGTTTAATGCGAATTGGTCCCATCGCGCCGTGGCCAAAAAGAAATTCGCCTCCATAGTGCGATTTCTTTCCCGACATCATGTGGTTTGTCTACAGGTGGCCAGGGGCGCCCAGGAGGAACTCGACCTCCTCCTCGACGAGTGATCTGGCGTCCGAGGTTTTGGCGCTTTCTTTGAGTCTAAGGGTGCATGTGGCTGCGTCATTTTCCTGAGCGAGGCCATCTGTAGCAGGGTCGATCATGTTCGGCACTCTGTTATCCGTCGGGGAAGAGCTCGGCAAGTATTCTTGATCGCTCCCAAGGGGTCGTCCATGTTATCAACGTGCACAACGCGCCTGCCATGCTTCTCCCCGCCCGAGGGACCTTCCTGACCCAGGTCTCGCAGGCGGGCTCCCACTGCGCCGGGCCCTGAGTTTCATATCAGACGCTTTGAACTGTTGCTTCGAAGGTGAGGGCTCTCTGCGCGTCTCAGGCCGTGTTATTCCGACCGCGGCGGACGCTGTGCGCCGCGCTCCTCGCGACTTGTCGAGGTGTGCCGATGCGGCGCGAGAGATGCCGACCCGAAGAGTTGCACATAGTAATATGCTCCTGTCTGTTGCTCGTCTGGACCGCGTGACGCGTGGCATGTGCGCCGCCGAGATTCTAGACGTGCAGCCCAGCGCGATGACCATCGGTGACGTCGCCGACCGAACCTCGCTCTCCGACCGCCCCCCGTCTGCCTCGCATACGCTCCTAGGGCTCCCGGTGCTGCTGGCCCTTACATACCACCCATGGGTTACTAAACACCTTGAGCTTCCAGCTGAATGCGAGCTTGTTTTTCTGGGGGCTGGTTCTCTGACCGACGACCCCTTGGACCGTTTGGAGGGGGCCGGGGGGATTTTGATCTGCGGATTGCTCTCTCCTGGGACGTCCTGAAACTCGTGGGGCCAATGCTGTTCCTGGGGCAATTTCCTGGTGCCTTGATATTATGCGTGCCGTTCGTGCTCGCAATATTCAAACGGTCGTCGCGAATGCCGTGCTTGCCCGACCGTGGAGCACTGCCTGGGCCCTGGGTTTCTGATATGGGCAGATCTGGATGGCTTCCACAATCATGTTAGTTGTTAGTATACAGCGGCGTTCACCGCTGCTGAAGCAGATGCCGACGCCCCCCCTGCCCCCCCTTGCTAAACGCTTGGCCCGACAAAGTCAGCTTTGCCAGTGCTGCTCTGCATGGGCCTCTGGGGATTGTCGCATCCGTTTTGCTAGAATCACCGATCCTCGAGGGGCCGAACACTCTGACCCTGGCGAAGTTGCCGAGCGATTCGCTCAGTTCTGGGGCAACGTTCATAACGAACATCCTCGCCTGCCAGAAGAGCTCGATCATCTTCGCCCCTTTGTCCAGAAGGCTCCGCCCGTGCCTGAATCGTGGGCCATCTTCGATGTATTCAGCATTATATTTTAGAAGGGGCAAGGACTCCTCCCCTGGCCCAGACGGACTGGTCTACTCTGCATGGCTGCGCGCAGGTGGGCGCGCCCTTCGCTCGCTCTGTCTCGTTTACGCCGCGCTGTTCGGCAGCTCAAGCGTGGGTGGCGGTTTCAACTTCGCGCCCGCCGCCTCCTGCGCCGAGGGGAAAGTCCCGCCAGATGTCGTTGCCGCCTGTCGCTCCGTGGACGAGGCGAGGCCAATGGTTCTCAGCAGCGCGTGCAACAGGCTTTGCTGCCTGGCGATCAACCATGTATTGGGGTATTTCTGTCCAGCCGTGTGCTGTGATAACCAAGCAGGGTTCGTTGAAGGTAGATCCGTGTTGGGCCTTGAGTCTAGTGCGTGCCGGTATCTGTGCCAGCAATATCTTCCCGATTCTGGTTGTATCGTTTGTGATGTGAAAGTTGTATTCCCTAGTCTTCTACATGAGTATATTCATGTGATTATGGAGCTCATGGAGATGCCCCAGAGGTTCCGATGGGCCATCAAGTTGTTCTACTCCGAGTGCTGGGTCAGTGTCTCATATGCTGGCGTCGCGTCTTTTGGCTATTGGACCGCCAGTGGCATTGGCAGGTCTGCCCAATATCAGGTTCTATCTTCGCCCTCTGCCTCGACCCCATCCTCGGGCTCATGATCTCTCGTCTTCCTCCTGACCGCCCCCGGCTGGGGGCGTTCGCTGACGACGTCGGGATTGCATGTTGAGATGTCTGCGGCACCCTGGGCATCGCGCTGCCCGTGTGGCTTATCGCAGCAGGCGCTGCTGGATTGGTTATGAAGCTCGATGGGATCTAATGTGTGACGCCTTGCCTGCCATCGCAGTCTTTTCTCCATTGGTAAGCTCCGCGCCCTTGACATCCGCGGCACGAAATTTCAGTTAAAGCGCGCGGGCAAATACCTTGGCCTGATGATGGGCTTCGACGGATGGCACCAGTCGTGGATCGCGCTTGGCAGGAAGTTCGTTGATCGGGTTTCCTCGACGAAGGCTCCCCACCTCTGGCTCGCGAAAAACATTGTCAGATGCAGAGTTGTCGACTTCCCCACCTTCGCTCTCATTGCCCAAGTCCATTCCCCGGACCGCAGCGCCCTGGACTCAGGTGATCGTGGTCTTCAGCTCCTGATTGAGGGCCCCCGCAATGCACGTAGTAGCGCCCTCTTTCGTGGTCCCAATGGCTTCGGATTCCCGACTCATGCTCGCAATATGTATGCTACCGCTCGTGCGTCTACGTGTCGTCTAGTTGTTAGTAATAAAGCTTTCCGATGGCATGGTTGAAATGTTTGGCCAGTATGGTGATGATTCCTTCGATTCCGTAGTCGCGCGGGAAAGTCGCCCGCTGTAGTTAGATTCAAGCTTCAAGGGCCTCTAGCGTAATTTCAAGTCCCTGTCCAGCATGCTCTTGTGTTTGGCGCGCCCGGTCTGCAGAAACAAAACAGCGGTGGCTTTCTTGTTGCGTCGTGCCGCGGACAACCCCGCCCCCGCCATCGCCGCTCGCGCCGCCCACTGGTGCCCGATCCCACGTGAGAAATAGGCTCTGTGAGTGAGATCGCTTCGCCGTATTCCCGCGAAGGCGCCGCTCTGCGTTTCTGCATTTGTTATTTGTATAATCGGTAACGTTTGGGTGACTTCCCGACGCTTCAAAGGCTAAGCCAAGACATGCCATGTATGCAGCAAAGAACAGGATTTCTTACCTCATGTGCTAGGATGCCAACTCTTGCGTAATGTCATTGCTCTTCTCCTCCCCCGTCATCCTTCTGCTCCTCGGTCCCTGGGTGGTCCTGCTGCTGCCGCTGCCTTCCCGCTCCTTCCTCTTCCCGGCGACCAGGTGCTGTCGTTTGCATTGCTTTTAGATGCTGCCTGCATTAGTTATCACAACTGTTAAAAATACGTCCAGACTCCGAGGATAATCTAGACTGTGTAAAGTTCTCAAATCTCGTATATACCAGGTCGTCAGGATGCAACCCGTCCTCCAGGACATCATTCATTAGGCGGTGCTGGCCATCGACCAGGCGGGACCCCTTCCCCCCCCCCCGCCGCGCCACTCAATTTAGCGCGCCCATCGCGCGTCTCGTGGCCCCATTGGGAGCGCCGCGTCGGGCCCCAATGGCGGGCTCCACGTGCGCCCCCCCCCACCCAGCGCAGCGTTTCGTGGCCCCATGTGGAGCTCCACCTAAGGCCCCTGTGGCGGTGTTCACATGCGTTTCTTTCACCCAACGCAGCGTTTCGTGGCCCCGCAGGGGGGCCCGCCAAAAATTCCAGCGGCGCAGCCCACCTGCGCCCCCCCCACCCAAAACAACGTGTCGCGGCCGCATAGGGAGCGCCCCCCCCCCCCCGCCCAGCGCAGTGTTTCGTGGCCCCGTAGGGGGCTCCACCGAAGGCCCCCGTGGTAAAATTAGCATGCGTCTCCCCGTCTTCGTGGCCCACAAGGGGGCTCCACCGAAGACGATGCCAACAACTGCTGTATTCACAGCTGCTGCGTATGGTTGGGTGATTTGCCAGGTTAGTTCGATGTTATTATCCGTAAGAGCTTCGCCCCATGCCGCTGGCCCCCTGTCTCGGATAATGGGAGATGCAACAGCTAAATCATGAGGTCTGGGCGCCGCCGTCAAGCAATGTCGGGACCTCTGTGTTTTTTTCGACCCTGACCCTACGGATCTGCGTGAGGGGTGCCAGCGAATTGCAAACATGTGGCAAATCCCCTGTGTTTTCGGACCCTGACCCCGCCGATCCGCGTGAGGGGTGCCGCCGGATTTCAGATATGTGGCAAATCCCATATGTTTTTGGACCCTGACCTTGTCGATCCGCGTGAGGGGTGCCACCGTATGTCAGAAATGTTGAGCATCTTTTTCGTTTTTGGACCCTGACCCTACGGATCTGCGTGAGGGGTGCCACCGGATTTCAGACATGTGGCACATCTCATTTGTTTTTGGACCCTGACCCCGCCGATCTGCGTGAGGGGTGCCAGCGAATTGCAGAAATGTGGCAAATCCCCTTTGTTTTTGGACCCTCACCCCGCCGATCTGCGTGAGGGGTGCTATCGAATTTTAGAAATGTGGCACATGTGTTTTTGCACCCTGACCCCGCCGATCTGGGTGAGGGGTGCCACCGACTGTCAGAAATGTGGCGCATCCAATGTGTTTTTGCACCCTGACCCCGCGGATCTGCGTGAGGGGTGCGAGCAAATTTCAGACATGTGGCAAATCCCATTTGTTTTTGGACCCTGACCCCGCCGATCTGCGTGAGGGGTGCCAGCGAATTGCAGAAATGTGGCAAATCCCTCGTTTTTTTGGACCCTGACCCCGCCGATCTGCGTGAGGTGTGGTAATCTTTACCCACCCCAGTAATTCAGAGCACACGCTCAGGGCGTGCTAAACCTGCCCTTCTGGGACTTCCCCCCCTCGCGTGGTCCATTAACAAGGAACAGTAAGCAGTAAGAAGCAGAATTGTAACAGTGGAAACTGGAAGCGCAACTGGTGCAGGAAACTGCAAACCTTCGGCCTACAGCCTGGTGGCCCCACAAGGGGGCCAGCGAATTTAGATGTTGTGCTTTTTATTTGGTTTTTGGAGATGTTTTGTTTGCAAATTCGACGAACGACATACAGCTTTGTGGTTCGCCAATTCTGTGGGTGTGAATCGGTGTCGCGCCGAAAGTGGGATAATGCTGACGAGGGGAAAGGACGGGGGGCGACAATGATCAGGAAGGCTTCGGGTCCAGAAATGTGGCCCGCGCTGGGGCGAGGGGGCCACTGTGGACGATGACAGCAGATCGCTTGTCCTAAAGTGAGGCTTGTGCTGTTGCGGGAGCACCTTCTTGAAACCGAGATCGTTCCGATTGGGAACAAACTATAGGAGAGGCCGAATACCTTGCCACTTGTATGCAAGAACTGAATACGCGGAGGGTGCCGATTATCTTCCAGGCAGTGTCAAGGGAGAGAGGATAGTAGCAATCATATGGAGAATTTGCGCAGGAGGAAAAGAACGAGGAAGGAGAGGCAAGAGGGAGAGGGAGGCAAAGGGGGAGGCGGTTGGAGAATGGGGGCGGGGGGGAGCGGAAGAAGGAAGGGGTTAGGGGGGGACACAAGGGATGGGGGAGGGAAACACGAGGAGGACGAAGCGGTGGAGGAGGAAGAGGATGGTGCAGGTTGGGGCTTGGGAGGATGATAAGAAGGGTTTGGGAGGGGAGGGGTGGGGGACGGGGGAAGAGGAGAGAGGTGAGGAAGGGACTGTAAAGGCGGAGGAGAAACGAGGAGGCTGACGCAGCTGGGCAGGACGATCATGATGTGAAGGTGGGGCAGGGGGAGAGCATTAGGAGGAAAGATGAAGAAGAGGGGGAGGGTGGAGGAAGAAGGAAATCTTATGACGAAAAAGATGGGAAGACTGACGGTACTGGGCTGTTGAAGTCGATAGGAACAGATGAAGAAGCGGATGGATGATGATGACGATGACGAGGAGGAGACTGATCAGAAAGATGCGGTATCTGAATTTGAGGAGGGATGAGAAAGGCGGGACACTGAGCAACATGACGAGGATGGGGGACAGCAGTGATGACGTCGATGCTGATGCTGCTGATGATGCTGATGATGATGATGCTGATGATGATACTGATGCAGTTGCTGATGCTGAGGCTGATGCTGATGACGATGATGATAATAGTGATGACGATGATGATGGTTGTGGTGGTGGTGGTGCTGGTGGTAATGAGGATGATAATGACGACGACTGATGATGAGGTTGACGGTGACTGGGATGGCTATGATTATTATTGATGTTGGTGATGCTGACGATGATGACGATGACGATGTTGCTGGTGATGCTGATGATAATGATGACAATGTTGACACGGATGCTGATGTTGCTGTTGATGTTGGCGCTGCTGGTGATGGTGGTTGTGGTGATGATGATGATGATGCTGCTGATGATGATGATGAAGGTGATTCTGCTGACGATGCCTTATGCTGATGATGGCGATGATGCTGCTGATGACTATGACGATCGAACGATGATGCTGAGGACGATTGTGATGATGCTGATGATGATGGTGATAGTGGTGGTGGTGGTGGTGGTGGTGTTGATGATGATGATGATGATGATGTTGCTTACGATGCTGATGATCACGAGTACGAGGATGATGGCGATGAATGCGATGGATCAAATTATGGCAATGGTGACAATGATGACAATGCTGATGCTGATGATGCTGCTGATGCTGATGATGCTGCTGCTGATGATGATGCTGATGATGCGGATGCTGATGATGGTGATGATGATGAGGAGGATGATGATGATATTGATGATGATGCTGATGATGAGGAGGAGGATATAATTATGATGCTGACACTGCCGCTGCTGATGCTGCTGATGCTGCTGATGCTGATGCTGATGCTGATGCCGCTGCTGCTGCTGATGATGATGATGCTGATGATGATGATGATGATGATGATGATGACTATTATGCTGCTGCTGCTGATGATGGTGATGATGATGATGCTGATGATGACGATGATGATGCTGATTATGATTATGATGCTGATGATGATGTTGATGATGATGATGACGACGATACTGCTGATGCTGCTGCTGATGTTGAGGCTGATGCTGATGCTGCTGATGTTGCAGCTAATGACGAAACTGACGAGTAATACGAGGACATATGATTATGCTGCGGCTGATGTTGCTGATGATGCTGATGCTAATGATGCTGATGCTGCTGCTGATGATGATGCTGCTGATGATTATGCTGATGTTGATGCTGATGCTGATGCTGCTGCTGCTGCTGCTGCTGATGATGATGATGATGATGATGAAGAAGAAGAAGAAGAAGAATAACCAGAAGAAGAAGAAGAAGAAGAATAATAATAATAAGAATAATAATAATAAGAAGAATAAGAAGAAGAAGAAGAATAAGAAGAAGAAGAAGAAAACGAAGAATAATAAAATGATGGTGATGATGCTGATGATGCTGCTGATGATGATTATAGGAGTGCGTGCACAGGCATGGGGAGGAGAGCCTCTTGTCGCCGTCCACGCTTGCTCAGCATCTGCCCTTTGCTCCGCTCCACAGTCTTTTTGGCTCACAGGGTTGAGCCTGCGACCTTCGGCCTGGACATCTTATGGCTGGAGGGCCCCTCCAGAAGCTGCTGCTCCTGGCGGGCCACGAGGCGTTGACTTACTGGCTCCTGCGCCCAGCGGCACCTGTGGAGCCGGCGTGCCCGGCCTGCGAGTGCGTGTGCCCCGCGGCGCCCGAGCGGTCGTGCCCGCTGCCCAAGGCGGAGAAGGTGCCTAGCGGCTCGCCCTGGCAATCGGTGCTGCAGGCTTTCGGCGCGGGACTGGCGGGGCAGCTCCTGGGGCGCGGACTCTGGGAGTGCGGTCGGCTCGCCTGCTCCTGCTGCGGTTGCCTCCGACGCAATGGCGATCGCGCCGCTCGCCGCCGTGGATTCGGAGTTCTGGAGGACTCTGATGCCGGGGTCTCGGCTGCTGGCATGGTACGCCGACGACAGCGTCTGGCACGAGAGGCTGGCGGCCTGGCCGATTAGCGGGCCCCACTGGGTGCTCCAGACTCCCGACAAGGACCTCCATCCGGAGTACTTGGACGGGTCTGACCCCGAAGGGCTCGAGTGGGCGATTCCCATGCTGGTGGACGGGAGGCTCCCTCGGCTGGGTGCGCAGGCGTATCGGTTCCCGCAGCCGCCGACGGAGGACGAGCTGAAGGCCGTCATCCGCGAGGGGGCCGCACAAGCCGAGGAGATCACGCGGGCGGCTGGTCTTGGAGCTACAGCGACCCGAGCGGGTGATGGTGCGCTTCGGGGAGGTGAAGGGGCTGGAGGAGTTCTTTGGCGGGAGTTTTCTTCCGCGCCGCCGCACTCGGCGCCCCGCCGCCTCGGGCTCGGCTGCCATAGGCGACGAGGCTGCTGAGGTGTTCCCAGCGCGCGGTCCTGGACCGCCCATCGACGGGCATGTGTGGGTGCTGGCCGAGCCGTCCGTGATCGGGGCGGTTGGCTCTGTCGTGGCGCTCGAGGCGAAGGACGTGCGGGTCGGCAAGTACGATGCCTTGGTGGACCGCGGCGACGGCTATCGGCGGGTCACCTGCATTCGATCGGACCTCGTCCCGCAGTTCATCGCCGACTGGTGTGGCACGGCGCGCGCGGAGCTGCTGGTGGCTGGCCAGGATCAGCCGGAAGCGGGCCGCGCGCCGACCATCCTGGGAGAGGGCGCTGCCGAGCCTGGGGCGTCAGCCGCCGCGGCCGACGGCGGCGATGCTCGTGCGCTCTGGCTGGACTACGACGAGCAGGGCAGCCGACGCAAGGACTTTCGCAAGTGCTGCCAGGAGTCGCACAGCGTGGTCGACCCCGACTTCCCGCTGCAGGGTCCCGCGACCGTGCTCGCGGTGATGCGCCGCATGGAGCGTCACGGTGGCAACCCACGCTCGTGGCTCGCCATCTGGGCTCGGGAGAGGCGCATCGAGGACTCCGACCGCGTGATGCACGAGATGCGATGTCTCATCGACATCCTTTTCCTCGGCGCCACCTACGACCAGATCAACCTGCCAGCGCTGGCGAGCATGGAGGTGGCCGTCCGTCGGATCCAGACGATCATCGACGCGTACCAGGTGACGGGCAAGGCGCCGAACTGGCAGCTCGCGCGCTACTTCTCTGGGACTACGGCAGCGGTCGACGCCGTCGCGCCCGAGATGCGCCAGTACGTGGCCAGGAGGGCGAAGGTGGACGCGGACATCGCTGCAGGCGCTCAGCGGGCTCGCACGCTCCAGGCGAGTCCCGGCGAGGAGGAGGCTCCGGAGGGGGGCGCAGGAGGTGGATCCCGGGGGAGGGGCGGCCGAGGCCGCGGCGGTGGCGCTGAGGGCCGCGGCCGTGGGAGTGGCGCCCCCCCCGGGGCCCAATGACCGCCCTTGAGCACGGCGGGGGGAATGGGCCCCCTCCCGCCGAGACGTTTCGACCCACGTCGGCTGCCTTACCGCCGGGACGGGGCTCGCGCTTGCTCTTCCCGATCCCCCTGGTGGCGGAGGGCGTCTTCAGCCGACGTCACCGTGAGCGACGAGGACCTCGTGGGCAGCGGCGTATCTTCGTGGTCGTGAACCGTGCGATCAGGGCGCTTAACTGGCTGGAGGGACTCGAGAGCAGCACGTCCTTGCATCGGTGCGAGTTCACTGGGAGGCATGATGAGGTCGTGGCGCGCATCGAGGGCCTGGTCAGATCCCAGGAGCCGACAGCTGACGCACCCTCTCCGAGATCGTCGTTTTTGGAGATGATCCGTGGCGTTTCCCTGTATGAGGAATGCCAATCGAACATTGCCCCCTTCCAGTTGCGCCTCGTCTCACTGCCTGCCGACGTCTCCGCGGCGCCGTCCGTGTATGACCTTGTCGACCAGCAGGGGCGCCTTTTCTTGGAGGGTTGTGGAGAGAGAATGCTACGTGACATCAGTGAGTTCGTGGACTTGCGGCGGCGGGGGCCCGTCAAGCCGTGCTCTGACCCTCGCCTTGGTCGATCGCGTCGCCAGTACCTTCGGTTCATCCGGTGCCTACATGGTATAGGCATGCTCCGGTACACCACGTAGCCCATCGACTTCATCGGGTCCTTCTTCGTCTGGAAGAAGGGTAAGACCAAGCAGAGGCTCATTCTGGACGGTCGAGCAGCCAACCAGCGCTTCGCCCAGCCACCTCACGTCGACCTGCTGACCGCGGAGGGCCTGGCCTCCATCGAGGTTTTCGTGGACGAGGACCCCGAGCTGACCAGCGACCTCGGCCGCGGCGCTCTCCGAGCGCTTCGCATTGCCCTCGGTGTCGCAGACGTGGAGAACTGTTTCCACCGCGTGATCATGCCCCCGTGGATGAGCCGCATGTTCTGCGACGAGCCCGTGCTCGCCGCGGAGGTGGATCCCGCGGGCTTGCCTTTGGTCGAGGGCGACTTGGCCTCAGGGGGCGCCCAGGTGTGGCCCGCCGCGCGCCCTCTGCCGATGGGCTTTGCGTGGGGCCTCTACTTCTGCCAGAACGCCAACACCAGGCTCTCGGGCAGCGCGCCGCTCCTTCACCACGGCCGCCTGTTGTCGGATCGCGGGGAGTCGGCCGTGTTCGAGACAGGCGCCCCCGTGACGGACGTCTGGCGGTACGTCTACGTGGACAACCTCGGGGTCCTGGGCAGGGGCGCCGACACGGTGGGCGCCGCCCTTTCCGAGCAGGTGCAGGTCTTTAGCGAGAACGGTTGGACATCCACGAGGTCGAGCTCTTCACCGAGAAGGGCTCCGCGCTGGGAGTTGACCTCGATGGCTCGAGGCTTGCGACCTGCCTCACGCCGAAGCGCCGGTGCAGGATCGAGAGGGGGCTGCTCTGCCTCCTCCAGCGTGGGCGAGCCAGCGGGCAGATGGTGGAGAGCATCCTCGGGCACTGTACCTGCGCCGCCCTGATCAATAGAGAGAGACCATGGCTGTTTTCGCGGCCCCGTGCGCTTTCGTGCACGCCACTTACGCGAAGGACATCGAGCTCTGGGACTCGGTCAAGGCGGAGATCGGTGCCTTCTTGGGGCTGCTGGTGTTCATGCAGAGCGACTGGTGGCTGCCGTGGAACAGGGGCGTCACCGCGCCGGATGCGTCCCCCGAGGGCTTCGGCGTCGTGAGCTCGCGCTGGCCATCCCGTGACGTGGCGAGTGTCGGGCGAGTCCGAGAACGAGGTCGTTTCCGCCGCGGCGGGCCGGTTGCCCCCCGCGACTCCGCGATGACGGCCGCCGGAATCGTGTTCGAGGACGGCGTCTGGCGGCCGCGCGCGGAGGAGGAGCTGGAGGAGGACTGGTCCATCGTGGAGGGCTTTCCCGAGGTGCCAGCACGTCTCCTCCATCCTGAGGGTTGGCGAGTGTGCCGCGCTGGTGCGTGGGGGCGCCAGGGGCACATCACTTTGCTGGGGGCGCGCGCGCTGCTGGCCTCTGTGCGGCGGCTGGCTCAGGTCGCCGTCGGCGGCAACCGCAGGCGCCTCCACCTCTGCGACAACATGGGCGTCGTGCTGGCTGTGAGTCGGTGCCCGTGCCGGGACTTCATGCTGCTGGCCGTCCTGCGAAAGCTAACTGGATTCTTGCTGGCTCGCAGTATTAGGCTTCACGTGACGTGGGTTCCCAGCGAGCTCAACTTTTGTGACGAGCCGTCCCGTATCTTTTCAGAAAAAGCATCGTCGTCTCTTGCTTGGGTCATTCCCGACTTCGTGCGCCGGGCGCCGCCGCCGCAGGCCCAAGCTGACGGGTGCCGGGCGGAAGCGCCAGCGGGCCCTTGCCGCGCGGGCACCGGCGCATGTGAGCGACCAGGGCGCGGGGCCGGCGCCCGGGAGGAGGGCGAGGGCGCTGGCAGCGGCGAGGCCGCGGCTGCAGAGCCGCGCAGCCGCGCAGAGAGGGCTTCTGCGGACGAGGCTGCTCTCGCCACGCGTGCCGCTAGAGGAGCTGCTGCTGCCGAGGCCGCCCCAGCGCCAGACCCTCGAGGAGTGGGCCAAGCAGGTTGTGCGCGAGGGGAAAGGCGACTACGTCGAGAAGCGCGGCGCTCGGAGGCAGCGCGCCTCGAGCTCCTCCAGCGCTGGGCCCGCGTCCGAGGGCCCCGGTCGGGTCGCGCGCCGAGAGAGGACGCTGGCTACGCGCTCGAAGCGGCGGCTCTGGAACTACCTCGAGGAGAAGCTCAGGGCCGAGGGCGACGGGATCACTCTGCTCGAGAAGCGGGCCGTCTCGGACAAGGCCCATCTCGAGTGCACCTTCGAGGTGGCGGCCTTCAAGACCTTTGCAGCGGCGCGGGGCCTGAACGTGGAGCACGCCGAGGCCGACGCTGTGGACGCCGCTTTCGCGTCATACCTCGAGACGTGCTTCTTCAAGGGCTTGCAGCCGTCAGCTGGGGCAAAGGCGCTGGCGGGCTGGATCCACCTCCACCCGGCCTACGGGCGCAGGGGCTCCCTGGAGCTACCCCGCGCCTGGAGGGCGCTGCAGGGCTGGCAGAAGCTGTGCCCGGGGCGCTCCCGCAGGCCGGAGGGGCTGGGCGTGTGGTGCGGGCTCGCGAACGCCATGTGCCACCTCGGCCGCCCTCGGATGGCCGTGTTCGTGATCATGGCCGTCTCGACCTACCTCAGGCCGGGCGCGTTGCTGACGGTGCAGGGCAGCGACCTGATCCCACCAGCGCTGTTCGTGACCCAGCACTGGGCGGTGCTCGCGCACCCGCAGGAGCGGGTGGGGCGCAGCAATACCGGGGAGTCAGATGTGTCGATCTTGCTGGACAGCGATTGGACGAAGGAGCTGAACCCGCTGTGGGAGCGTCTGCGAGCTGTGGCTGGAGGGGGGCCGCTGTGGGACTTCGACTACGGGGAGTGCCTGCACGCCTTCCGCCAGGCGGCTCGGCTGATCGGAACGCCCGACCTCGTGCCCTACCAGACGCGGCACAGCGGGCCGAGCGTGGACAGAGCGCGAGGCTCGCGCTCCCTGTTGGAGGTGCAGAAGCGGGGTCAGTGGAAGTCGAACAAGAGCGTGGCCCGTTACGAGAAGCACGCCAGGCTGTCAGACTCTTTTCACCGCCACCCGGCCGCGCTTCAAGCATATTTTCAGGAGTGCGAGCTTCGCGGCGCGGAGATCGCCCTCCACGCGCGGCTCGTGCCTTCCCCATGTTCGGAGCGCAACTGATGCAGGACACTTACATTGCAGACGCCTTCGCGGGCCAGGGCGGAGTCGCCCGAGCCTTGCGACGGCTCGGCTTCCAGGCACGGACCTGGGAGATCACGCATGGAGAGCGCGGCGACCTCACCTCTGCCCGCGTTTTAAGGGCACTCCTCTCAGACGTTCGACGAGGTCGGTGTCTCGGGGCAATGATTGCGCCACCGTGCATCAGTTTTAGTATAGCGCGCGTTCGCACTGCGCCCATCCGATCTGCGTCTCGACCGTGGGGGTTTTCAAGGAAGGAGGTCAGTTTAAAGGACTGGGCGAAACTAAAGGAGGGTAACAAGTGTTGTAGAGCTTCTGGCAATAATTCGCGAATGTGACGCCGTTGGTGCCCCGTGGGTTCTTGAGAACCCATGCGCTAGCTATATGTTCAAAACCCGTGAGTTCCAGCGCCTGGCCTCCTCCCCCTCGGTGACGCCTCTGAGGATAGACTTCTGTCAGTTCGGCACTCCGTGGAAAAAAGCCCACCGCGCTGCTGTGCGGAAACACCCCCGTCCAGGATCTCGAGGGGCTTTCGCGGCGGTGCCAGGGCACCAGCGGCGTTTGTAGCCGAGCGGGATGCAAGCATGTTATTCTGTCAGGCCCTGCTCCGAGTGGCCAACGGTGGACACAGATAGCTCAGTCGTATCCACAGCAGCTCAATCGTGCGCTAGCCCGTGCTCTTGTGGCCCCTCTGCGAGCCAGATTCTTTCAAGCCTGAGTCACATCCACTGCTGTTTCGGGATGGGTCGGGACATCTTTCGAGCAGAGGCTCGCTGTGCGTCACAGTTTTGCTCGGCCTCTCGCTTGCAGTCTCATCGCGATGACGAAGCACTGTTCTCGAAGACAGATTTTCTCATTGGCGCCTCGCCAGGAAAATAGAACAGGCTCGCCAGGGCTCAGTGGTATGTATCTCGCCGGGCTCGCAGCCCCATAGGAGTGCGTGCACAGGCCTGGGGAGGAGAGCCTCTTGTCGCCGTCCACGCTTGCTCAGCATCTGCCCTTTGCTCCGCTCCACAGTCTTTTTGGCTCCCACCCGCGGCCACCCTTTCAATGTCATATGTAGCAGGGGCATCTTTCGAGCAGAGGCTCGCTGTGCGTCACAGTTTTGCTCGGCCTCTCGCTTGCAGTTTCATCGCGATGACGAAGCACTGTTCTCGAAGACAGATTTTCTCGTTGGCGCCTCGCCAGGAGAATAGAACAGGCTCGCCAGGGCTCAGTGGTATGTATCTCGCCAGGCTCGCAGCCCCATGATGATGATTATGATGATGATGATGATGCTGTTGCTGATGCTGATGCTGATGATGATGATGATGATGATGATGCGGTTGATGCTGATGCTGATGCTGATGCTGATGCTGATGCTGATGCTTATGCTGATGCTAATGCTGCTGATGATCATGATGATGACGATGACGACGACGATGATGATGATGATGATGCTGGTGATGATGATGATGATGATCATGATGATGATGGGGAGGAGGATGATGAGGAGGATGAGGACGAAACGGAGGAGGACGAGGCGGGATGGAGTGGGAGGCGGAAGAACTACCGCTTGCAGGTGCTATCAGATGGCGCGATCCCAGCGTGGAATCAGCGGAACGCCGCGAGCTTAGCCTGGCAGCGGCACGCGCGGTGTGTCGTGGCTTCGGGCGGCAGTTTTCGCCCGCACCGGGCCAATCGGGGCGCTCGCGCTGCCACGTCGAAGCAGCCCTCGCCGAGGTTTGACCGTTGTTGCGGTCCTTCCCTCCTCCCTCCCTCCCTGCCTCCCTGCCTCCCTCCTCCTCCTCCTCCTCCTCCTCCTCCTCCTCGTACTCAGGAGGAGGAAGACGAAGATGCAGGATTAGGAGGAGGTTGGGGGAACACGATGCTCTCCCTATCATTCCCATTTCAGCTTCTTTCTCTTTTTCCATCGTCCTCCATCCTCCTCGCTCTCCTCCTTCTCATGCTTCTCCTTCGCCTTCGACTTTCTCCTGCCCCCCTCCCCCTCCCTACCCCTCCACACAACCACCTCTCGTGATTCCCCTCGTCCTCTGATCTTCTGATCCTTCTCCGATCCTCCTCTGATCCTTCTCCTCCTCCTCCTTCTCCTCCTCCTCCTCCTCCTCCTCCTTCTCCTCCTCCTGCTCCTCCTCCCCAGCTGCACCTGTTTCCTGCGTTCGCTGCGCCGCGCCTGCGCCGCCGTGCCCTCCCCGGCTAGCCGGATGCACGGCCATGCGTCCACCGCCTCGGCCCCCTCACCCCTCTCTCCTCTCCCGCGCGCGGCGTGCATCAACCTCTGGACGTGTCGCACGCACTCCCTCGGGGGCAAAACCAAGGGGGGGGGGTCTTTTGGAGGTTTTCGGTCTTTGTCGCAAGTTCCCACAGGTTTTCCCGTCTCGGGATGCTCTGCAGAAGCTGCGCTCTGCCGAGAGTCGTCCGGGGATGTCCACATCGTCCCGAAGGCCTGCCGGAGACTCAGGTCACGACCCGAAAACCAGACGACCAGGATCGCGGACTCAGGGGAGGGACCACCGACCCCCAATCGGCGCCTGGGTCGCCTTTCATGCCCAGGAACGTTTAGCTTGGCCACCGGGAGCCCACCGCTGATCTGTCGGCGGTGCATCACCGATTCCTCGTCATTATCTTTCCTTCGGAGCGAATTCCCCCCTTTGACCCCCCCTCAGCCTTGCTGCGGCAGACCCCACTACGGAAGGCTTGCGCCGTGGCGGTGCGGCGGCGACCCCGGCGCGGACGACCCTGCCGTACCGTGCCAGCGTCGCAACGCGGCGGGAGTGAGGCTGATTTTAGGACCCGCTTCTGCTCAGTGCCTTGTCTGAGCTGGCGCGGGGCTCCAACGCCCCCTTCTTGCCCGCAGCCCCTTTCTCCGCTTCCTTCCTCCTTCATCCTCCTTTTCCCTCGTGCAGGATCTTAGACCCTTCCTGGGGGCTCCTTCGGGTCTCTTGAGGGCCCCGATGGGCCCTCTCGTGAGCCTCTTCGGGGTCTGTTGGGGGCTCGTCGATTGTCCGTTGGGGGGTCTCGGGGCCGTGGCGCGATGGTTCGACAGATCTCTTCTGGAGAAGCTCGATTCAAATATCTTGGGGACGTCTGTGTAGCTCTTGGGGTCGTCTAGGAACCCTCTTGGACCGTTTCGGGGCATTTTTGGGCAGTCTTGGGCCTGTCGTGGCGCACTCTTGAGGCCGTCTTGGGCCCTCTTGGAAGATTGTTGAGGCTGTCTGAAGCTTATCCGAGGCGAAAACCGAGCTCAGCATCATCGGGGCAAAACACATTGATGTTCAATAGTTTTTCACAGTGTGTTGCCTCTTGGACCTTGCTGCCTTGGGGCGTCTTGCGATTCCCTCGGAGCGTGAAGGCTAGTTGTTCCGTGTTTGGATGGTCTTGGGGCGCCTTGTAGAGGTTTTTGGGGTTGTCTTTGACTGTTTTGGAGACGTCTGCAAGTCGAATATTGCGCTCATGGGGCGGTCTTAAGGCACTCTTTGGGCCGTCTTAGGCCGTCTTGGGGTCTTCCTAGGGCTCTCTGAAGCTTTCTCGGGGCGATCTGAATCTGAAACGGATCGGACGCAATACCATTGATTATCCCGAGGCTTTTCTATCTTGTTTGCATGTGACGGCCTTGCGGGAGGCTTCTTTGAACTTTCCTTGTTTTTTTGGGTAGCATCTTGTGGCATCTTTGGTAGATCTTGGAGCTTCCGGTGGCTTGTTCGGCCGTCTTTGGAAGGTGATTGTGAGATTGAAAGCCAGTTGGGAGCGGTCTTTGACTGTCTTGGATCCGCCTGCAAGCCGACACGTACACTCTTGGGGCGGTTTGACGGCGCTCTTGGGGCCGTCTGTGGCTGTCTTGTCATAGGGCTCTTTGACTCTTTCCTGGGGCGATCTGAAGGTGAAATGCATCGGACGCAATACATATAGATTATAGATTCTCCCGAGGTTTTTCCTTGCTGAAGGCTTCTTTGCCTGATAGTCTTTTTGGGAGCATCTTGTGGCATCTTTGGTAGATCTTGGAGCTTTCGCGGGCTTGTTCGGCCGCCTTTGGAAGGTCTTAGGGCGATTTGTAGCCAGTTGGGAGCGGTCTTTGCCTGTCTTGGAGCCGTCTGGAGGCAGAAGAGTGTGCCAGAGAGCAACACCAGGGGGTCGATTTTCGGACCTTGGCTGCGCCGGGAAGGGGGGGGGCGGCCTGAGAGGCGCTGAGCTGACGCAACTGCCAGACAACAGATGCCCGCCCCAACGTGGCGCTGGCACGGTGGCGCCCCTAGGCGACCCGTCGTGCGAAGGGCAGCTAGTGAAACACAGGGGAGGTCACCAGTCGAACTACATCATGTCGAGACAGTGTTGCAATGCCAGTCTTGGCTTGCGTAGCATAGCTAATCTGCGGTTGATGTCGCGGAACCTGGCTTTATTTCGTTTAGCGTAGCTTGGCTTCTTTTTCGGTCCCCCGTATCTAAACTTGGGACCTGGGGCCTGCTTGCAGCCTCTTGGAGGCCTCTTGGAGCTCTTATGGGAATCTCTTGGGGCTATGCTGGAAGCAGTCAGCTCCAAAGGGGGGAGCCCACTCATCATCCCCCCTCGGTATGAGAACAATTGTTTCTCCAGGCCCTCATGAGGCTCGTGGGGCTCTCTCGATATGCTCTTCAGAGCCATGAGGGTCCTTCTGGCCCCCTCTTTAGGGCGGCTTCTAGAGCCTCAGAGGCCCATCGGAAGTGAAAATGCGCGAACGCGAGCATCAACGAACTCTCTAAAGTGATTTTGGCCTCCAGGTGCCTCGCTGGGATCCTCTCATCTCCATGCTGGAAACCGTCATTGAGCCCATGATCGAGCCCATTTTGGGTCACATTGGGCCAACTTGGAACCACGCTGGGCCATTTAGGAAGCACGCACGCGCAGGGAGGCGTGCAGCGGAGAACAGGTCCTAAGACGCACACGCCGACGATCCGCGAGGGGGGGTCCAAACCCGGGTCCCAGGGAAGGGCGGGGCCAGGGGCAGCATATGGGGAAGACGGAGACATTGCAAAGGCCTTCCGGCCGGTGCCGCTGACCTTGAAGGGGGACGAAGACGACGGCGGCGATGACGGCGACGACGCTGAGGGTCTGGAGCCGAACGCTTCTCCCAGGGAGGGGTGCTCCCTCCCAGGGGGGGGGGTGTCACCCCCCCCGCGGCCCCCCCTCCCACCTTCCCACCCCCATATCCCAGGGACGGGGTGGGGCCAGGGGGCAGCATATGGGGAAGACATGGATATTTTGTGAGAGCTGGCACTCGAAACCACGACCCAGAGTGCCAGTGCAATTAGTTCAGCGCTGGCTTTGTTTTTAGTATTTTTTCTCCATGTGCAGGGGTTGTCGGGCGATCCCAAGACATGTAGGCGCATGCGTACGTTCACGCACGCGCGCATCCTGACACGCGCATACGTGCATGGACACATGCGAACGCACGCGCACTTGTGCATTTGCGTGCGTGAGCCCTGTCGAGCGTGCGTGGGCGGCTGCGCAGATGCCAACTCGAAGCTGCGACCATTTCAAGATCTTGACACTTTGCAGATTTGAAGGCGTGACGAGTTTGCGAACATTGAATTCTTGACTCCCACCCCTCGATGCACCTGGTGTGGAACATGGACCCTGAGAGGACCTGCCTGCCACCGACTGGGGGCTTCGTGGAGAGTACTGGGCGGCCCTCGCCCCAACGACGTCAGGCCCGCGCCACTCCTCCCGCTGGACGACCTCAGCCCCCGATTGGCCATGCAGCTTACCAGAGCGGCCGACATATTCGCCCCGATACAATACCACCTACACGCCGAGGACGCTGGCACTGTGGACTACAAAGCCACATGGTTGGTCACAGAGCTCCTCGGAGCCTGGAGGCATATGATGGAGCATCGAGACGACCACCGCCTCGACCTCGACGCCACGCACACTGGACCCCTCAACCAAGAGTCGACATCGTCACCGCAGCCGTCGCCCTGTCCAGGCTCCGAGCCGCACCCTTGGAGTGGGCCGCCACCGCCTGCACTGAGTTGCGCAACGTCCACTCAGCTCAGAGCGACTCGATCCGACCGCTCCTAATGAGCGACGGCGTCATTCTGGGAAGCAGGCCCAACCAGGTGGCGACAACGCGCACACTGGGGATCTGGCTCCCCGTGGCACTCCGAACCCCTGCTGTCAGCAGCCTGCAAGCAGTGCCAACTGACCCTGGACCGCCTCCATTGACTGTGAGCGACTTCCAGCGGCTTTTCCGACACGTCGGCCCCTACGCTCCACAGCAGGAGCCTCGGTTCTTCGGCCCCATCTTGGTTGTACACCGAAGCTGAGACAGCAGCGGTAGGCATGCATCTCCTTGCATTGAGGGCCGATTACACATGGCAGACCCCCTCGGCGTCATTCTCGGACGGGACGTAGTGCTCCATGTGCGAGCCTTGCAGCCCCCCAATCAGGAGGAGCCCCCAGACCCCGAGGACGTACATATGGACGACGAAGGCGAAAGGTAACACGGACGGATATCGCCATCGTACAGGCGAAGGTTGACGGGGGCGGACCAGATGGCCGCAACCATGGCCGCCGCTGAGGAGGGACGCCCACTCCCTCGAGTTGACGCAGTCAACACCCCTGGCGCCGCAGCAGGAAGCAACACCGCGACTTCACAGCAACCTCGCTTCCAGCCGTCCAGCCCTCCACCACGTAATGGAACCCCCAGGAGGAGTGGCTCGCCAATGCAGGATCGAGGCTTTCGTTGACGAGGTAAGCGCATACGGGAGTGGGTCGCCAACGATGAGAGGCCTGCTGGGTACACGTGGAGCCGCATCCTCGTCCCTTTCATATGGGACTCGGCCACCGACGGCGGACGGGCTGCCCTCGCCGAGGCGTTCCGAGAAGCCCGCCTCTGCCAGGCTCTCCTGGAACACGCAAGGAACTGGTGGAAGGGGCAGCGGGTCCAGGCCAACGGCTGACGCACTGAGCACCATATATCGTCAGCGTAACTAACCAGCACAAGCTCCAGCTCCCTCGCGGGAACACCCCCTCCCCGCCCCGCACCTTGGTAGATGCATGGCGCCAAGATTACAGGAGCGCATGATGACTGTCCTGGGCCCCGCCGATGCCCTCCTCGGCGCCCGCGCGAGAGCAGCGAGGAACAACGGCAGTGACGGCCCTCGGAGCTCCCCGCAGCCCCTCCCTGGCGGCGACGGTCCGGCCCCGCTGCCCAGGCCTTGGGAGGCCCCGCGTCGCGGGCAGTTTGACAGAACGCCAGACCCCCAGCGCCCCCCCGTAGGCAGCAATCAGCAGCCCACCGGGGTCGGCGACGACTGGCTCATGGACGACATCATTAGGTAGCTGGACATGGCGCAGAGGGGCGACGAGGCCGCGGGTATCCAGCCGCCCGCCCCACCCGCGGACCCGAGCTCCATTGGCGGCGACGCCGCCCAACGAGCAGGCGACTGCGATACGAGGCGTACCCCCCAGAGAGAGCTCGCTCCTCTGCTACAGCCCCTCCTGCAGGTCCGCGGAGTGGCGACGAGGCCGTTCGGAGTGCTGGCAAGATGGCCCCGCGTTGCCAACGCGCACGCCCCCGCCGACCTCTCCAGGGTTGTCGAGCACAACGGCGCGCCTAGCCTCCTTACTCCCTTTGAGCTTTTCAAAAGGGAGCAGCTCAGGACAATCATCCAGCATCTCGGTCTGCTTGCAACTGCCACCGCGCGCGAAGCCAGCGGCAGCGCCTGGGCCGTGGCCGGCGCTCTCAAACGAGCTCTCCGCAACGCTCGCACTCCCCTGCCCGACAGCAGCAGCCCCGCCGCCAAGCCCGCCTCATGCAGCGCCGGCACCCCACCCTGGGACACCTCCGATCAGGACAGGACGTGCGTGATATGCCACTCATCCCTCTCAGGCCCAGCCTCCGCGGTCGTTCCCTGCGGCCGCCTTTTCCGCCAGTCCTGCATCGAGGAGTGGGGGGTTCACCAACCCGCTGTCTTCCGAAGCGGGGGCCCGTCCATGTCCATTTGGTGCCCTCAGTGTCGCGCGGGCGACAGAGGCGTCCTCGCACTGAATGTAGGTGCCCCCCCTGGTACCGACAGAGCTGCCTTGGCCGCCGCCGTGCCGGCCGGAGATGTGGGCGCGCCGCAGATCCCCCCCCGTCCAACCTACGCGGAGGTGGCCGCCGCTGTGCAAGCAGTAGGGCCCCAGCTCAAGCTCGCGACAGGGCGCCTAGACACGTGCCTGACTGTCAGCGACGTACGCGCCATCCAGCAGCACATCACCACCCAAAGAACAGCCAGCTCTACCCATGGGGTCGCCGCGCAGGTCGACGGAGGTCCGCCCGACGCCGCTCCTGACCCAGGCGGAGGTCCGAATCCAGGCGCCGGCCCCTCGGCAGGCGACGGCCAACAGGGCGCCCGCGGTACGCGCAGCCCGAGCAGCATTGGCTCGAGCCCTGCTCCCCCCGTCCAGGCTGGAGCGCATCAGAAGTGCGCCCATCGTCTGCCTGGACAGATGGGCTCTCCATTTGGCTCGGGCCCCTCCAGACTCCTCCGCGAGGAGCTCGGGCCGCCCTGTCTTTCCCGCAGCGGTGCTAGCTACCGCCGCCAGGGCCGTCGCAGCCGACTTGACCATCACTCCGAGAATTCACGTGGGGGAGCGCCTTGCAGACGAAACCTATTGTACCTTCGCCATTGCCGGCCCCGATGCCTGGGGGCAGACTAAAGCATTGGTTGCGGGCCACAGGAACAGCGGGCCAGGACAAGCCACGCGCCCCCCCGGCGCCCTCCTGGTGGATGCAGGTGCCAGCCATGCCAACGGCTGGAGGGCCCGCCGCCATCCTTGCCCTGGGATCCGAAGTAGTGCCCACTCCTGGCTGGCCCGACCCAGTCGAGCTCACCACCGTCGCCTGCGCGCATTGGAGGGCCAGAGCAGCTGGGGGGATCTCCCGCATGCTTCCGGTTGGGCCCCCCTCTATCGGATTGGGCGCACCTCTTCCCCGCTGATGCAACTGCTCGCCGCGCGGTTCGACATTGCAGATCGGCCTCTCCGTGCCTTTATCCCCCCCTCTATTGTAGTCGACTGGGGTGGGCCGTGGGCAGACGCGAGCGACGCCCTGCGCGTCTTGGTTCCGCAGTCCACCAACGACGCGATCGTCGCTGAGCTCATGCGTGGGGAAGGGGAGATAGTGGGCACCGGCCGCGCGCAGGTCCACTGGGTCACCGCTGAATTTCCCCTCCCCAAGAGGGCCCACCTGCTCCGCCAAGGGCCGGATCTTTTGTTACACCGCGTAGTGCGCTACCAGCCAGGGCCCCCCGCGCAGCGCGGCGCCCCGGCGCCCCGGGCCGCGCCCCACTCGACGCCCTACGCGCCGAAATGCAGCGGGCCACCGTAGCCGCTCCCCTTGCGTGCGCGTGGCGCATGTGCGAGTCCAGCGACTCAGTGCATGTCCCCGTCCCCGCCCCCCCATCCCTCTGGGGCAAGCCGTCGCGGCCGCGGCCGCTCGCGCCCTGGGCTGCCGCGTCGGGGTCTGCGGCGCCGGGCTCTTGCTCCTGCAAGCTTCTGGAAGGACTGCCGCCCTCGTCATCCGCCACCTCTGGGGCGCGGCCCCCAGGGTCTCAGGCAGAGAGAGGGGCCATGTCGCCGCGCCCCCTTGTCGGATCCTCATGGGGGGCCCTTGGGGCGGCGGCCCCTTTTTCATCGGGCTTGCGGACCCAGAGCAGGGGTTCCACCTCCGCTGGGACCTGGCGGACCTCCGGCAGCGCGCCCCCTCGAGGGTGATGGGCGCAGTGGAGGCCGCCGCATGGGTCGGGGCGGTCGAGCAGATCACCGCAGTATTTGCCTGGTTCCCAGGCGCCGCAGAGTACCAACAGATGGCGCAAGTCCGCATCGGGCCACTTGCGTCAGACATCATGGCTGCCGCTTTTGCGGGCAATAGCTGCATCGACGTCGGCGCGCAATCGGTCCGCGTCTTTCCAGCGACGCCCGCGCGGGAGCCAGGCCGCGGCGCCGCGGGCACCCCCGCCTCGGTCCGCGCGCACCTGGGCGAGGTGACCTGCGTCGAGATCCGCAGGGCCTCCAGAGCGGCATCCCGCCCCCAGGTCCTCGAGGTCAGCGCGCGGGGCGCCCGCGGCGTACAACTTGGTGACCCCCAAGCGCGCCGCATGCGCCCGGGCCCATGTCTGCCGGGGTGCCGCGCTCTCCGCTTCTTCTCCGCCACCGTCGGGTCGGTCGGGGCAAGACTGCTCGCGTCTGGCCCCTCCCGCAAAGGCCCCCCGCCAGTGTCAAACCCGCGCTCCCCCCCTTTGCCCGGGAGTGGCTTGAGAACCGAGAAGCTGCCCTCCGACGCGACGCTGCAGGAGCGGATGCGCTTCAATTCCTGGGCGACTTCTCCGACCGCCTCGGCAGGGGGGCGATCAACGTCAGTGCAGAGGGCGAAACCGCTCTTCTCCACGCCGCCCTACCAACTCGGGTGACGGTGGTGCTCCCCGCGGGCGCCGACCTTCGGGCGGCCGCGCGTGGGGGGCGGCGGCCCCGCGTTCGCCCGCGGATGCAGCTGGTAAGCGGAACCGCCCCGGTGGCGAGACAGCCCGCCCAATCGCCTCCCGTCCCTGCGCCCGCTGATATCAGAATGACGACGGCGCGTGGGCCCCCCCCCCCGCTCCCGCCCAAGACCGCCGCCTCCCTCCGCCCCGAGCCAGGCCCAGCCGGGCCCACTCGCTTCCCAGACCCCACCGAAACTCTCGCCCATGTCACCAGAGCCCTCCCCGCTGCAGACACTGGCCTCCCACCGCCCCAGCATTCGCTCGCAGCCGCGCAGGGCGTGATTGGTACCTGCAGGGCCTGCCTCCCAACGCACCGGGTTCGCGATTTGGCAGGGGGCATCCTCGCCCGCCTCAGCTACAAGATGGACAGGCATATCCAGGGGCGTCCAATAGTGCGCTCCAGCTCGCTAGCCCAGCACGCCTAGACCGCGATCGCGTCTACCAGCTGATTGGAGAGCTCGGGATCCGAGGAGGGTCTGAGACTGCCCCCCTCCGCCCAGTGGTTGGCCCCCCAACCTACCTGATCCGAGCTACTCCGCCCGCGCCCACCACCGTGAGGTGCCAGGGCCCCGAGGCTCCGACGTCGACGGGGTCGCGGCCCCCAGTTAGCCAGGCACCGCGCGGATCCCGCGCGCCTTGCAGGAGAGGGTCGCCCAGCAACACTGGGATGACCGGCAAACGGTGGACCCGGGAAGAGCCCCGAGAGCACCCGGGCGGGGGCGGTCCGCTGGCCCGCGCGCTCCCCCCGCGGAAGCGCGCCCCAATCCCAGCTCAACCCCGGCGGCGGAGGCCCAGACGGAGCCCCCCCCCCGCCGGCGCCGCGACCGGCGGCGCAGAGCAGCCGCGCGCGGCCGCCCCTGTCTCTTGAGAAGTTCCCCCAGGCGCTGGCAGGCCAGCCTCAGGCGCGGCCCGTGCCTCGGACCCTCCCGGCTCCCCACCGCCAGCGGTCCGGGCTCGCCGGCCCCTGCGGGGGCGCAGGCCTCAGCGCCTGAGCCGCTCAACCGTCGAGGCCCCAGGAAGCCGCCGCCGGGGGTGGGCAGCTCCAGGGGGGACCTCCACATCCCCCTCCAGGCACAGTCAACACCAGAACCGCAGCCGACCCCCTAGGACGGGGCGACGCCCCCCCCCCCCCGCTGCACCGCCAGCATGCATGGAGAGGGACTGCGACGCCGCCCCCCGAAGGATAGGCGCCGCCCTGGCCAGCGCGGCCGCAGCTACGGAGGAACAGGTGGCGCGGCAGCTCAGCAGCTCGGACAAGGTCGGCGGGTGGCAGCGCCTCCTCAGCGACGTCGCCTGGTGCGCGTGCCTGCCGCAGCTTGACGGGCGAGTCAGGCGCGTTTTCTCCAGCGCTGGCGCGCCTTCCCACCTCTCAGAATTGCTCGGGGCACACTTGGCCAGCCTACCCCCTCAAGGCATAGGGGGCGCCAGGGCGAGATCCATTAAGCGCTAGGAACGCAGCCACCTCCATGGGCGCTGCCTGCGCTGGCCTACGCGTTCTCCGCGGTGGCAGCGGTGGTCCCCCGCGTTCCCCAGAATCCCCTTTCGCCTTCCTCTCGATGGCCGTGCTGCGTCGCGCGGTCGTGGTTGGAGCCGGGGCCCGCCTCTTGGAGGAGCAGCAGTAGGAGATCGCGGCCCAGCTTGCCCCAGCTCGCAGACTGCTGCGTCAAGACCCTGCGAGCGCCCCCAGTGCCCCGCCCCCTGCTGAGGCGGAGGCCAGTGCACATCGGGCAGCGCCGGGCCCGCAGGCTACCCCTGCTCGACAGGAGACTGCCCCGTCCGACACAATCCCCCCGGCCACCGCCCCCAGCGTGCCGACGCACCAGCGCAGCCAGGCGCCCGCTCCCGCGCCTGCACCACCCACTGGTGGCAGCGCGGCGCCCAATCCACCGAGGGGGGGCTCCCGAGTGCCAGCTATTCCAGACTTAACTACTCCGAAGGGCCGCGGCCCACCTACCTGGCGCCGCCAGGCAGCGGCCCCGAACGGCAGGCAGACGCTCGGGCGCAAGGTCAGACCACGATGAAAACAGAAGGGGGGTCAGACGCCCCGCCCCCGGCCCACGCGACAACGCCAACCCCAGGTCGCGAAGAGGGCGGCGCCGCGAGCATGACCCCCCCACGGACGAGCCCACCTCGCAGCTGGCGGCCATCGACGTCTTGCAAAAGCTATGGGACAGGCACAGACAGGGCGACGCCAGCATCTCGCCAGTCGCCCTTCCCCGACGCCTTTCTAGCTGCTTACAAATTAGCTGGTATGGGCAACGCCCAAATCACCGACGCGCTCCGCGCCCTCGAGCAGCAGGACGCCGTGACCCACCTGGAAGGGGGCGCAGCCTGGGACGTGGCCGGATCTCTGGTCGTCCATCGGAGTCGCGAGATGGACCTCGCGCAACTCGCCGGCGCGCGAGTAGCCGATCTCCCGTGCCCTCCGCAATGCCGCGCCCGGTGCTCGCGGGCGCCCCGGGCGGACAGCCATTTCACTTGGTGTCCCTCTTCGACGGCTGGGGCATCGCCCGTTACGCAGCAGGTGACCTAGTCAGCAGAATGGGCCCCTCCAGCCGCTTCGCCTTGTCGGTCTTCGCCGAGAACAACGCCGAAGCGGCGCAGCGCGTCGGTCGCTACCGGCGGCGCGCTACCCCCCGCTGACGGCGGCCCCCCGCGCGCCCAACTCGCGGGGGGCGCGTCGGACCTCTTCCGCCCCGCGGGCCTGGGGCCCCCCTCCTGGACGAGGTGCCTGGACTCGCTTCCCTCGGGCAGCCTCCTACTGATCGTCGTGGGCAGCCCGTGCAACAATCTCGCCGCGGCCGGCGCGTGCGGGGGCGTCGACGGGCTAGCGGGAAGGCGCTCCGTGAATTTCTTCGCCGCGCCCCTCGCCTGTCTCGCTGCTGCCAGAAGGCGCCCCGACATCCAGATCATCGTAGTCGGAAACGGTGGCCCCCGTGCAGAACGCCCACAAATCCGTCATGCGGCGCCCCCATCAGCGGTGTCCCCGAGGCAGTTGGGTGCGGCAGTTCGGCCAACCCCTCCTGGGTCCTCCGTGGGGAGGGTTCTCGGATGGTTTTTTGGGAGGTTCCGGGAATTTTGGGTTCTTCGTGAGGGGGGTTCTTGGAAGGTTCCGACGGGCAGGTCCGCGAGGGCCATCCGCATCGCCGCGGCGCACTTCCCGAGTCCTCAAGTCGGGGGTGCCACTCGGCGTCGCTGCTCTGGTCCGCGGTGCCTGCCGGCCTGGCTTCTCAGACGCCGAGGTGAGGCTCATCCTCGAGCAGCTGAGGGCGCGGATCAAGACGGACCCGCGGTTCCAAGAGGCATCGATCTCGGAAAGCGAGGAGAGGAGTGCGACGACAGCTGCGCGGCGGCGGGCGCTCCCTCCCAAGAAGCGGGACACGTTGATGAAGCTGTTGGCGCCCGAGGCGCCCCCGGAGCTTTCCCGCCTGGCACTGGGCGAGCATGCCGCGGTGAGGCCTCGGACCGAAGCCCAGTGCGCCCAGGAGGTTCACCAGTTCAGCTTGTGCAGTGGCGTGGCTCGGGTGGCGGACGTGCCGATGAAAGATCTGGACGATTGACTGGTCCAGTGCATCGATCGCCAGATCAAGAAGGGCGTGGCGGCGGCGCGGGGCATGTAGTTGCTGGCAGGAGTGGTTCGCGCTCGGCCGCGGGCGGGGCGGGGGGGCAGGGCCCACATGCGTTGCAGCGCAGCTGGAGGGCCTTGAAGGGGTGGGAGAATCTGAGCCCCTCGACTTCCCGCCTGCCCGAGGCGTGGCCAGTCTGGTGCGCCATCGTCAACAGGCTCTGCAGTGTGGGGCGGTGCGACATGGCGTTGTTCACCTGCCTAATGTGGAGCACCTGCGCGCGCCCGATCCAGCTGATCGAGCTCAGGCCCGAGTACTTGTACCCTCCCAGCTGAGTCGCCACTTACTGGGCGCTGCAGCTGAACCCCGAGGCCGAGGGAGTTCCCTCCAATGCAGAGGAGTTCGACGTGACGATCGAGCTGGGCCACGACTGGTGGGTCAGCCTGGCCCCCGTGCTCCAGGCCCTCAGGTCGCGGCCGCCTGGGGGGCGTGTCCATTCAGCTGCCCTCAGCTGGCGGCAGCTGCGCAGCGAGCCGCCCGCGACCTGCTGTTCCACTTAGTAGTGTGCCAGGCCAGGCGAAGCGGCGCCAGCTCGGACATGGCCTCTCGTCGTCGTGCTTTGGCGGAGGCCATGGAGAGGGGAGGCTGGAAGTCGGACAAATCCGTGGCGAGGTACGAGGGGGGCGAGGCTCAGTTCGACATGGGTGGCACATTCGAGTTGGCCGCGACAACGCGCAGAGCTGTGCGAGGAGAGATTCGTGGAGATCCCGGTGCGTGCGCGGCCAAGTGCTGCCAGCGCCCGCTTTGCATTCCCGATCGGCGAGCGATGTTTGTTCATTCTGGTCGTCGGCCACCAGTTCAGTGCACCGTCGCAGGTGGTTGCAGTGGGCTTTCTGGTGAGGTAGATTGCTGACCCGAGCATATCGGATTGCGTTGCATTCAGACTCAGATCGGACATGCGGCGGGGTAAGATCGGCGGCGTCCTCGTCTCGATACAGAGTCAGGCTTTGTCGAGATCTCGTTCGGTTGATCTCAGATGTAGAGTGTCTCGGTCTCCCAAAGGCGGTCAGCTGTTGCAAATCCGTGAGTGAGCATGTTGCTGCCCGATTTCCCGTGCTCTTTTCCGTGCCCCTACTCTCTCACATGTGTAGATACCAGTGGGTCTCTAGGGATTGCGTCGCTACGTCTGTCAGCAGCGTTTTGCCCGCCGACGTGACCTGCTTAGGGCTACAGTGCCCTGGCGTAAGGGCCCGAAACGGCCGCAGGAAACATGCCTCCCGCCTTCGCCCGTCGGAACTAATCCCCGCCTGTTTCCACGATACTGTCGTTTACACTGTTTGAAGCGCCCTGCGGGCGCGCTACCTTGCGGTGTGAGCACGGCTTCTGTGTTGGAAATATGATTTGGGTGTGGCTTCAGGGAGTGGCGAGTCGAGGCGCCCACCCCTCTTGCCTCGGATCCGAGTCGCTTTGACTAGCGAGCTTAGTAGAGATAACAGTTCCACGCTGAAAAACGAAGGGTCAATCATGGGGGCGCGTGCGCAGTAATGACTTAGCGGGGTTTTGGGGTGTCGGTCTCATCGGACCCCACTGGTGTTGCTCTGAAGTCATCCTGGCTTCCCTTCCGAGTCGCCTGGCTCGACCTCCCTGTTCTCCTTTTTTTCTCTTCGCCAGGGTGTGGCTTCAGAAAGTGGCGAGTCGAGGCACCCGCCCTTCTTGCCTCGGATCTGAATCGCTTTGACCAGCGAGCTTCGGAGAGAGAGAGAGAGAGAGAGAAAGCAGTTCCCCGCTGAAGAGCCAAGGGCAAGTCATGCTAGTTTCTCGATGTCTCTATTTCCCCCCGCAGGCCGTCTGGCAGTAACACTTGTCGTTTCTGACTGTTTTCGCTTTTCTGATTCGCGTGCATTCTGGTTGTACCATATGGCGGTTCCATCTTTTGATTGTGTCATGTGTATCGGCGCTTATACCGTCTGGGGCTGGCATGTTGCGGATGGCCAATTGAATCTCCCAACATTGCTGAGTGTTGGGTCGTCGTTTTTACTCCGCCGCGCTGCGTGTCTCCTCACAGCTCCTGCCTCCCGCTCCCTCCTCCTCCTCCTCCTCTTCCTCCCTCTCCCACGTCGTATTACCACCAAATTCAGCAAACCACGCACGCGGATCGTGGCCCATGGGGAGATCCCCCTCTATGGCCCCCTGGATGCATCGGCAACCCGTCGCCGCGCCCATGTCGGCACACCCTTCGCACGGATCGCGCCCCATAGGGCCGTTGCGTGCGTCCGCAGAGCACCTCCGCTCCCATTTTGGCGCGCCTCTTACGCAGATCGTGGCCCACAGGCGCAAATCCGGGCGGGACTTCGCCAGTCGCTGCGGGGTTGGCCACTGCGCAACCGTCGCCATTGTCGTGGGCTCCTGAGAGGCTCGGCGGAGTGGTGTCCCACGCAGATCCAGGTGGGACCTCGTCCTCCCATCGGGGGTTGGCCACTGCGCGACTGTCGTCACTATCGTGGGCTCCAGGGAGGCTCAGCGGAATGGTGCTCCGCGCAGATCAGGTGGGACCTCGCTCGCCCCTGGGGGCTGCGAGCTGTGAAAGTGTCACCGTAGTCGTGGGGCTGCTGCGGGGTCCAGCGGAGTGGTGTCCCGCGCAGACGCTAGCGGGACCTCGCCCTCTTCTCGGGGGCTGGCCACTGCGCATATGTGGCCACTCTCGGGGCCACAGCGCGAAGTCAAATTCTTTACTTTTCGTCTTCCTTTTGCATCTCCCCCTTCCAACTGTTTTCCCAATGGTTGTAGATGGGTTTGGTACGTCGCAGGGTTTTTCTCAACCCTTCCTTGGCTGGGTATTTGTTTTGAATAGAGCACTGACTGCCCCGTCCTTCTCCTTCTCCTTCTCGCCCTCTCCTCGCACTCCTCATCCTTTCGCCTCCCTTCTCCCTCCTCTCCCAGTCTCCTCCCGCCTGCGTCCTGCTTCGTGCCCGCGGCTAGCTCGGGTGTCCCCACTTGCGCAGAGGAGATGCCGTGGGCCCCTGGGAGGCCCAGCAGAAGTACGTCTTACGCTGATTACCACGAGACCTCGCCGTCCCCTGGGGGGCTGCGATCTGCGAAGCTGTCGCCACTTTCGTGGGCTTCCGGGAGGCCCAGCGGAGGTGCGTCTTACGCAGATCACCACGTGACCTCGCCGTCCCCTGGGGGCCTGTGATCTGCGAAACTGTCGCCACTTTCGTGGGCCCCTCGGAGGTACATCTTACGCAGGTTATCACGAGACCTCGCCGTCCCCTGGGGAGCAGCGATCTGCGAAACTGTCGCCACTTCCGTGGGCCCCTGGGAGGCCCAGCAGAGGTACGTCTTACGCAGATCACCACGAGACCTCGACATGCCCTGGGGGGCTCCGATCTGCGAAGCTGTCGCCATTTTCGTGGGCCCCTCGGAGGCTCAACGAAGGTGCGTCTTACGCAGATCATTGCGAGACCTCGCCGTCCCCTTCGGTGCAGCGATCTGCGAAGCTGTCGCCACTTTCGTGGGCTTCCTGGGAGGCCCAGCGGAGGTGCGTCTTGCGCAGATCACCACGAGACCTCGCTGTCCCCTGGGGGGCTCCGATCTGCGAAGCTGTCGCCACTTTCGTGGGCTCCTGGGAGGCCCAGCG
>CAUYUJ010010491.1:333993-336493 GCA_963575745.1 Prorocentrum cordatum | reverse complement strand
CGGGCATCGATTACTTGAACGTCTTCGCCAAGCATTTCGACCGCGCGGGCCTCACCCTCGGCGGCCTCCTATGAGGAGACGACCATGAGGATGTTGTGGCTCTGAGCCCTGAGTGCCGTCGCACAATGGCCCTGCGTAGCGTCAAGGTATCGCCTTGACTCGGGGGCTGCCGCACGCCGCTCCGCGTCGCTGCTGTCTGCTGATCTCAACACAGGAACAACATCTTGGAGGAGGGTGGATCTGTCGCTGCTTTCTTCCCCTGACCTCTCGTCCTCTCCTTCTCTCCTCTCCTCGCGTCGCCTCATCTCCTCCCTCCAGCAACTGCTACCACTAGCTCTCCAGAGTAGCACGGCAGCATAATGCAGACAGTCTATGCGCCGAGTAATTGGGTTGATAGTAGTAATACCAAGAATCATGAGTTCGTCCACGGACTTTACTTGCGTTTGCATGCTCACTGGGCCTTTTGCCCATCTATCAGTTGGCGCGCATTTGGCGCGTCGACTGCTTCGCCGTCTGTTAACTGACTTGCCCTCTGGTTGTCAGAACGTGCAGCACAAAAAAAAGGTGAGAAGGGATCCGGTCTTTGAGGTCATGCGCACTACTAATCGCCCGGCTGACAATGTTATCACGGATGCACTCAATTATGATCCGATCGGCCATATGTGGGCCGTACATCGAATTGGATTGGGGTTCGCGTTTTTATGTGCGTCTTTCTTCCTCCCGATTCGATCATGTGTGCAGATGCGCGCGCCGCATCGGTCGACTCGTTAGTGCACCCGGACCCAGTGGAGTTCCTCCTCCTCCTGCCTCTTTTCCTCTCGATGCGATGCCGAGGGAGTGCTTAAATCAGTGCCGACTGATGTACGGGTGGGATACTGCGGTGTGAGGTTGATCTAATTTAAACTCTTTGTCTGGCCATCCGTGTTCGCAGCGCAAGCGCCCTGCACTTGCCCTGATCTTGCTCTCTGGCCAATTTGCTTCTGGTCAGCCCGCCGATTGGAGTAGGGGCGCGTTCCTCACCCGAGTCCAAAGCACAGTTTCTCCTCCTCCTCCTCCTCCTGCTCCTCCTCCTCCTCCTCCTCCTCCCCTCTATTCAGTCGGTGCGCGAGAAAGTTAAGCTCCTCCCTCTCGCTCTCCTCAAGGCGGGCAGTCCCGCTCACAGGACCGCTCCTGGGGCGAGGTAGAAACCATCGACGAGGGTCACTGGCGGAGGCATTGCCAGCGAAGCGGGTGCAGCGAAAAACGCTGGGTGCGCAGAGACTTCGTGCTGTCGGGGAGTGGCCAGGGGCGCCTGCCCCCTTCTCCTCGCGCAGTGAGGAGGGGATGGGAGGGAGGGGCATGATGTCATATGTGGCGCGAGCGCACCTAGCTTGTTGTCTCCCCCTCTCCCCTCCTCCCCCCTCCCCCTTTCCCTTGCTCCCCCGCCTCCCCCTCTCTCGCCCCCTCGCCCCCTCGCCTCCCCGTCCCCCGTCCCCCCCTCCCCTCCCCGTCTGCCCCGCTCCCCTTCCCGTCGAGCGGGGCGTCCGATCGGCTCGAGAGTCTCGGGCCCAGCGGCCCTCCGAGGCCTGCTGCGCCTTCCCTCCTGCTCCTCCATCTCGTCATTCTCCACCTCGTCCTCCGGGCTCGAGTATCCTGGGCGACCACCCCCCGCGAGGTGAACGGCATCCGCGGCAGTGCGAAGGAGATCATCGCCAACATCAAGGGCGGCGCAGAATTGTCAGTAGTAAGACAGAGGGGTCGGGCGCCTTCCCGCCACCCCCTTCGCGAGTTGATCATGATGCGAATGGTCAAGGGACTATTCGCGCAACTAGCGTAGAGTCTTACGTGTGTGAACCCCACTCTGTGTGACGCTGTGTGTGTGTGTGTTTCGCTTTCTGCCCAACCACAGCATTTTGCTTCTTCCGGTACTTCGCCGCCGGGTTCCTGTCCAAGGCGTTCCTTTGCAAGCACATCGTCTTCGGCACCGCCTGATTCCGGGGCTTTGCCCCCTCCTGGCCTTGATGTGAGGTCCCTCTTTCTGCCCCCCTCCTAGCTTAGCTTAGCTTAGCTTAGCTTCGACCGGAAGAGGTGCGCTCTCGACCCGCGGATCAAAAAGTTTCGCTTTCTGCGCCTGATTCGGTACGTCAGAGCGAGCATGTCCAGTCAGTGTGGCGCACGTTCTTCAGGTCCATGCTTGGATTTCTATTGACACCGGTGCGGATCTTTCCGCGTCGCAGTGGCTTTGAATTGTAGTTAATATGTCGAAGCGCGTGGGTTCAGGCTTGACTGCGTACTTTCTATTCAGGCCGCTCGTCAAGTCATTGCAATGGCTGCATGCTCCAGGTCGGTTACCTGTTTGCGCGTTTGGCGCGAACCTTCCTGGTGTGCGCCTTGCGCTGCCTCATTTTCCAGAACAGGGTGTTTGCCAGCGTGGACCCGAATCGGTGAGTTATGGCATTCTGGCCGTCTGAACTGTGTGATGCAGCCTGTGTGTTGCGAGCATTGCGGCGCACGCTGTACA
>CAUYUJ010010491.1:233993-328993 GCA_963575745.1 Prorocentrum cordatum | reverse complement strand
GGTTATTCGTGTGAATTTCCTGGTAATGACGATGATGAGGCGGAGGATGAGTATGGTGATGCTGCTGATGATGATGATGATGATGATGATGATGATGATGATGATGGCGATGACGATGGTGGCGATGATGACCATGATGCTGATGATGATGATGACGATGATGATGATGATTATTATTATTATTATGCTGCTGACGGTGGTGATGATGATGCTGATGATGATGCTGATGATAAGGATGATGCTGGTGATTGTGAGGATGACAATGGTGATGATGATGATGATGATGATGATAACGATTGATGCTGATAACGATGTAACAATTGATGATGATAATGATGACGATGATGATGACTCTGCTGATGACGATGATGATGATGATGATGATGATGGTCCTGATGCTGCTGCTGATGATGATGATGATCATGATGATGAGTGTCTCGATGATGATGATGATGATGATGATGATGATGACTATGATGGCGATGATGACGATTCTGATCATGATTATGCTGATGATGATGCTGATGATGCTGATGATGCTGATGCTGATGATGACGATGGTGATGATGATGCTGATGATGATGAGGATGATGAGGATGATCATGATGATGATGATGATGCTGATGCTGATGATGATGACAACGATTGGAGATGATAACGATGAAGATGATCATGATTATGCTGATGATGATAATGATAATGATGACGATGCTGATGACGATGAGGGTGATGATGATCATCATGATGATGATTGTCTCGATGACGGTAATGATGCTTATCGGGATGGAGATGGTGATTGTGATGGTGATGGTGATGGTGATGGTGGTGATGATGATGCTGACACTTACTGCACAATCGTGCTTACGATTTTGATGATGATGCTTGTGATGGTGGTGGTGGTGGTGGTATGAGGAGCCTGACCTCGATGGTGATGACGAAGACGCCGACGACGCCGACCTCGACGTTGACGACGACCTCGACTGCGATGATGATACTGATGATGATGATGATGCTGATGATGTTGATGATGATGGTGATATTGATGATGATGATGATGATGATGATGATGGTGATGGTGATGGTGATGGTGATGGTGGTGATAGTGATGATGACACTTACTGCACGATCGCGCTTACGATTTTGATGATAATGATTGTGATGGTGGTGGTGGTGGTGGTGGTGGTATGAGGAGCCTGATGACGATGGTGATGACGACGACGCTGACGACGGCGACCTCGACGACGACGACCTCGACGGCGATGATGCTGATGATGATGATGATGGTGATGGTGATGGTGATGATGATGGTGATGATGATGGTGTTGTTGATGATGATGCTTATGCTTATGCTGCTGCTGATGATGCGATGGTAATGAGGATGATGATGATACTTAAGGTGACGATGGCGAGGATGTTGCTGCTGCTGATGATGATGCTGAAGATGGGTTCTCGTTATCTCGCCCTTACACGAGGAGGAATAAGTGGAGGAGGAGGAGGAGTGGGAGGAGGAAGAGGAGGAGGAGGAGGAGGAAAATGAAAAACACGAAGAAGACTCAGAATAATCATAATAATAATAATTCGAGGAGGAATGAACTTAATAAGAACAATAAGGGGAATCTACTAAGAAAACATATTAATGACGAATAGCAGTAATACGATTCATAATAATAATAGCAGTAATATGAGCGAAAGTGGTAATAGCAGTAATGATAATACTAAGAAGAAGGATGAGGAGGAGGAGGAGGACGAGGAGGAGGAGGGAGGAGCGACTTCAAATCTCGAAGAACCTCCTAACGAAGTAGCCAACGTTGCAGAGAGAACTTCCGGGCCTCAAGCCCCGAGGAGCACGCCAATGGTGTCGAGGAAGGCGTTTTGCTGCCCCAGGTGGCCATCTCCTCTTATGATTTCTTCTTGCAGTTCGCCCCATTGCCCCCCTTGTCCGCGCACATGCCTCGGGCCATGATGCGCTAACCCCCCCCCCTCTTCCTAGGGCCCCTTCTTCGGCGCCCGCGAACGCGGATGTTTCGACCCCAGGCCAGAGGTGTCTTCGTACTTACGCTCGTTTCGCTCTAGACTAATTGCTCCGAGATGGCGGCCTCTGGGAGGAATGAGGCGGGAGGAGAGAGTCAGAGAAAAGAGCAGGAGGCAGAAATGGCGGAGGCGGAGGAGGAGGAAGAGGAGGCGGTAGACTGGTGGAAGAGGACGGGTGCCTCAAGCTGCAGTTGCTTCTCCCCCTTGTCTAGAAATCTAGCGACGCGGAGGTAGTGGCTGCTGGGTGCGTGGAGAAATGGAACGAGTCTCACCCGGACGCCGCGGTGCGCAGAAATGACCGCATAATAGAGGTCAACGGCACCAGAGGAAAGTGTAAAGAGCTGATGGCGAAGCTGACGGCGAAGGATCGCGTGGGTTTGCCGAAGTCCGAGGGCGGCAGGAAGAGAGGGGAAGGGAGGGAAAGGCACAAGCGGGGTTTAGCATCATAATCAGGCGAGCATGATAGTAAGTGGACACATGGCTGTTAGATACATACACATGTATGTATGACTGTATGTACGTATGTATGCATGCATGCATGTATATATTCCTGCATGTTTGTATGCATGTATGCATGTATGTATGCATACATGCATGTCTAGTTATATTCGTATTATATATAGATCGGTATGTAGGTATGCATGCGCGTATGCATGCATGCATGTATGTATATATGTGCGTGTATGTATGTATGCATGTATGTACGTATGCATACATGTATACTATATGTAGGTGTGTATAGATGTATGCATGTATGCATGCATGCATGTATGTATGTATGTATGGATTCATGTATGTATGCATATATGTATGTATGTGTGTAGGTATGTGTGCATGCATGCATGCATGTATATATGTATGTATGTATCTATGTATGTATGTATGTGTGTGTATGTGTGAAACCCTTCAGGCCGAACCTCTTGGCTGCTACCTGGACGTGGATTGGACTACCACCCCAGGCCGCTACCGACCACCCGGTGGCACAACGTTGCGCATCGCCTTCGTGGTCGTCCTCATCTCCTGGGCCTCTCCTTACCAGTTTGTGGCACCTGGTGCACTTCGCCTACCTAGTATTCCTCGACCTCACGGGCGCCGACCTGGTCACGGCCCTCCTCATGCAGCACTCGAGGATGGTGATTCTGGCGCGCCGTTGACGGCAACACTTCGCTCTCCCTCCGGGAATTCGCCTCCGGCTCCTGTCCAAGGCGTACCTTTTCCTGTGCAAGCTCTTCGGCGCCGCCTGCACCCCGCGCCCTCCGGCCGTCTGAGGCCCCGCCCGCCCGCGCCTTGTCTCCCCAGTTAGTGCCTTGCGCGCCCCGCCTAGCTCTTACCTGGAAGAGGCCCGCTCTCGACCCGCCGACCAAAAAGTGTTGGTGTGTATGTGTGCATGTTAGTATGTATGCATACATGTATGTATGCATGCATGTGTGCATGTATGTATGTATGTATGTATGCGTGCACGCGTGCATGCATGCATGCGTGGATGCATGTTTGTCTTTATGTCTGCATATAGGTGTGTTTGTTTGTCTGTCTCTCTTTCTGTCTGAATGCATGTTTGTTTGTATCAATTTATGTTTGTACTCGTTGATACACAGCGCATTCATATATACACATATAGGTTGTCTGCCTTTGTTGTACATCTATACATGTAGATATGTGTGTGTCATGCCGACAAGGTGAGATCAGGCATTGTGCGTGGAGTGATGTCTTCGGGAAGAAACATCACTCCAGGGGGCCCTCGCCTATTGGCTTGTCGAACATTTGTGCGTCACCGTCTGCTGGAGGGGGGGCGGGCGGGGTCGGAAAAAATACGTGGGGAGGGAAAGGAAGCATGATGGGAGGGAATCTGGGTGACAGCCAGAGGGCAGGAGGAGGGAGGGAGGGAGGGATGGGGATGCGGGGGAGGGGGGGGTTAGGGGAGGCTGGGGAATGGCTGGGGGAGGGAGGAAGTTGGGGAAGTGTTGAGATGAGGGTTCCAACGCAGTCGCAGGGTGGCGTTTAGGGTTCGGTATAGTCCTCTTCCTCTTCCTCCCCTCTTCCTCTTTGCCTCCTCTATTCTCTTTTTCTTTCCTTTCTCATCATTTTTTCCTCCCACTCTGTCGTCGTCGTCGTCGTCCTTCTCATACTCCTTTTCATCGTTTGCTTCCTGCTCCTCCCCAACCTCCTCCCGAACCTTCCTCATCCTCATTTTCCATCCCTTCTCGTGATAAAGTGGACCGTGCAAAGAGACCCTGAACAGCAGCGGTTCATGAGATGGGTCGAAAGATAAGGGGGCGGGTTTGGTGTGAGTGGTCACTGCCGGGAGAAGCCGAGTACGACACGACACGGCACGGCACATTTGTTGCATTGTAGCATATACGCACGGCACCGCACGACACGGCGCGGCCTGGCACGCCGGCGCGCCACGGCAGGCCATGGCACAGCACATTGCTCGCATTTTAAGATTTCGGCGCGGCACGGCAAGGCACGGCGTGCGGGCATTCCACCGCGCGGCACATTGTTCGCATTCTGGAACCGAGGCACGTCGCGGCACTGCACACTCTTCGCTCTTTGTGGTTGAGAAGCGGGTTCTCTTAAATGCACTTCAGGCCTCTTGCAGCATTCGCGGCGTCGGTAAATAAGACCTCCTCGTCGCACCACCAGGCGTGTCGGTAGGGCGGTCTTGGCGTTGCGCCTGAGATTTCTTTTTTCCTTATAACCCTGAAGCTCGGCGTTTCCAACAGTTCCACGGAGGAAGGGCGTCAGGTTTACAGATGTTTGCTTTAGTTTTAGGGCCGTGCGCATTCGTCGTAACATCTTCTAGAAACATTGGGCTGATATGTGGTGGGTGATTTTCAATATGGGGCTCTCGCTTGATATTCCTTTTCAGGATGATGATATCGCTGGGGACTTCTTCAAACTGTTGTCAGAGGTCTCAATTCGTATAGCAGTTGCATGAGTGTAAGCATCCTCCGAATTGATGTCAATTAGATGTAGACATCGCAACAGTTTCACGGGTCAGTGGTGGCTGCCCTTCAAATGGGGCTCCCGCTGTACACTTCCTTGAACTTCCCTAAGTGTTTCGTTAAAGAGGCTTTTCTTAGAAGCGAAACAGGGTACAGAGGAGTCCCGCAGGGGTGTCGGGGAGCCCGAGACCGCGGGGTTCAGAGGCGGTGCGGCGGCGGTTTTGCCCGACATATCTTCCAAGTTGACTCTTGAATCGCGCTGTCGCCTGAATGCCAGCCATATTTTCGATCCATACGGCCATGCTGGTACAGACATGCATTAAGGTGTTCATGGCCTCACAATATGTTCAGGAATCGTGCTCTCACCTCAATGCTGGCTACATGCTGCTTCCCTGATAGCGTCTCGCTGGAGGGTTCGAATCGTGGTGCAAAAGAGTCCCACAGTCTCTCGCCCCTGTCCTGGATGCATCCTCCCTTAATAGCGTTTCGCTAGAGGGTTCTCGCAGAGGTAAAACAGGATACAGAAGAGTCCCACAGGAGAGTCGGGGAGCCCGGGACAGCTGGGTTCGGAAGCGGTGCGGCGGCGGTTTCGCCTGAGATATCCTCCCAACTTATTCTTGAATCGCGCTGTCGCCTGAATGCCAGCTACATTTTTGGTCCAGGCGGCTACGATCCCTTGCAACGAGTACACTCCGGTGTTCATGGCCTCACAGTATGTTAAGGAATCGTGTTCTCCTCTCACTACTGGCTACACCCAAGTAGATTTTCGCTAGAGGGTTCGAATAGATGGGAAAGAGGATTACAGAAGGGGCCCACAGGGGGAATGGGGGAGCCCGAGACCGCTCGGTCCGGAGGCGGTGCCGCGGCAGTTTCGCCTGATATTACTTCACAATGTATCTAAGAGGCTTACGCCATTCCGCCGACCCCCAGAAGAGGCGGAGTGTCCACGGTTGAGGCGTCGTGGGCTTCTTGGGCACTATCTGAGGACTCTTGAGGGCGTCTTGGGAGCTGTTTTGGGGCCCGGCGGAGCCTCTTGGAGGCAGTTCTGAAGCGTCTTTCGGTTCGTTTTTGAAGCCTCTTTTGGGCATCTCGGGTTCCTCTTTGGATGTATTGTGGGCCTCTTTTGGGCTGCCTGGGGGCTTCTTGGGGCATTTGGGGGGCCTCTTGGGGGGAAAGATAGGATGATCGGTTCGCGTTCTCCCTCTTTACCTCTCTTGGGGTCCTCTTGGGGCGATCTTTGACCGTCTTGGGCCCCTCTCTGGGCCCCTCAAGGGCCGTCCTGGGGCCCTCGTAGGGGCCGCTTGGGCAGTTTTAGGGCGGTCTACGAGGCCTCTTGGGCCGTCTTGGAGCGTGGGAAGCTCGAGAAGGCGATAACCCCAGAAACAATGAAAAACGCAAGGACAAGTATCGTTTTTTGTTCTCGGGGCCCTCTTGATAAGGCTCTTGGGGCGTCTCGAATGCGTCTTGGGGCGTTTTGGAGCCATCGTAAGCGTCTAGGGCCAATCGTTTCGCGATTCGGGACCGTCTTGGAGCGTCTTTGAGGCCACGGAAGGCAGGTTTGGAAGCTCCGAAGTCTCCAAGGGTGCGCCGACGAGCGGATACCCCTCCATTGAAAGGAGAATTTTCCCGATTAGGCTTGCTTGAGAGGATTTTGGTTGGTTAAAGGTTGGTGCTTCCTTTTGTTACTATGCCCGTTTCTCGGAGGTTCGTCGGGTTCTCGGTTTTCTCGGGTTCCTCGGATTCCTCGGGTTCCTCGGGTTCCTCGGGTTCCTCGGGTTCCTCGGGTTCCCCGGGTTCCCCGGGTTCCTCTGGTTCCCCAGGTTCCCCAACTTCCCTGGTTTCTTCGGGGTCCAAGCAATGCGAATCAATGCCAAGCAATGCCAAGCAATGCCAAGCAATGCCAAGCAATGCGAAGCAATGCGAAGCAATGCCAAGTAATGCCAGGCAATGCGAGGCAATGCGAAGCAATGCCAAGCAATGCCAAGGAATGCGACGCAATGCCAAGCAATGTCAAGCAATGCCAAACAATGCCAAGCAATGCCAAGCAAGGCCAAGCACTGCGCCCATGCAACAGGAATCTTTCCCCTAATTGGGGTCGCGCCAGGTTCATTTGACCCTGGGGAGGGCAAAAGGGGAACGGGGGACAGCCAATCATCTCACACGCCTTCTCACCCCCGGCAAGCGGGGGTCGGCGAATTCAGGAATCATGCTCTCGCCTAAATGCCAGCTACATTTTCGTTCCAGATCGTCACCATTCCTGGTGCAAAAACACACTGAAGTGCACATGGCCTTCGTGCTTTGTTCAGGAATCGTGATGTCGCTTCAGTACCGGCTACATTTTTCCTTGAGGGCGTCTCGCGGGAGGGTTCGAATATTGGTGCAAAAAAATCCCACAGGGTTCTCTGAGGTAAAACAGGATACAGAAGAGGTCCACAGGGGTGTCGGGGAGCCCGGGGCCGCCGGGTTCGGAGGGGGTGCGGCAGTTGTTTCGCTTGAGGCTCGTGCTCTCGCTTGAATGCCGGCCACATTTTTGATCCAGACGGCCAGTGGCGAGTGGCAAGCTCGTCCTCTCCACCATTGACTCCAGCCAAAGTGGTGAAGCCGACGTCGTTGTCATCCTAACGACCAGGTCCAACGGGCGGCACGATTTGGGCTTCATGGATAACGCCAACCGTGTGAACGTTACCATCACCAGGGCGACGCGGAGCGTCGTGGTCATCGGTGATGGAAGGATGTTTGCAACTGCCTCCTGGTCCAGATTGCGTGAGTTCTCAGAGTATGGTCGCCTCGCGAAGCTGTGGGTGCGGTTCCAGGAGCCAAACACAAAGCGGACGGCGCAAGGAGCTAGTGATCGACCCGGGCTTCGACCCCATCGCCCGCCTGGCCACCTGGGTCACCGCGCCAACCACCCTTTCCCACACGGGCGACGAGGCGGTAAAGAGGATCGGCAGCGCTATGGACAAAGCTCGGTCCTCTATGGGAAAGAACTTTGCAGATAAGACTGCCGCACCGCTAGATCTTTCCTTTCGCTGGGACGCCCTGGGTGATTCCATACAGAAAGGTCTGCAGAGGCTGATCGAGGACCTCTGGGAGTAGTCCTCTATACAGCTTCGGGTTTTCACCCTCGCCAGTTCTCCATTGCCGACGCCCCGCGTGAGCCAGGCATGTTCGACCGTGAGGCCTGGAGCCACCTGGGGTTCTGCTACGACGTGGACCTCGGGATCGATGCTAGCAACCTCGTCTACAACATGACGTGGGCAGCGTTGGTCTGGGTACTCGGCCTCGGCGCGCCTTGGAGAGAAAGCCCTGGCCGTAACTGCAGAGTCCCATCCACCCATGCCCAAGGTGCAGGGGCGCGGCCACAGACCCAAGGACAATAAGCGTTGCACTCCATCAGAGATTCTGCGTCAGTTCCCAAAGGCCCGGAGTGCGACCACGGGGGAATGCAGGCGGCACCGCGAATGCCCTGGCATGGAGAATCTGGCGCATTTACTACGAACAGCCAGAGGAGGCTCCCTGCTGCGACAAGGACTCCTGATCAGCGAAGGGCCCCCACTGGACACCCCGTCCCTCCGGGTTCTCCCGGTGGTGATGATGGTCCAGCTCCGCGAGCCCCGCGCCGCACTTTGGCCCTTCCCGTACCCTGAGTCCACGGGAGACATAGTGGAAACAGTCACGGGCATCTGCGTCCCCTGGCAGAAGTCCACCTGGAGCACTGGGCTGCCTTTGCCGCAGCATGGGGTCTGACGCTCAGCGCCCTGACCGCGCTGCGCGGTAAGTTCGAGGATGCCATCTTGCACATCAGCAGGCTCGCCACGTCGGTGCGCCATCACCCAGTCGCCCAATGGCACGGGTGCCCGCGCGCATGGGCGGAGATGCGAGACAGCAAGTTTATCCTGGAGGCGCGCATGGGGGTCCTGGAAGTGCTCGTCAAGCCGGCCAAGATTGATCCCCTTCGAGGCCACTGTTGCTCCATCTGCGCCCTGCGTATTCAGCTCGCCGGGTCTGATCAGGGACTCGGAGATCCAGACTCCATGGAAGGGCTGCAGTACATCGAAGGTGGAACTGCCATGTTCAGGAGGCGACTCGATCACGACAGGCCAGCAGCCCCCGCCCCAGGAGTGCTGCTGACACCTCCGCGGGTAGTCGACGGTCGTTTCGCCAGCACGGGCCTCAAGGAAGCCCTGTTCAACTGCGACGGTGACGGCTGCGCTAGGAAGGGGCTCGAGTACTCCGCAGGCACGTGGGAGGACGACGACACGAGGGAACTCCTGGCTCAAAACCGCCGGCAGGCGTACATGCTAGGCAAAAACTGCAACTGGCTATGCGAGCTATGCTGGATCGCCTCTGTGGAGAAGAAATGATTCCCACCGCCCACCGCCCCGCTTGGCTGTTACCCAGATAAGTCCATGGGCAGGCGAATCCTGGGCCACGCGTCCAGCCTGGCCGGCAAGCTGCAGGACAGGAGAGCATCATTGCTCCCGGCCCATCCCTGGCACGCCTCCCTCTCGGGTACGGGCTCGCACCGATGGCGGCGGCGCCCGGGGCGCTACGCGACCTATAGTCATGGTGGCCACCGGTGTTTTCCGACCGCAGGACGCCAACATGACCCTCCCAACCCGCAAGCTAGCGGACGGAAGATGAGGTTTTGACGCCCGCGCGTCCGGAACCTACACAGCCAGATGTGACACTTGGGGGCCTCTTGGGGGCCTCTTGGGGCCATCTTGGGGCCATCTTGGGCCTCTTGGGGCCTCTTGGGCGCTTCTTGGGGCCATCTTGGAGGAGATCGATCAAACAAGAGGGGGGGGATTAACTAGCGCCCCCCCCCCCCCCGAGACCAAACTGGGGCCAAAACCATAGTGCAACCAATGAGTTTCAGAAAGCCAAAAACGTTCAACCCCAGCTGCGAGTGCAACCTGGGGTGAATGTGTACCCTTTGGAAATGGCGCATGCCGTTCCCGTGTGCGTTGCGTTTCTGCGCGCCGACCCGGGCGGCGCGTTCTTGCGGCCACGACGCGCTTTGTGCGCGGTTTTCTTGCGCGGCCTTCCGCGCATGGTTGCTTCGGAGGCGCGGGATTGATTTGCGATTGCCCAGGCCAGGTTCGGTTGGTCGAAATTGATGTCCCGCCGCGCGGGGCTGCGCCCAGGAAGCAATCAGGACGTAGCGTTTTTTTTTTTTTTTTTTTTTTTTTTTTTTTTTTTTTTTTTTTTTTTTTTTTTTTTTTTTTTTTTTTTTTTTTTTTTTTTTTTTTTTTTTTTTTTTTTTTTTTTTTTTTTTTTTTGTTGTTTGGGGCGCTGCGGCGTTATCAGCTGTCGGTGCCCGCGCAAGCGTTCGCTGGAGTAGATTTACTCAGCGGGACCTTCACCCCAGGTTGTGCTCATTTTTTTTTTTTTTTTTTTTTTTTTTTTTTTTTTTTTTTTTTTTTTTTTTTTTACGTTTTTTTTTTTTTTTTTTTTTTTTTTTTTTTTTTTTTTTTTTTTTTTTTTTTTTTTTTTTTTTTTTTTTTTTTTTTTTTTTTTCTCCCCCCCTTTTAATTCTTCTCCCGATGTTTGGTGGGACCTTCATCTGAGGTTGCGCATATAATTCTCCGAGGGGTTCACCTGGGGTTCCACGTGTAGGTTTTCCCCGCGGGAGTAAATTTACTCGCGGCATGCGCCGTCCCCCCGGCCAGTCCGAAGCCCCTCGCCCCGCCGTCTACCTCCCTCGTCGCGGGCGCGGCGGGAGGGTGGGGGGTGAAAGGGGGTGAGGAGGGGTGAAGGGTGAGGGGGCATGGAAAACGAAGGGATGGTCGGATGGAGTTACGGGGTCAGGGATGCCAAGTTGTACTTCAGGGATCGTTAGCACAATCTCCGAGTTGTAAATGATGGCGGCGGGGTGGGCTGAACGCGGCTGGGGGCGTGGTTCGAGCGCGCCGCGCCCTCGGCGCAACGCAAGGGCACTGGGCGCACCCCAGGTTGCACTCGCATCTGGGGTTGAACGTTTTTCTCCTCCCGAATTTTGGTTCCCTCGCCGAGGCCGTTTTGGCATTCTCGCCGAGGCCTCTTGGAGCATCTTGGGGCCTCTTGGGGGTCTCTTGGGGGCCTCCTGGGTGCCTCTTGGGGGCCTCTTGGGGCCATCTTGGGACCATCTTGGGGCCATCCAGGGACCTCTTGGGCCTCCTGGGCGCTTCTCGGGGCCATCTTGAAGGAGATCGATCGTGCAAGAGGGGGCATTAATTAGCGCCCCCCCCCCAGGAGGCCAACATGGGGCGGCCAAAACCTTAGTGAAACAAGTGATTATGGCTTCCTCGCCGAGGCCGTTTTGGCATTTCCGCAGAGGCCCCGCCGAGCATCTTGGGTGCCTCTGGGGGGTCTCTTGGGGCCTCTTGGGGGTCTGATGGGGGCCTCCTGGGGGCCTCTTGGGGGCTTCTTGGGGCCATCTTGGGGCCATATTGGGTCTTGTTGGGGCCTCCTGGGCGCTTCTTGGGGCCATCTTGGAGGAGATCAATCAAATAAGCGCGGGGCATTAATTAGCCTTGCCCCCCCCCTCCCCCCCCCAGGAGGCCAACATGGGGCCCAAACCCTAATGCTATCAATGAATTTGGCTTCCTCGCCGAGGCCGTTTTGGACGCTCTGACACCTCGCGCCCCCCCCCCTCCAGGTCCACGGGGAGGGGGTGGGGGGAAGGGTCAAGTTACCCCCTCCCCGCCCGCGAGCCGTCTCGCTCACCCCCGCCCGCCCTCCCAACACATGCGTAGCGCCCGCCGCCGCCGCCGCCGCCGCCTCCGCCGCCGCCGCCGCCGCCGCCGCCGCCGCCCCCCGCTGCCAGACCGCCGCCGCCGCCGCCGCAGCCCTGCCGCAACCGCCGCCGCCGCCGCCGCGCCGCCGCCAGCCGCCGCCGCCGCCGCCGCGCCGCCCGCAGCCGCCGCCGCCGTCGCCGCCGCCCCCCGCTGCCAAACCGCCGCCGCCGCCGCAGCCGCCTCTCTGCCGCCAATGCCGCCGCCGCCGCCGCCGCCGCCCCCGCCGCCGCCGCCGCCGCCGCCGCCGCCGCCGCCGCCGCCGCAGCCGCCGCAGCCGCCACCGCCGCCAAGTGTTACCATGTATTGTTTTTTGACAGGGATGGGGGGGGGGCCGCATCGGGTTGGCTGCGCGTGTTCCGAATTTGGAGGAAAAGTGTGTTTGCATTGTTTTCTTTACAAGGGATGGTGGTGGGGGGGGGGTCGGCATGGACCTTGGTTGCCCCCCAGTCGCCTGGGGGAGGGGGTGTTTATTTTTAGGGAACAGTGATAAGCCCCTCCCCCGAAGGGAAAGAAGGAGGGGTGGAAGAGGAACCGCTCTTATACACCGGCGCCCAGAGGGCTGGTGGGAGAAGGAAATCGATCAAACAAGAAGGGAACATTAATTAGCGTCCCCCCCCAGGAGACCAAAATGGGGCCAAAACCTTGGTAAACTAATGGTTCAGGCTTCCTCGCCGAGGCCGTTTTGGCATTCTTGCGGATGCCTCTTGGGGCATCTTGGGTGCCCTTGGGGGGTCCCTTGGGGCCTCTTGAGGGGGTCTTTTGGGGGCCTCCCGGGGGCCTCATGGGAGCCTCTTGGGGCCATCTTGGGGCCATCCAGGGACCTCTTGGGGCCTCCTGGGCGCTTCTTGGGGCCATCTTGGGGGAGATCTATCACAGAAGTGCGGGGCATTAGTTGGCCTCGCCCCCCCCCCCCCTCCAGGAGGCCAAAATGGGGCCAAAACCATAGTGCAATCAATGATGTTGGCTTCCTCGCTGAGGCCGTTTTGGGCGCTCTGACACCTCGCGCCCCCCCCTCCAAGTCCATTGGGGGGGTCCCCGAAGGGGAAGAAGGAGGGGTGGAAGAGGAAACGCTCTAAACCACCGACGCCCAGAGGGCTGGTGGGACTCCTCAGACCACACACCCAGAGGGTTTTTGAGGCTTCGTGTATCCCCACCAACCCATCCAGAAACAGCTGCCAGGGGAGTTGCTTGAAACACTTTAAACGGAGAAGGTTAAAGGCGAGGTATAAATCGAGCATGCACCGCTGCCGTGCCTGGCTCAAGCCGGGCCCGGCCAAATATATGACTGTGCCTCACCGAGGCGCACTATTCGCATCTGAGATCGGAAAAGACCTTTCCATTGACGATGCCCATCCTATCCTTTACTCCAGATCCCATGCTTCGTCTTGCTCTCTTGCTCATGCGATATGAGCCAAAGCCTGGGATATGGGAGCGCCTAAGGCGGACTACATACCTAAGCTTGCCAGCTTGTTTTCGACTTGGTAGCGGAGCTGGCTACACTCTCGTGTGGCTGGCTCTCGCTCTGATTCCTGTAATCCACGGCACAACTTGGTGGACTACTACTACGGTGGAATACCATGTTGCGCCGGCTCTGCGAGGAGCGGAGCCAGTCCGCGATCGAGCTAGCGGGGCAACCCGCGAACTCGAGACGCTCTCTCCTACTTCGCTGCGCTACTTCACTCCCGACTTCCACCAGATGCCAATCGGCAACTCGATCGAGAACGTGGTCACCCTGCGGGGCTACCCGCAGCGGGGCCACCTGCATCCCGTGCCAGTCAGGCGCCTCACGGCTACTACGCCAGAGCCTGACAAACCACAGCCTAAACCAATCACCGAAACCGAAATGCACATGCATTGGATTAAGATAACTATCTTCGGCATTCTGCGGGTAATAATGGGATGTGCTGTGGGATACATGCGGCAGGGGATGGACGACACGCGTACTACTGGCCCTTCATGGGACCCTGCCGGTACTACGCCTTTTCGCGAATACGTTCGCGAAGTACATGCATGGTTAAACGTAACGAGCGGCAATATGACACCACCACAACAAGCTGCAGCACTACAACGAGGCCTTCAAGGTCTGGCTCGTCGTATCGCCATGCAGGTCCCCTCCCAGATCATCAATTATGGTGTAACTGTCAATGGACAGCCAACGGATGCAGTAACATATATACTGTACTTACTGAGCACCAAATTTGAAAATCTGGAAGATGAGCGCCAGCTCAACTCTGGCACTGCCCTTATCGACTTCCGCGTCGAAAGGGGCGAGCGAATCGACTCAGTGTTAGCTCGATTCGAGATGGCCCGTGACGAGGCTAACTCTGTTGGATTTGTCATCCCCAACTTTCAGATCCTAACGCTGATTCTCTTCAGGGCGTTAGGCGTTGGCGCGTCACGAGCCCAACGCCTGCTTGAGCCCTTCAATCACCAGATGCCCCGAACACAAGCAGACTATGACAGACTGCTGACCAGGATGAGGAACTACGGACATGTTGCCGAGCGCTCTCCTGGCAACATAGCGGGTATCTTCACAGGGCACCACTCACATGCAGGTGTCTATGCCACGACTGCGGGGTCACCCGCTGGTCCTGGCGAGCCAAATCCCTGGGCTGACCCAGCCGATATGCCCAACGAGGCCACTGCCCTTTAGGGCAGACCGGCCAGGCATCGGCAGAGGCAGCTGAGGCGAACGCCTGGTCGAACTATTCGCCAGGCGCCGCCTACACTGCAAGCCCGCCCTCGGGCACAACCCTCTGGGGCCAAGCGGAGTCATCCGCTCAAGGGTCTCAGCCACCCTCACCGTTTGAATCTGGCACTGACACGGATACCTCATCTGACGATGAGCACAATGGCATAGTCTCTGCTGGTAATGACTACCCAGCGGATGACACTCACCTCTCTGAACAACAAAGAGCGGAAGCCGCCTTTATGGCTTATCGCAAATCAAAACGCCGTTGGAGGCGCTTTATGAAGAAACCAGTCAGAAAGGTGAGACGTGCAGTACGCCGACATTTCAAACGATTTGGAAAGGGTCGTGGCAAAGGGGGTCGCAGACGCCGCATGCATGGTAGGGGTATTACTGCTTTCCTCACGTCCTTAACTGATATGGCTTTTGAAGAAGTTCTTATCGGAGGCAAAGGTCGGGGTCACAGGCGGACCTCCGGTAAGGGAAAAGGGCGGAGGGGCAACCCTAGGGACGCTTCTGGCAATGCTATGAAGTGTCATACATGCGGTAGCACAGAGCATTTGCGCGATCAATGCCCGAAGGGGAAAGGAAAGGGATCCGTACATTTGGCTCAAAATTCTTTTATGGATGACATATATTACGTTGACTACGAGTTTTACGTCAATCCAGACGCGGCTCCCGCCGCGGGCTCCTCCACGTATTACGTGATGGCCCGCTACGCTGAAGCAACCGTAGCCCTGGAAGACTACGCAGAGACCCTCTTCGACGAGTTCCACGGCTGGGACGAGGTCGACGAGGTCGCGTACAATGCTTGGTTCGGTCTTCCAGCGGGGCCACCCGCCGGCGACGAGGTCTCCGAAGCAGAGACCGTCCCGGCAACAGAGGAAGAACTCACCGCCGTGCTGGCACCGCAAGTAATTGGCATGCCGTTGCTGCCAAATCCTTCGCGGGCTGGTTCGGAGGCGGGAGACGCCGATGACGAAATGCGGGGCCATCCCGCGTATTCCGACTCCGAAGAAGCCGAAGAAGATTATAACGACATGCTCCAAGAGCAGGTTTCAGAAGCAATCCGACTCCTGAGTGCACCAGCACAGCAGCAGATGACTATGAACGAACTGCTGTCACACCCAGGAGTTGCACGTCTACGTCCATACTTGGATTCGAACATGTCAGCATCTCAGATGCTGACAGCACTCCAAGCTCTAGCGGGGTCACCCGCCGAAGAGACGCCAGACGCAACAGCGGGGCCACCCGCTTGGTCTATGGATGTATTCATGCAAGGTTGTGATCAAATGGACATTAACGACCTCACGATGGAGCAGTTAAACGACATCGGGTATTTCAGAAGCCCGTATCAAAACGTGTTCATGGTCCAGGACAGCTCAGAGGACTCGGAGGACATGCGTTACGCCAAGAGAGACAGGCGACCGTCGCCTCCCCGAGACTCAGAGCATGAAGATCAAAGGCCAATGACACGTGGTAGTGCGTCAGCGGGGCCAGCCCGCGGAAGGAGCCGTTCAGCTCCTAGACGCCCTACGCATGATGAATCGGGCTATCCATACAGTACTGAGCACTCCGTTGGAGTATCTGCTCAACAAGTGCCGGATTGGTACATCAGATGGTACCCCGGCTACTCGATGGATACTCTTCGCCACTGGTATTCTAAGGAGTATTGCACCAAAAGGGACGAAACTGGCGCGATAATACGTACCAAGGGTGGCAAGACCAAGACGCCAGAGGCTTGGGACAAAAGGGCTAAGAAACAGGAGATCATCAAGGATCGCAAGACATACAGGAAACAAGTATGTCAGTGCGAGCCCTTCAAAGGTCACATGCGCAGGTGTCCGATGGACCGCCCCTCCAGGAGCCCTCATCACGGAGAGACCCCGTGGAATTGGTCTCATGGAGATGACGCTGGCAACGTCCATGATCCTAACAAGGAGGTCCCTGGAGGAGGAAAGCGCATTACCGAAGCCGATCGCGTCCCTATGACCGAAGAGGTGGCCGACATCGTCAGGGAAAATTGGGTACAGCTTCCCAATGACCATCGCCTCAAGGAATGGAACCGCCGATTCCATAAAGAGGCGGGGTCACCCGCAGAATCCAGCAAAGAGGCGGGGTCGCCCGCAGAATCCAGCAAAGAGGCGGGGTCACCCGCAGAATCCAGCAAGGAAGCGGGGTCGCCCGCAGAAGCGGCACCAGCCGCTGGGTCTGCGGACGACGAGTGGATAGCTGTTGCATCTGCAGCCGGGTCCGCTGCCGGCACTGACCACACCGAACTAAATGAAGAATGGGCGGCGGAAGACGGCTCAGAAAATCCATTCCCTGATGGATGCGCCTGCTGGTACTACAGCTCTACGGCGCAGAAGTGGTTCTGCACGAGGGTACTTTACCGCCATGAGAATGGCAGGTACAAGCTGGCCATAAAGGGTACTGCCGACATCGACCAGATGAGGCAGGTCATCCATGATCATGGCCAGCCAGAAGGCCCTCCTAGAGACCCTCCTGGTCCACAACCGGGCAAGGGCAGCAGACCACCTCCAAGACCTAAAGCCGACTCCTCGTCTTCACCGCCTCCTGCGAAAAGGCACCCGTCCAAGAGCCCCGAAGGCACACATGGGCGGGCGAAGGCCAGAGGGATCGCCAAGACGGACGACCTTGAGCCGGCAGATCCTCCTGGTCTGTCCGTAACAGAGAGGAAGAAGGCTTTTGCTGGACCATCGACCCCGACGCCACCGGCGACCCAAGGCGATGTCAAGGACGAAGTTCGCGACAAGCCTCAGGCAGCTTTCCGAGGTGACTGGGCTCCAACTCTGCATCAGCCACGCCTTGCACCGCGACCAGGTTCGGCACGAATGAAAGCGCAGCCGAAGCCCGAAGCTGGGATGAGATCGGTGCGGGCAGAAGCGGCCGCCAAGGCTAAGGAGGACAAGGGCTCTGCGGGGCCACCCGCTAAAGCGGCGCCAGCCGCAACAGCGGGGACACCCGCAGAAGGCACTCTCTCAAGAGAAGAACGCTTCAGAGTCCTTAAAGAGTTTGGCGACCAACAGAAACTAACCGATGATGCAGCTACTGACAAAGGTCACCCGAACCCTGGCGCGGAGTCATCCGCAGGAGCTGCCTCGTCAGCCGCAGGTTCTGCAGGGCCACCCATTAAAGCGGCGCCAGCTGCATTAGCGGGGCCACCCGTCAAAGCGCCGCCGGCTGCATTAGCGGGGCCACCCGCACAAGGGCAGCCAATAATGTCTGTTCTCAGGAACATCCCTTTGGGAGCCATTGAATACTGGCAAGGCATTGAAGGCAGAGGCCCGAAGCGCACCATAAACCCACGAGTCACTCCAGACGATACGGACCGATATGAAGTCATTAATTGTCCGGTTCGTCGTAACTTCAAGTGCCACAGCGACTGGGAACGTGAACAACAGACCGTGGGAAATATGTTGCGAGACAGGCCGCCACTACGCGTTGCGCAGCATAAAGCAGAGCTCCTGAAGGTCATGGAGAGGTTCGGCATGGATCCGACTTTGCCGCGCGAAGGGCAGATGACCAAGGTATCAATATGGTTCTCTACGGCCCTACGCCATAGTCCATATTGGAAGGACGGATTCAACCGACACTTCGAAAAGATCAGCACTTTCGATCCATACGATGGCTGGGTTGTCGTTGACGATCTGCTGACAAACTGGACTGAAAATGATCAGTGGAAAGGCTATCGTGAAATGCACGAGGTGCTGATCAAGGGCAGGCCCCACACGTCATACGTGTATTGGGTGCTGCTAAACTGCTGTGAGATGATTGACCATCACGGCATGCAGAAGGGCAGGCTCCAGATGAAGTGCGTTGATGACAGCATGCTGCTGCCTCCCAGGTTTCGACCGAAGGCACGCAGGCCACAGTACTTCATCAGAGCCACGAACGGCCACAGCAGTCCAGGCATCCACTGTCCCGAGTCGCTGTACAAGCCGATCACAACATGGATGAAAGAACCAGACGACCCAGTATATTTCATCCACGGGACACAGTGGGAGTATGTCAAGGACATCCTTGCTAATGGCCTTTCATGCCTCGCACAGGACAACCCTAAGAGGAAGGGGGGGCGCCAATTTGTGCACGGCTGCCCCTACCTCCCGGGCGACCCGAGGATTCAATCGGGCATCCGTCCTGACTCGGAGGTGCTCATATTCTGCAGCATCAACAAGATGTTGTCCAGTGGCTTCTCTCTATGGAGATCAGCAAATGACATAGTCATGACACGGGGCCACGACGGACGTATACCGCCCGATCATATCCTCCAGATTGTGAGCATTGCGAAATATCGGGTCGGCGAAGCCTGGAGCAATCCGCTGGCTTATGACAAGTCGCGGAGGCGGGGCCAACCCGCGGACAGGATTCGCACTGATGACTACCTGCCACTTAAGATGTGTGACAGAACTCTGGGTGTAATGGAAGATCACGCCATGTACCTAAAGGGCTGGACTAAGACGGACGGTCGTCCATTCAATTTGGTCATGACCGAGCAAGATGTTGCTCCACGACCGTACGACACACAGACAGTCCTCATGATGAATGCCCAGGAGGACGTGGTCATGCCTGAAGCGGGGCCACCCGCAGGTGCGGGGACACCCGCGGCAGACACCTCTGACGGTTCATGGCAACAAGTGGTCACACCAGTAGCAACGGTAGCATCTCCTTTGAGGCCGGACCAGCAGTCATGGGTCCAGGCCCTCAACAGCCATTTGACATCAGCCGACGTCTCTGGACTAACCGATCAGCTATACCGTGCTGACCCGTGGGCGGTGCATACAGGTATCCAAGACGCACAGCAGAGGAACCTGAACCTGCGCCCTCCTGCGGGGCCACCAGGCGTCCTAGGACCACAACCACAACGCCCTCCGCAGCAAGCTGGAGGCGCGAGGTTTGCTCCTATGGGCGGCTCAGATGGTGGCTCGCCGTTTCGGACTCCGCCGTCCGAAACGAGCGAGAACAGCCTGTGGCAACGACTCCAGGCGATTCGCGGAAATCCGGCGCTCGCAGCAGCACTCCAGGCGACCACTCCCTTCGGCACTCCGAGGGGTAGTGAAGGAGGAGTGGCTGCGGGGACACCCGCCGAGCGAACGCCTGCGGAGTCATCCGCACATGCGGGGCCACCCGCTGACGGACAGCAAGGTTCAGACTACGAACGTCGGGCAGCCAACTTGAGAGCACAGGCTACCTTTCTGCAGCAACAAGCTGATAGAGTGCCCAGCCTGTTGCGGAACCGCAACATAGATGTTACGAATCATGGCGACTTTCGGCCTCTCTGGAGCTGGACTTCTGATGATGCTCCAAATGCTGATCCCACGAATCCATATCGACAGGTGTTTATTCCAGGAATAGCATCACACCCAATATATGGATGGGACAATCATGGACCAGCAGAGGCACAGGCCATGGACGCGCCGATGTACCCGGAGTACTACGCGCAGATGAATAACACTCCTATGATTGCGGGGCCACCTGCGAACGAATACACTCGGAATCTTGCCAATGAGATGTTTCGTTTGCAGTTTACACGAGCGGTCGATGCGCAGTCTATGCCGCACTACGCCTACATGCCCACGCCGACGGACCCCGAGACCGTAGTTCAGCCAGCTGGTCTCGCGGTGCCAGCCGCTATGGGCAGCATGCCAGACTACATCCGCGACGTGCACAACACGCAGCAAGCGATACTGGCATCTAGGCAGCAGGCTCGGGACAACGCTAGGCTGCGCCAACAGCGCGCGATCCAGAGAAGGATCGAGCGTGAAAACCAAGCGGGGACACCCGCAGACGCGGGGCCACCCGCTGAACGGACAGATAGACTGCCGCCACCGACGCCATATCGGGAGGGCGAAACTACTTTCGAGCGTCAGGCTCGGACTCGCCCCGACGTGCCTGCTCCAGTCATTTCAGACTACAACTTCACACAGTGCCCAATTTGTATGGACCCCTACGAGATGGGCACTACGGTGTGGAGACTGGCGTGCGGGCACTTCTTCCACGATATATGCTGGGATCGTGTTGCACAGCAGCACGTCCGCAATCAGCGACCAGGTGCGCCGAACGAGGCACCCTGCGCTGTATGTCGTGGGCCGGGCATAATCACAGCACATTTCCCGTATGCTGGACAGCGCGACGCTGAGTCGGAACAAGCGCGCCAGCAGGAAAGATACGTGGTGGATGCTCGGGAACTGCGTCGGCTGCGGGAAGCAGTGGAGGCACTAGAGGCTCGAGCCGCACACTCGGCGGAGCCATCCGCACGTGCCCCAGCTGCACAGACACACCCCTGGCCAGCGCCAGAGCAAGGCATCCAGATGCCAATCCTGCCTACGCTTCGAGCGCAGGAGCCCCCAGCAGCGGGGCCACCCGCCGAAGCGGCTCCCGCCGCCAAAGCGGGGCCACCCGCAAATGGACCTCCGAATCCAGGATTCCTGAGGGCAATGGAGGCCAATATCAGGCGGAGTGGCAGGAGCGGAGGCGGGACGCGCAGGCCGACTGGATCATCCAGGACCTCACGTGTGGCGAGCCCGGTCAGCGCTAGGAGCCGGGCAAGCGCTGAAAGCGCGGAGGCAGCCCAGTTCCACACCACATTCATGATTGATACAAAAGGACTGACCTATGCACGTGACGACGCGGACACGCTGCCGCCAGGAGGTGAATGGACGTCCACACTCTCTGCGAATTATTGGGTTCTTGAACAGGAACCAATTACCGTAGAGGAGCGCCGCCAATATGAGCAGATGTGGTGCACCGAGTTAACCATGAGCCAATGGGTGCTTGAGCAGCGCCTGTTGAAAGGCACACTCGGTTCACAGATTACGTACCACACTGATGACCATGGTACGATGGCTCTGGCAGCGCGGAACGGGACGTTCTTCCCTGACGAAGACGGACTGCCGTGCATCTCGTTCATGCTAGACATTGGCTCCAACGTGAACATCATCGGGGCCAATACGGCGCGAACCTTCCAGGAGGCTATGGCCAGGTACAATCACAGACCTGCCATATGCACCCTGAGCAAGACCCTCTACATCAACGGTGTCGGTGAGGGTGCTGCGATATGTCGGAAAATGGGCAACTTCAAGATCGGGGTACAATACGCCAATGAGGCAAGCCCCCGTATCGAGGAGTATGCCTCCAACATCGCAGAAGGCTCGGGTGCCAACCTCCCGGCCATCTGGGGCCTTGGTGCCATGGAAGCACGTGACACGATTATCGTGCTGAAGCCAGGCTACCAGAAGGTTATCTTCCCCAGCGGAGATTATACTCTTAAGCTGGGGAGGGGCGCCAAGGTCCTGAGGGCGAAGAAAACTCCCTCAGGACATCTAGCCATTCCCTGCGGGTTGTATGACGGGGCTAAAAGCCAGACGGTCACGAACACCTTCACAATCCGCAGCAGTCGGGATGGCTACACCGAGACGGAGAACGAAGAGGACCCCGTCAGTGCGGGGCCACCCGCCGGTGTAGGTGCGGGGCCACCCGCCGGAGTAAGCGCGGGGCCACCCGCTGAGACCACAGCGGGGCAACCCGCGACGGGACAGTCCATGACCGTCACGACTGATACGTACATTGTCGAGCCGTATCTCGACAAGCAGCTCCTGGAAGACACGACCCGTTTGATCGTGGACAGGACGCTGAACAGCTGGTGGGAGGGCCAACAGTGTCCCGAAGGGACCTGGCCACATATGAAGGATGCCCTGAAGTCCAAGATATTTTGGGCAGTCCAGGAGGCGGTGAATAAATGGACGCCTGAGAACCAAGCGGGGCCACCCGCGACACCGCCACCACCACCAAGCTACACGGGCGGAGGTTCGTCGGACTCTGCGGGGCCAACCCGCGTGGAGATCGTGAGCGTAGCCGCACCAGCGACTCCTGCGGAGCCATCCGCTAACAGCATGCCCCCGAGTCAGACGGCAACGTGGTCACACGACCGCCGCTGACGGGGGCAGGCGGGCGCGCCGGCGGCGCTCGCTTGCGAAGAGAAGCCGAATACCGGCCTCCTCGCGACATACGTTGGCCGCGCTGAGGCCCGAGAAGAAAAATATCATTCAAAATGTCTCGTCATCGAAGATATTCGCACAGCTTGCGCTGAACTCCGAACCCGTGGATATATATGCGACCGGATTACCCATAATGAGGTAATGACTTCAACTGGAACACAGTATTTGGGAAATTTGTTGGCAGGAGACTACAATATGTTGTGGGTGGCCACACCCTCTGATTGGTACGTTCGTACTCCAGGAAAGAGGGCGGGACCACATTATCAACGTATACAAAATCTCCTGATCAAAGCGCGTGCTCTGAGAATGCAGATAGTTATCCTGGGGCCACCCGGGTATTTCTGGAAACAGGGTCCGATCAAAGATGTTATCGAAGATTTGAAGCTAAGCATTATACGAATCAGACTCTGTCATTTCGGTATCAAGTTTGACCGATCCAGTAAATATCCCAGTGGTTCTTATATACAAGTTGCTACATCTTGTCCTCATATACCGATAAACTTATGGAAATGTACTTGTGGATCACACAAGGAGCATGATTTGGATTGGTATGGCCAAGATCAGCAACGTGCCGAGTTTCGGTATAAAACTTTGGCTATTATTATTGCACGCTTCCTTGATCAACTCGATAAAGCCAACATGATCAGGAATGAGCGGAGTGCGGTACACCTCAGTGTGTGTACACGCGTTGACAAAAAGGTCAGACACTACGTCCAATGTCCACAAAAGGGCCCTCAATGGGACCATGTGGTTCGTAGGGTCACGACCGACCTGGACACGAACAAGATCGTTCAAGATATCAGAATCCAGGATCAGCCAACTGGGTGCAATTATGTAGCTCCATTACCTGATGGGGTTACAAACATCAGTACTCGGCTATACTGGGAGCCTCCGGCTCCAGTTCTTCATGGCAATGGTGAGTCGCGAAGGCCACGCCCAAAGCGTGTGACGATCGTCGACGACGATCGATCTCCTCCCCCTTCGATTGAGCGTTGCCAAACGCGACCCACCAACAACCTTCCTGAAATTCCGCCATTTCCTGACTTTACAGCGGATTCCTCCGCAGCGGATCTCTCCGCGGAAACTGCGTTGCCCACTGATGCCAGGATAAAACAGAAAGAAAAGCAGAAAGCTGACAAAGAAGCCGGCATCAAACCGAAGAAAGTCCCGAAGAAAGTGGAAGACGGTAACGACGACTGTGGAGAGGACCTCAAAGGGCTTGACTGCTCCACATATTTCAACGACGTTCCTCTTGACGACTCGGACTCGGACAGCGAATCAGAGGACATCTTCATGATGTTACCGGCGGGGCAACCCGCTGACTCACATGCCGATGTCTTCTCGATAGTCCAGTCATTATGCTACGGCAGAAACAATCAAGTGGACATGCTTGAATTATGTGGGGGCAAGGGTGGTATATCCATATTAGCCTTCAAGAGGGGACTCTCGTCAGGCGGGAACCTTGACAAGATATCTATGGTTGACCTTGGAAACTCGGAAGTACAAAGAGCAGTCCTCCACTACCTCAAGACTTGCTTTGTCAAGATCACGATTCTGCAGCCAAGCTGCAGAACTACTGGACTTCCCTCCTATTTCAACGCACAGGTCAATCATGATACGTGGCTTAAACACCACAAAGAGGACCTGCCTCACATCACGTTCTGTGGAACAGTCGCTCTATTACAAGACGACCTAAGACGTTTCTTTCTCAGGGAACAACCAATGGGCACGTGGGTGGATGAGATCCAGCCATGGAAGGAACTGGCACAACGCAAGGTCACTTGCCAAACGATTATTGATCAGTGCACGACTGGTCTCAAAGATTCATTTGGACAATACATCCGCAAGCCAACACAGATGATGGCAAACAAAGAAGAGTTGTTGGCACCTTTCAGAGGCAAGCGTTGTCCAGGTAATCATGTGCACGCCAATGCTTGTAATAAAGAACTAGCAAGGGCGGCACAGTATACCTACAGAATGCAGTCACTGATCGTTGATGCGGTGCAAATCGCCAAAGACCTGTTTGCTTACGGTCGCGATCCATTCGCGAATCGTGAACGCAGCTATGCGTTCGTAACAAACAGTGCTGGCTACGACTTGGACGACCCAACAATCCGGAGACACCCAAACGGAGAAATCTGGCGACCACCACCTGGCGGTCTTGGGTGCCCTGGCTGTGTGGACAACAACTACAAGCAATCACCAAAGCACAGCAGGGATCCGAAGATGTGTCGGTGGTATGATGTTGAACCGTATTACTGGGACTGTCCAAGCTGTAAGAAGGAATATCAGAAGAGCAATCCTCACCACACCAAGATATCTGGCCAATGCAGATTCGCCGAAAAATGGAAGCTGCCAGATAACTATGGCCAGCCGCGCCCGGCGGGGCAAGCCGCTCCTGCGGCGCCAGCCGCCCGTGACATCACCAGAGCCGACGGGGCTAATGGTGGCAACAGTGGCGCTGGCAGCTCTGACGATCACCGTAGACTGCCACAAGTTGCAGCAAGGCGCGGACGCATGGAGGGAGGAGATCCTCCACCACCGCCGCAGCCTCAAGCAGAGCCGAGGCCAAGGCCAAGGCTCCCTGATTGGACTCGCTTCGACGTTCAGCTCAGCCTCCAAAACCTGCGCAGCTTCGACCCAGCTGTAGTGCAGCGAGAACTCCGCAAACTCCACCTGAGATGGTTTCATGCCAAGGAGCCAAAAATGCGGATGATTCTAACCAAGGTTGGTCTGGGTGAAACCCGTTTGAGTCTGATCAAAGGCATTTGTGACTCGTGTAGAGAATGTCGAGCCTGGGACAAACCAGGCAACACGGTGATGCCTTCTGTGTCACTGCCAGGACGTTTCAACGAGGAAGTCGAATGTGATCTTTTCTTTTACAAACAGGAACATATTGTTTTTCACATCATCGACCGTTGTATTCGCTGGGCAGCTGGCACAGAGATTCCTGATAAAGCCATGCATACTGTTCTCGATGCCTATCATACGACTTGGATGCAACATGGCCCTGCTAAAATCTTATACTCCGATGGGGAAGGAGCACTGAATAATGATACAGCAAAGGCCATCCTTAAGGCTAAGGGAACAGAGCTTCGTATTCGAGCGCGTGGCCAACACGCTACAACTATCGAAGCTAGGAACGGCATCCTGCGACACCTCTTACACGTGATGGGAGAAGAATTGAATAGATTAAATATTCCTCTCAATTTCACTCGTCTCTTACATGAAGCCTTGTTTGCCAGCAACGCATTTACCTTCTACAATGAAGTGTCTCCGTACAATGCGCTGTATGGCAGACAACCAGCTATGCTTCCCGATTTCCCTGTCTTGGATCATGATCAGTCCGCTGAATCATCAGATCACTCAAGGGAGGAAACAATCAGGAGGGTTAGTCTGGAGGCAATCACGCAGGCCACTGCGGTTGCCAAGACGAACAGGGCTCTCCGTACGAAGACTACTGCTACGGGTGAATTTCACTACAAAGAGGGAGATCTCGTGGACTATCATCGCCCGACCACCACGAAAGACGACTGGGGTGGATGGAGTGGTCCATACCCGGTCATCCGCAACGAACCTGACCGAGGCCAGGTCATCGTGAAGGTCGGCAGTCGCGAAGTGCGAGTACAGTATCCTGACACACGACACACACTGTACATCGAAGCACTTATGGTCCGCGAGATAGGATCGGACAATACGGCCCTTCGGACAGTATTGGCCTTTATTGCCGGTCTGCCAGCGGGGAAACCCGCCATGACTTTCGGATATCTACCAGCGAAACAGGGTCGGCTGCAGATGACTGCTGCGAGCCGACTTTCGCCTAAGGTGCACTTGGCTCTTCAGTACCTCATACGCAACTACTTTCGTATTGAAAACGTTGTTGCTGTACGACTTGCCAAGAGCCTGACGAAGTTGCCTGCTGCACCCTATGCAGACAGCTGTACACTAGTGCACTATGATAATGATGTGACCCCTGGCTTTCATTACTATGAAGCTGATGGCACTGCCTTGAACATCTACGACATCACAGGATCTACACACTCACGCATCATCCAGTGTCTTAAATCCAGGAAGCCGTCTGCTGGGTTTGACCAAGACCTCACTAAGTTTGAGGAACTCGCTGATGGTCCACCACCAAGCGAATCACCTCCAGCAGCTGCTCCTGAGGAGCCTCCTACGGACAACGATGGTCGGCTCCCGACCATCATAGAGGAAACAGAAGAAGATCTGGATGCTTTTGTCTTGAAGTCGTGGTATGCTGAACTGATGGATGACAGAACACTCCTTGAAGCTGACACAGAGGAAGTCATGCATACAGTTCCCACATACATGACGGACACACAGTGTGTGTTAGTCTCTACGACCTGTGAAGATGTGCAAGGCCACTTGCCGGAGCGGGGTCACCCGCCAGGATACGACATGGACACTTCTTACTACGTTCCCTTATGCTCCACGGATCCGGACAGTAAATATGATCTGGACTCCGATGAGCACGGGAAGTACATCGAGCTCTGCTTCACAGCAGACATGTCCAAAGTCGTCCTGTCCGAGCAGCAACACCGATTGTTGGATGACAGCAGCGTCACGACTATGCGAGTATACGTTAGTGCTGCCTCCAAACGTGCCGTGGTCGTCAAGGAAGACGATCTACTCGCGAAGGCCGACATCCAAGCAAATCCGGTCAAAGTTTCCAAAGCCCTCTACACAGAATTGAAGACTTGGCTTGACAACAAATGCTTCCAGATGACTGACTTGAGCAAAGCGTCTAACATCATGACGTCACGCTACGTATACAAATGGAAGTTTGTCAAGAACGAAAAGGGCGAAATGGAAAGGACGATCAGGTTACGCTTGGTACTCCGTGGCTTCATGGACCTTGAAGCCTTTGATGTCGAAACCTTCTCTGGCACGGCAAGGAGGTCAAGCCAGAGACTGCTCGCAAGTTCTGCTGCATGCAACAAAGCTTGGATCATCGCTTCCCTGGACATCAACATGGCTTTCTTGAAGGGACTGACCTATGGCGAGCTCGCCGCGGCAACGGGCGAGAAAGAGCGTGTGGTGTGCTTCACACTACCACCTGGGTCAGCAGCTGTCCTTCGCACACTGCCAGGCTTTGAGTCATATGACGAATCAAAGCATTGTCTTCGGTGTCTGAAGCCGGGGACGGGCACGAAGGATGCTCCCAGGGCATTCTCGCTGAAGCTCAGGTCCATCACTAGGAGCTTTGGGCTACAGCCTACTTCATACGACGAAGAGTTCGAGATGAGCCCAAACCTCTTGACAGCCAAGCACGTTGATGACATCAATATGACTGGGAAGGAAGAGGCTATTGACAAGTATGTCAAGTGTGTTGAAGATACGTTTGGGAAGTGCAAACTGAACAAGCACACATACACAAACTGTGCTGTTCGGTACAACAAGACCGATGATGGGAGCGTCACTCTCGATCAGGACGAATACATCAAACAGCTTCGTCCTATCACACATCCAGAACTCACAGGAGCTGATCCTGAAGGCAAGGCGACGAAGACGATTTCTGATATGTTCGTCAGTCTTCGTGGCGCTCTAGCCTATGCGTTGATCACGCAGGTATGGCTAATGGTCTATGTTGTCTCACTACAACGTATCCAGGAACCGACAAACATCCAGGTACGACGACTAAACGCGGTTACCAGAAAACTACAGGCAGGTCCGAAGAAGATCGTGTATCAAGCTATGACCCCAACAGGAGAAGTCGACCTGCATAGCGATTCTGGCTATCGTCGTCTCAACGGAGATGAAGACGACGAAGTCAAAGGCTATGGTATCCGCGGGGCTAACCTGCTGAGGCGTGGCCACACGCAAGCGGGGAAACCCGTCGTGCACCTGGTGGACGCATACTGCAAGTCTCATCGACTGCAGGTGCGTTCGAGCTACTCTGCGGAAACACTGGCAGCAGCCCACAACTTGGAAGACTGCTACCCGACCATTGTAACGCTCCACGAGCTACACTCGGGACCATTGACCCCCACACAGTTAAAGAACATATTGGAAATGGGTGGTCTATGTATCAAAGTCACTCTGACTATTGATGCCGAGTCTGTCTTCAAGTCTTTGTCTAGCAAAGATCTGAAGAAGCCCACAGAATGTACTCTGCTTGGGCACATCAGCTGGATCCGCCAGATGATGGAACGCGGAATCGTGGAAAGCGTCCAATGGTGTGACACGCGGGATATGACTGCCGATGGTCATACCAAAGGTAGTATTGACCGCGCGTTGCTCCTACAAGTAATGGCCGGCCAGCAATCCTTCAAGCACGAGCTGAAGAAACATACGCCGTATAGGGCGGGCAGGTCGTCTCAGGACGGCCCTGCCTCCCGAGCCAGCGGGGAAACCCGCGGGCAGGTGCGCTTTAGTAGCGAGGAAACTCGCCGGTAGCGAGGCTACTCGCGCGCCCTTTCCTTGTAGGCAGCCGCTGCTGCTTAGCACTGTTTTTCCGCATAATGTAGAAGTGCGGTACCTGCTCGTCTCCTCCCCCTCCGACTTTAAACGGAGAAGGTTAAAGGCGAGGTATAAATCGAACATGTACCGCTGCCGTGCCTGGCTCAAGCCGGGCCCGGCCAAATATATGACTGTGCCTCACCGAGGCGCACTATTCGCATCTGAGATCGGAAAAGACCTTTCCATTGACGATGCCCATCCTATCCTTTACTCCAGATCCCATGCTTCGTCTTGCTCTCTTGCTCATGCGATATGAGCCAAAGCCTGGGATATGGGAGCGCCTAAGGCGGACTACATACCTAAGCTTGCCAGCTTGTTTTCGACTGAAACAGGGCAATCGGGAAGCATGCTGTGGAACAGCTTCCTTGGAAGCGTGCATGGGGGCCGCAGAAGCTGCGGGCTCATTTGCTGAATGACTGAACCAATTTCCCCAAGCTGCCCCGATCTTGGTTGGTTATTCTGGGATGTTTTCTTGGGGTTATCTTGTATTCCTCTTTCGCTTGGGGGATCATTGGGCGCTTTGAAATCTGTTGCAGGATTGGCTGGATCGATTGCCAGGTGAGCTGCCCAAGCCAGGGGATTATAGAAAAAACGTGCGGGGACCGCACAAGGGGTGGGAACATGTGTTGTATGTTTCAACACACGTTCCCGTGAGCCTCCGTTTTTTTGATTATGCTGGGATGCCTTCTTGGAGTTATCTTGGAGTCCTCCCCGCCCTACAAGATTCATGGGATCTTGCTTTTCCCTTCGTCCAGGGCCGATGGATACAATTGCCAAGCGAGCCGCCCGACCGGGGGAAACGTGGAAGTACGCAGTGGAAAGGCCGCCGTGGAAGCATGTGGGGGCCGCAGAAGCGGCGGGAACATCCGTTGAATGGCTTGACCAACATGTTCCCATGCCACGGCGGCTGCGGCGGGTTAGCTGAGTTGTTTTTTTTTTGGAATTATCTAAGAGCCCTTTCTCCCCTCCGTAGGGTCTTTGGGAAACCGAACATGTCGATCCAGTGCCAAAGAGAGCCGTCTGAGGAGTGGCTTGGGGGCTCCGCATGGGCACCATCATGGGCCATCGAGAACGGATGTTATGTTGGGGACCATGAGTAAGATGAAGGCACAGCATGCAGAGAAACGCCGCGGCGGAAACGTGGCCAGGGGGGAGCGTTTGTTAAAGAGTGCATGCAAGTGCTCTCATGGCAAGGCGGCCAGATCGAGCCGCCCTGGCGGTTCTGTCGACATCGTCCTGGAGTTATCGGCCTCGGCTGGATTGGATCAGGAGCAGGACGAGGATGCTTTGCGATGCGTTATGGCACTCTTGAGGGGCGATGCTTTGCGGCTATGCGTCGACGGCGGCCTCCTGAGCACCGGAGCGGGCGCCATGGGGATGACGCTGTTGGCGGCGCAGCGTTCTCCTGAGGGCAGTTCCTGCGAGTATCGAGCTTTACGGCGGGGCTCGCTGTTACGTTCAGCGGGGTCGGCTTTCCACGCGGAGGCTCTCGCCATAGAGTGGGCGCTGCAGCATCTTATCAGAATTGTTTCACCGTGAGATCGTCTGCGTTGCGGGGCGGGCCACGGCCCATGCCCGACTCCAAAGAAAAAAGAAGGAAGAAAGCAGGACAAGGAGCAGGAGGGGGCAAATGTTGATAAAGGAAGAGGGGGATGACGTCGAGGGCGAGGACGAGGAGGACGGACTGGATCCGGAGCATGAGCAGGAGCAGGCGCAGGAGGCGGAAAGGGGAGAGGGAAGAGGCAGGAAACGATCGCCGAACGATTTGCCTGGATCAGGGAAGCGGATAATCATGCAGTGGAATGGCCGCTTTGGAAACGCGTCGATGGCGCAGAAACGGGGGGAACGTGTGATGAATGACTTTGCGCGTGCTCCTTCTACGACGGGGTTCCTGTCGCTCATGTCGGGGCGGGGCTGTTGATTGGTTTCGCGTGGGCCATGCTTGTTACTTCTCTGTCGACCGTTCTGTTCGTTGCATGCGGGAACTCGCGCGTCGTAGGCGCTTGGGCTCAAGAGGTGGCATGGTTCGTGTCGGACTACAGCCGATGGTTCCTTATGGGCCATTGCAGATTGGTCCTGCACGGGCCACTGGTCGAGACGCGTCGCGTCGTAGTGCGGCGGCGGCAAGCAGCAGCGGTGCGGCTCCCGGTTACTCGTTTTAATATGATAACTATCTGACGTCTTTCACAAAAAAATGTCTCGATGCGACGGGTACCCTAGCGGCTGGCAGGGGCGTTCACTGTTGAACGGCGCCTGCGGCCCAGCGTCGGCAGATCGAACGACCGACGCTATTGGACATCCCCGCTACAAGGCTGAACGATGCGCGCGGTGTTGGGAACCAGCGCCGACGTGATCGCGACGTTTCAAGAAGTCTGACGAAGCCGTGCTCTCCAAGGAGGGGCATGGCCCTTCCCGGGCCAGAGGTGTCGCCAACTTGGCCTTCGACTCCTCGACTCGGACGGCCGAGGAGTTTTCATTTGTTCCCCAAGCAGTGCTAGCATTTTTTGGGCTTCAAACGTGCCGTTCTGGTCTTCCCGGCGAATGGCCGCCCAACGGCTGGGAAACACGGTTATCCTCCACGCGACCATCCTCCTCCCGCACAGGGGCCGCCCCAGGTCTGCGAAGCACGAGTATCAATACTGCGGGAAGCCATGCGAAGCACGGAAATCAATCACGCGATGATCCGCGAAGGGCCATCCCACGACCGTGAAACACGTTTGTCAACCACGCGATTGTCAACGTGCCTGCAAAACAAGCGCCAAGGGGTGCAACATGCTTATGGTGGGGCAAGCTCCGTCCTATCAAAATGCAACAAGACAAACTTTGCGCACCCGGCACAAACGGCCCCCTACCAACCCCACTTTGACGGGCAACTCGTGCCTGGGGATTCACTATGGTGCGGCGTGTTTCGCGATTGAGCTGCACACACTGAAGTGCCCTAAAACTTTTGTGGCAAAAGCCTGCCCAATGAAGCAAACGACGCCTTGGCAGGCCGTTCCACTGTGCCCTCTGGCCACGAAGTGGTTTTTTTCCGAGTCCCAAAAAAAAGTCATGTGGTGGCCAGCAGCAGAAGAAGAAGAAGAAGAAGAGGCAGGAAACGATCGCCAGGCGAGTTGCGTTGATCGTGTAAGCGTATTGGTCGAGACGGCCACGATCCTTTGTGACAGGTAGAGGGTTTCTCCGAAGGGCTTCGGCGACCCGTCCTCCTCCTCCTCCTCCTCTTCCTCCTCATCCTCTTCCTCCTCCTCCTCCATCTCCTCCTCCCTCCTCCCTTTTCCCTCCTCCCTCCTCCTTCTCCTCGCTTCTCCTCCTCCCTCCTCCCTCCTCCCTCCTCCCTCCTCCTTCTCCTCCCTCCTCTTCCTCCTCCTCCTCCTCCTCGGGTCGCCTGCGGCCCCGGGGGAAACCGTGCACGGACAAGTACACTGAGGTGCACATGGCCGTGCCCTCTCCCCTGCCTCCTGCAGCCGGCATCCTGCTCCTCGACCCGTCTCTTTCACCTCTTAGGGTGCTTTGTTGGGGTACCCATCGGTCGTTGAGTAGTTATTTCGGGACTCCCAGGCTTTAGTCTACTTTGGCCGCCTTCCTACCTCAAGGATCGAGTTGCTTCACCTTTTCCGTTCTCGTTAAGGGGCGGGCGGAAACCCGATCTATTCTCAACGCCTTCCTGCTTCATGTTTCTACCTACTTCTCCCGACCGATGGGTAATGGTAGCTCTGAAGATGGATGGCGTTTTCCTTTTTCAGAAGTTGCTCCGTTTCTCCTCCTCCTCCTCCTCCTTCTCCTCCTCCTCCCTCTTTCCTCCCCAGCGTCGGCAGTCTGATTTGAAACGGAGGCCGGCGATGCCAGTGTTGGTTTGAGATTCCCACCGTGGTTGCTGCCCCCTCGCACCGTGGTTGCTGTTCCCCAGTTTAAGAATCCTGTGCCAGAATCCCTTCGCCCCTTTCATCCCCATCCTCATCAGCATCATCATCAGCATCAGCATCAGCATCAGCATCATCATCATCACCACCATCATCATCATTAGCATCTTCATCATCATCATCATCATCATCATCATCATCATCATCATCATCATCATCATCATCATCATCATCATTCATCATTCATCATCATCATCATCATCATCATCATCATCATCATCATCATCATCATCATCATCATCATCATCATCATCATCATCATTCATCATCATTCATCATCTTAATCATCAGCATCATCATCAGCATCAGCATCATCATCATCATCATCATCATCATCATCATCATCATCATCATCATCATCATCATCATCATCATCATCATCATCATCATCATCATCATCATCATCATCATCATCATCCCCCCCCTCCTCGTCATCCTTCGGGAGGGGCCTCGTCGAGGAGGATCTGCTCGCCCCGCGGAATGCGAACGCCCCGCCCAGGACACGGACCTGCTGAGACTTGTGTTGACTCGGTGTGACGGCAAGGGCGCCCCTCCTCCCCTATGATGCGTGAGGCTCTGGGCTTTTCCCGGAGGGCGCCAGCTGTTTGTATCTCGAACCGCCTGACGGCCTCGACATTTTCACCCCTCCCGTGTGGAGAAGGTGCGGAGTAAGAGACCGTGCAGTCCGTTGGGAGATCGGTGCTGGATCATGGACCGTCTATTCAGCACAACCATCCAGCTTTCGTGTCGAAGACCGCTGGAGACCGCTGGAGACCGCCGAGGAGCGCCGAAGACCGTCAGAGGACCGTCAGAAGACCGTCAGAAAACCGCGGAATCCGATGGGTAATATCGGGCCCATGAACGAATACGTCAGTTCGTGGGGAGAGCTCTGGGGGGTAGGGGTTCCCTGGGGCTTCCCGGGGACACTTATGAGCGCCTCCAGAGGGCTTTCCCACTGCGCCTCCATCTGCGCTCTGCGTGCTTCTTCAGGAGCTCGTCGGGGACCCTCTAGGGCCTCCAGGGTGTCCAGGATGTTGGGACATTTTCCAAGGGTTTCCAGGAGTGTTCTGAAGGGCTGAAAGGGTCGTTTCCTTGGAGGCCCCGAGAGGCCTCCGTGGGGGCTCTCAGGGTGGCCTGCAGAGCGAGGAAGCGAGCCTCCACAGGGTTTCTGGCTGCCTTTGGGCCATCTGGAGCTTCCAGGGGCCTCCAGGGACATCCCATGAGCTTCGATGAACCGCCGAGAGCATCGCTGATCGATGGGGGAATTCGTGAGCGAAAAACCTATTCGTCTCCGCGGCCTCGCGGGCCGGGCCCCTGGGCCGCGACCCCGCGGATACGGGACGTTTTTCCGTGGATGCCTCGCGCGGATCGTATTCGTGCGACCGCGTATTCGCAGGATCGCTCCCCGGAATCCAGAAAGCGAGGGTGCAGATAATCTGCACGCCCGGAGTGGGGACGGAAAGTATGGACATAATGCCCAACAACAATGCTTGTTCATGCGGAACAAGATGTGCTGTCCTTCGGAACCCATCGGAATCAGTTCTTGTCCTTTGAAAGAATTAGTTTTTATTGTGGACAACGACTGCTGCCAAATTGGCAGGAATCGATGTCAAAGAGGCCCGATTTGATTGATGGGTCTCTAGGGGCAGCACATCTTGTTCCAGATGAGTAGGTACTGCTGTTGGTCATCTTGCTCATATTGGGAAGGCCTTTGGCTGGTGCCGCCGACCCTGAAGGGGGACGACGACGACGACGGTGACGGCGGCGACGACGACGCTGACGCTCTGGAGCCCTTCTTAGGGCTCTCTTGGGCCTTTTGGGCTCTGTTGGGGTGCCTCTTTGGGGACTTCTTGGGAAGCGCCTCGGAGCAGATCTGAGGCCTTCAAGAGCATGTAGGAAAACCCGCAGCACCCCGCAACAGCAGACAAGAGTGAGGAGGGTGCCTTTGGGGGGTGGTCCGGGAGGAGGGGGGATGGTGGTCCCCTTGTTCACAGAGGGGAGGCGGGGCGTGGGGTTCTGAGTTTCCCATGTCCACAAGGGGACCACCCCCATGTCCCCTTTGAACCCTCCGGGGGGAGATCACGACTCCCGGGACCTCCGCGCTACCCCCCCCCGCCAGGGAAGGTGACGACGTTGATGTTGTTTGATTTCCGTCTGGCTGGATCGCTTGAGGAGGAAGGCCCAGGGAAAGCGTGGGAGCGGCGATGGATGGCGATGGCGACGACGACCCAAACGGCAAAACGTCTCACACGGGAAGACAGGGTTGGCGGATTCCGATTCAGTTTTGGGTGCGCAGAGATATGGTTACGTGCGCCGCTTGTGAGGGATGGTGCAAACGTTCCATGGCGCATGGCGCGCAGAGTGGTTCGGCTAGGGGCTAGGACCAACGGCAGCTCTCTCGCGCGGCCCCTGCGAAAGTATAATTGCCCCAGGCTCTCGGTCCAGCGGGCGGAAACAGAGGTGCGAAAAGAGATGATCTAACAGGAGTACCGTACCGTACCGAAGATTTGCGCGGGCTCTGCTCGAGAAGGCTTACGCAAGCATTCGTTGTCACTGTGCGGGGGTCCAGTTGCTTTCACGAGGCTTCGGTGCTTTCACAGAGCCTCCAGGGTGCATTCAGAGTCTTTCGAGGCCTCCGGGAGTCTTTAGGGACGTACCAGGGTATCGTTGGGGCTTGAAGAGGCCTCCAGAGGGTTTTACTGGAGCCGTCAGGGCTTGAGTAGAGGCTTTCAGGGGCCTCTGGCCAGGTGCCTGCATCTGTTTTAGCATGCGCCTGGGGATGCTCCAGAAAGCTCCAGGGCCTCTGAGAGCCTCTTAGGGCCTCTGGTCGCGAGATTCACGCAAAGTCCTTGTGCCTCCCAGGGGGGCGGGTGGATTTGTCCTGGCGCGGGCTTAGTCTTTTTGTTGCTTTCCGCCCTCTCGTCCTGTGTCCTGTGCAGGACCTGCTCTCTAGCCGTGTCCTGTGCAGGCCTGGCTCTCCTGCCTTGCAGGATCTGTCTGTCCCGCCCTTTTGTCGCGAAGTCGTGGAGGACTACAGGGATCTTGCACAGGCTCCGAGCCATTCGAGTCCAGTCGCGACTTGCACATTGGGAAATCCACAGCGCTTCGTCGTGCAGCTTCCTCGAAAAGTTCCGCCTGCGGCAGAAGGAGTGGTATTCATGTCATAATCATTTTCTTACGTGCGAGCACGACGCAGGGCTACCATGTATTCAAGCAGTCTGGTGGCACCGCATGCGAGCACACTACGTCGTACTGAGGGTTGATCGTGCGTGTGCGGGCTTGCGTTCCAGTGTATGTTGGGCAGGTGCTCACGACAGTTACGATACACCCTTGAGTTGTCTGTCGCGTATAAGTCTGGACTGAGTAGTTGTCGAAGCCATGTGACATGGTTGTGATTTGACACAACACAGTTGGTTTTGGAAATTGTGGCCATGAGCGATTGGCCACCGAGATCCAGGCCCTTGCATCTATCCACGTGCCGAATCCGTTGTGCCCGTCTGGGCTGAAATATGGAGCCCGCCGCAGAGCTGCCTTTGTAGCAGTACATTTATACACATTTTGATTTACAATCTACGCGCTGCAATTTGAGAGGCGTGCACTTTGCGAAGTCAATGGGGCACTAGCCATAGAACGTCACCCATAGGCACCAGGACCAGACCGAGAACTCTCATCCATTCAGACATCACAGGGCGCCATCAATAGAGCACCGCCCATAGAGCGTCAAGGCAAAATCGAAAAGCTTAAGCCATCCAGCCACCATAGAGCACTAGCTGTAGAGCACTACCCATAGGGCACCTGGGCAAACACGAGAAGTCGCGCCATGAAAGCATCACGTGGCACCGGCCATAGATGACCACGCCTAGGGTACCAGGGCAGTGATATCGACGAATCGCAACCATTAGGAATCACATGGCGCCAGTCATAGAGCAACGCTCGTTGGGCACCTGGGCAAGAGCGAGAGGCCGCAACCATGAAGGCATAATGGGGCACCAGCAATCGATGACCACGTTCAGGGTACCAAGGCAAGAATAGCGAGACATCTCCACCATGAAGGGATCATCGGGCGCCAGCAATATAACACCGCCCATCGGGCACCATGGCGAGAACGATGATTCGCAACCGCATCATAGGGCGGCGGCCATGGAACACCACGCATGGGGCCTGCAACCGTGAAAGGCATCACGGGGTGCCAACCATAGAATGCCGCCCACATGGAACAACTTCAATAACGTCAAGTCGCAATCATTAAGACACCACGGGGTGCCTGCCACAGAGTACTTCCCACATCTAATGGCCTTCAGCCCATCCCGCCATCGTGCCTGGGTTCTGGGTCGTAGACTTCCAAGATGATGGTTGGGATGTCGCGGGGGGCCTCTCGGAGGCCTCTTGGAAGCCGTTTGGAGGCCTCCTGGGGGCTGTTTTTGGGTCCTTGGTGCGTCTTGGGGGCCTCGTGGGGGTCTTTTCGGGCCTCTTGGGGGCCTCTTGGCGCGCCCTTGGGACCTCCTGGGGGCCTCTTTGGGCGGATGTGAATGATCCCCGTACTTTTCCAGCTGTTTAGTGGACCGCTGCCCATGTCGGCTCGCAAGGTGTAACACGTGATAAACCTACGCATGCTGACTCAGGGACTTGTGGAAAGGATAAAGCCTTCATCATCGTCATGCATTCATCGCTACCGCATACACCCACGGATCGTCGAGAGAGGGTCGGCCTTTCGGTCAACCTTTCCTTCGCGCAGGTTATCCGCCTCCTCCTGTGTCTCATCTCCCGTGTGCGACAACTCTCGCGCGGCGGGGCTCCAGCCCTACTCTGACCGGCTTCTTGCGAGCGTGCCGTCTTCTGCGGCGGCCGCTGGTGACCCCCCCGCCTCACGGGATTTAGCACACAGTTTCGAGGCGATTGTAGATTCTGACAGGAACATTGCCGCCAGTGGGCCAATTTCCCATAACATTTTCGGCATTTGCGTGGATTTGACACTCACGCTGCCTTCGGCGTTTCGAAATAGTGTTTACCGAGCACCGAGCAGGCGACGGCCACAGTGGACAGCGACACTCCCAAGATGATCGCCGGTTGCGGGGGGGAGCTCCTGCAGGCGCTGGCCACCCTGGACCACCCGACGCCCAGGACGTTCGTATTCTGGAAGACCTTGGCCCCGCCGCTCAGCGCTTGCGGAGGGGGGGGGTCCTTGCAGGCGCTATGCGGCTGGTCCGTAGCAGACCTCATGGACTTCCTGGTCCCCCAGGTCTTCTAGCCATGTTGGGTCCTCGTGTTCCTTCACAGTGGATGCAGCGCGTCTCCGCTCCAGAGCGTGAAGATCGCTCACCTCGCTTTGCTGATCAGGTGCGAGCTATTGAGTCCACATGTACGATTACCGAGCGTAGTTCCGGACACTGGTGCTACGTTTGCCTTTAGACTTCGCGCCGCCAGCCCCGAGCCCAGTCACCGTGGATTGAGATGAATCAATCACTGCAATTTGGCCGCGCAGGGCGCTCGCGGCCGCAGCCCCTCCACTAGGGGCAGCCGCAATGCGACCTACCGTCCTTGTCAGTTTTGCCGCAACGACGCGTGGCCGAGCTGAGAGACCAGGTGGAAGCACTTGCTGCGCAACAGTTCTCAGCCGTGCGCAGATCTATCGCCGCCGCCGCTTGCGGTGCGGCCGTTTTACGATCTATTCTGATCGAGGGTCTGCAGGAAGTCGGCGAGGCCGTCCAACTCGGCCGCAGGGTTGCTGCTCAGGGGATCGCCCGCGTTGAAGAATCCCAGTTCTTGCGCGGTCAGGACCGCGTGGAACTCGCATCTGCGAAGTCCGACCCCCAACGGTCGAGACCGGCATCTTCGCGTTTAGAGATCGCAGCGACTCGCGGGCTCGACGTTTCCACGCGGAGGTACAGGCGCTGACGCTTGCCGCTCCTGGCGCAGCGCCCGCCGCCATTCGTGGGCGCCTCAAGAGCCTCGAGGCATGGTTGCGTCCCCGGCCTTTGTCGCGTGCGCCGAGACCACAGACGTCCTGCATGACCTTCGCGGTGAGTTGTGCCAAGCAGAGAGAGCCGTTTATCGCTGCTCCGACGACGCCCGCGCAGCTGCCGTTCCTGCGTTATCCGTCGGAGTCTTCGCGCTCGAAGAGACCGTGACTGCGCTGCGTGTTGTGAGGTTGTAAGGGCCCAGACTCGCCAGCTGGGCACCGCTTCGGTTACGGGGGGCGCCCCCTTCGAATCTGAGGTTCGGATCTCGCGGGCGAGGATGGGACGCTTGCAGAGGCAGTTGAGGTTCTGACTTCGCGGGCGACGCCGGGCCGTGCGCGGAGGCATTTTCGCGAAATCATAGCCGAAAGGTGTGCGTTGGCGGCGCTGGCGCCTGGGGCTCAGACCCGCCTGGCCGCGAAATCGCATAGATGTTGCAACTTGCAGTCTTGCAGTCTACCATGACTGATCCCACTTCGAAGGTCGAACGCGCGCACCCTCGCAGAGCGAAGCGAGCCGCGAAGATCTTCTCGGAAGTCGATGGGGGCCTCGGGGTGCGCGGGCCAGCAGCCGCGGGGTCGCGCCGACGTCGACGGCAGGTTGTCTGCGCGCGCCAGCGCGGCACCGCGCGCGACAACCTCTGCAGAACCAGGTCCCGCGAGCAGGGCGGATCGCACCTCTAGCCCTGGTCAGCCGCGCTGCCGCTGAGGCCGACGACGCTGTGAGTTGTCGCGCTCAGTCGCCCGTTGCTCTCGGTTCCGCCACCGCAGTCCCAGTGCGCCGTCGGCGGCCCCTCTCTCGCGTTTCCAGCTGTGATCAATCAGGCCGGATCCAGTGAGGTGACGTGTCTTCCAAAGATTACTCAGGTAGTCAAATGGCAGCAGACATTGCGTGAGGCGTTTGCTGGGCCCTTGTTCACCCCGCCGCTGCTTGCGCGCTCATCTGCGTCGCCGAACAACCTGGCGCGCGATTGGGGGGTCGCCGCGACAGCGGGGATTTCGAGACCCTGGATTGCAAGCTAGCCGCTGCGTTCGCATAGATAGATACCCTCCGCTGCGCTACGCCGGGGCGCGGGGCCCCTGGAGAACGCCGGCGGGGGCGCGTGCCCAGAGGGCGCCACCTTAATGTTGGCTGACTTCACGCTCCTAGGGCGTTGAGGACGTTGGCGACGCTATCCGCGACTTCGAGCGCGTCGACGCGATGCGCGCGCGAGGATGGTCTCGAGTAGTTCGCGCCAGGCAGGGATCGCGCACTCTTGGAGCTTCGCGAGACACCTTCGTGCCATTCTGGATTTTCTCCGTCTTCAGATGCGCTGGCATCCACGGGTGCGCGGCGACGCTGCTGCGTGGTGCAGGGCGCCGAAGAGCGCCCCTGAACAATAGTTGCACGTGGCTTCGTCGGCGATTCGCGCCGCAGGTGGGCTCCTTTGACTTCGGCGCAGTCGACGCGGACGTATCGGGCGCTCTACCGCCGCGGCAGCGAGGCCGCCTGCGCGAGACCCGCGGGAACGCTGCTGCGTTGCCTTCAGCAATGGTCAGTTACTCCGTCCATTTCCATGGGATCACAAAGCGACGAACGACGCGAACTTTGAATCATTCGCGTGAATTTTCAACGAATGAAGCCGCGGCGCCCGTCGCGCCCCCCGCCCTCCCAGCGTTTGCGCGCGGTCGCTCCAGGGGGTGGGCCAGGGCGGGGGGCCGGACTTCCATGGGCAGCGCCCGGGCATTTTTCCAGACGGGGTGACGGGGGCATGCGAAACGTGATAGGCATGGAAGATGGATCTGGCCGTGAAGGGCCCCGAACACGCGTGCGTGGTGGTGGCGGTGGGTGGGGGGGGGGCGAGTTAATTCTGAATCCTACCGCGAGGGGTGCCGAACAAAACGGGCTGCGACGAAAGTGCCGACGTCGCAAAGAAGGGCCGAGGACACAGCGGGGGGCCCTCGACCCCCCCAGAAGCATAGGTTGACCACGTATTCCAATTTAGTGCCAAAGACCACCAAAAAAGGCGGCTGGCGACAGAATCCGCAGGCGGCGCAGAGCCGCGACAGCCCGAAGTGGCGACGAGAATATGTTTTTTGACGACGTTCAACAAAAGTTGCAGAAGCGCTGTTCGCGCTTTAAAATCCGTGGGAATGTTGGCCGCGACAGATTGATCACGCGCTTTAGTCGTTCGATTTGTCGTCGTGCGTTCCGCGCGCCCGGAAGGCTCGCGCCCGCGCTGGGATTCCGCGCACCCGCTGATGCCTCCGCGTGCGCGCATGGCGCGCGGCGGGGTTGGCGCGCGCTGGAAATCCGCGCGCGATCGCCGATGTCATCGCGCGCGTCTCCGCTGCGGGCGAAGCGCGAGGCGCGTGCCAGCGGCGCGAGACGAGCCTGGCCAGCGCCGCTTGCGCGCGCGGGGGTTGACGCGCGGGCGCAGCAAAGTAGTGACTCGCCAAGCGTAGCGCAAAGTTCGTCTGCGTTGCGCACAGTGCGAGGCCGGCGTCGAAGGGGGGCCATGATTCGGGGTGGGCGGTGGCGTCAGACTTGAATTTGCACATCCTCAACGCAGGTCGGCGCGCTTCCATTGAGAATTTTGGGAATGGGCTCAATGTTCTGTGTCAAATCAATTGTCGATGGATCCAGTCGCGTGAATCGGGTCGCATGGGTAATGAGGACGTGACAAAGGTCAGTGCGCGAAGAGGTCGAGTGCAAGCTGATGCATGCTGGATCGGGTGCTCGACCGCCGTCGCGATTTCCATCTGCCTCAGCCGAGGAATGATGCAGTTCCCCGAGACGGGGCCGCCCGCCAGTTTTTTCCATGTGTTTGCACAGACGGGGTCTTATCCATGAGGCGACCGTTGCACTCCGCCACATATGGCCAGGCTGTAGCTACTACAAGGTGGGCAAGTGCATCTCGGGAGACAAGTGCACGTGCCCTCGTGTCAATTCCGGCCGCGAGACCCCCTCGAGAAATCCTGGGCGCCTGCGCAGCCCGCGGCCGTCGCGGCCTCCAGGGGGTCACCGCGCCCCTGGCCGGGGCCGCGATCCGCGCCGCAGTCCGGGGGGCGCGCGTCGATCCTGCCGCGGCGGCCGCGGTGCATGCGGGTTCGCGTTCGCCGTCCCGAGGCTCCCGCCGCTGCTCCCGCGACTCCCGCCGCAGTTCCCGCCTCCGTCGCAGCCGGTCCATGGGCGCGCGGCGCCCCGTCGCTTCCCGTCCAAGGATTCCCTCGGACGTCCCCGTCATCGCAGTTCATCGCGGCGCGGCCGATCGCCCTGCCCGCGCCGCCCGTCCCGGGGCCCCTGCCCGACAAATGGTGGAGACGGTCCGGGCAGAATTTCGCAGTGGCGCGTGATGCAGCACCCAAGATGATTGGCGCTATTCGACGTGACCTTGACTGCCGGGTGCCTGCCGCCTTCGTGCCAGCGCGACCGACTACGCCGCGTAGTGTCCGATTGCGGGGTGGATTTCTTGCGTCGGCGCCTTCGAAGACCCCGCAGATCTTTCACGCTCATGGGTTCTAGACAGTGGCTCGGCGCATCGCATCGGGGGCAACGGCGGCCTGTCCCGCGCAGAGACGCAATCCACCTCTATAGGCGACGAGCGCATCTAGGAACCCGCCAGCGGTGAACGCTCTGTGGATAAGCATATCAGTCTCCAGATGCCCGAGCTCAGGTTTATCAGTGAATCTTTGGGCTTGGATGGTTGCCTTTCGGCATTTTCAATAGCGCGTCTCATCGAAGTCGATGACTATGGCGCGTTGTGGACCAGACAGGATGGATGTGGACTCGCCGCCCCCGAAGGTCAGGCCCGTCGCGTTCCCGCGCGGCAGCTCATGCCATCTTTTGGGCCCGACAGCGTGGGGCCCGTCCGCGACCGTTTCAGCGCAGCTTTGCCTGCGCGTGTCCGTCGCGCAATCGAACTTCGACACTGCTTGCCGCGCTGCCCCAAGCGCCGGAACTGCGAGATATGCTCTCGCACGCGCGTGCATGATAAAACCGTGCAAGCGACAGCGCAAACCCGCGGCGACCGCCTACCCCACTGGAGGACGTTACCTACGAGGCCTTCGTTTCTGAGCGCTTGGCTGAGTCTCTCACAGTAGACCGCGTCGCGCTGGCCAGCCCTGGGGCTGCCGCCCGACACGGTGACGTGTGTGCCTTGTCTGTTCTCGACCGTGTCACCGGCGCCATCATGGCGTGCCCAGCGGTGCATAAGGGCGCAGAAATCACGGGGGTATCGTTCCTGCATTTCGTTGTTCCCAACGACGAGGTGAAGCGCGCATGTGCCGACATTCGAGACATTCTGGGCTAGCTTATCAAGGCTCGCCACGAACTTGGATGACGCCGCGACACCATCACTCCACATCAGCCACGCACCAATCTATTGGCTGAGAGAGTGGTGAAGCGCGAAATCAACGGTGCCAAGGAACTTGTGGAGAACGGCGTAACCGTCATCATCGTTCTTCATTTATCGTTACCTCTTGCGCCGACGGGTACTGGGGAGGGGATCGGCCCTTCGGTCAGCCTTTCCCTCGCATCGCTCTTTCCCCATCGTGTTCCCCGTTTTTTTGGGCCCTTCGTGGGGCTGTCTTTGGGCCCTGTTGGCCCCTCCTGGGGCCTTCTTGCGCCGTCTAGGGGTTCTCGTGGGGGCCTCTTGGGTCGTCCTTCGGCCGACTGAAAACCATCTAGGGCGTTTTGGACCGATCGTGCGGCGATTCGGTGCCTTCTTGGGCCGTCCATGGGCCCTCTTGGGTCGGCTGTGCTACCTAGGGACGCGCGCGACACGCCCAGATAATCCCTGACCCTGACAATCCCCGGGGATGCCCGTGAGTCCCCGGGAATTTCGGGAATCCTTGAACATCCTTGTGAAATTGGTGGCCCGGGCTTTTAAAACCGCGCGGCGCTTCATTTCCAGGACTGCGTGAGTTTTGTAGCACTCCACGACATGCTGAATGCGCGGTGGCGGATTTTACCAGGGCGAGAATGAGATGTCGAACGCCACATCGCATCATCCATAGTGCACCGCTCATTGAGCAGCGTAGCGAAAACGAGAAGTTGTAACCATGAAGCATCATAGGGCACCAGCAGTCGAGCACCACCAGCAGATCACCGGGGCAAGGGTGAAAACTCGCGGCTTTTAGTGTCATTCGGCCCATCCCGCCACCCTGCCTGGGTCGTGGGCCCGGGGCGTCTTGGATGCCTGTCGGGGTCTCGTCGGATGGGTCTCGGAGATTTCTCCACCTCTTGGGGCTTGTTTGGGGATTCTCGGTGGCATGTTCGGGGCGCCCAGATGGGGCCCTTTTTGGGCCTTTTTGGGCGACCCTTGAAGCCTCTTGGGCGCTCCTTCGTTGTCTCGAAAGCCATTTTCGGGCCTCAAGATGGGCTCCTTGGGCCGTTTTGGGGGGCCTTTTGGGCCGTCTTGGGGCTGTCTTCGGCAGTCTTGGGGCCCTCCTTGGGCCCGATTGGGCCAATTTGGGGCCATCTTGGGGACGTTTTGGGTCGTCTGGGGCTTACGGGAGCCAGAAAAGGCGAGAGCGTTAAAATCCGCCAGCACCTACCCGATAACTCGTGGAGCTCTTTTGGGGCGTCTTGTTGGCCTCTCGAGCCGTCTTTTGGCTCTGGAAATTTAAAGCGGGGACGCGCGGGAAGCCTTGGGAGCGGCCAGGAGCGCCCGGAACTCTGAGCTATGGGCCCCGCGCAACAGTACACATCCTCTGTGCAGAGGGGTCTGCGGGACTTGGGGACGCTCCACCCAGTGCCTAGCAGCACGGTGCGGTGGCGTATTGCTTCCAATTCCTTCCAACTCAAGCAAGATCCCACTGACGCAAGCATTGTTTGTGGAGATACTCTCTTGCACGGTTGCCCACGCCACCATGTTGTTCAGAGAGTGCCTGTTGCTAAAGTTTTGTACCAAGCCAGACCCGTTTTATTTGTCCAGCGTATTGGGGCTGGGCATATGATTTACAATACCTGTGGTACTTATTCCTTCGCGCAGCAGCGTCGAACACAAGACCATTCGCAGTGCAAATGTAGAAGGCGTCGTGCCCGAGCGTCAACATGACGCGCATCACACAGTCAAATGAGGAGTAATCAAATAATGGGGAGGAATCCAAGTGAATGGTTCAAGGATGGAGGATGTGTCATATCCCACACTTTGCACTACCGCCGGTAATTCTGGCATCATGTCCACTTGGGGCACCATGGTGCCACTGGTCTTCCTTCACGAACTTACACAATGTCTGGACAAGCTACCGTCGCGACTTAAAAGCGGAGTCGTTGGTACCAGGCGGGGTGTGCTTCACAATTTTTCTCGGCAGCTGGGACGGGGAGGCGACGGGCACACTTGTCTTTCATTGTGCGCAGCATGTTGAGTTTTGGGGCGCACACTTTGATCTATTGCTAGTTGCCTCGCTTGCCATTCTGGAACAAGCCCTAGACACGCTTCCCAGCTGGAAGGGCCGTTCGTATTAGATGCCATGGCGCGGAGACTGATCGGTGTAATCGTTCGCCCCTTAGTCTTGCGACGGCGGGCGCCTGATTTTTTTTTCGGCGTCTAGCGGGTGGTGGACAGTCTGCCTTTGAGGCGCATCGGTTGTACACCGGTGCCTTCCAAGCGGCATTATCATGCGTTTCTTTCCAAGGTCGCAGCTCCTGTGATTCGTCATGCTGGCGCCATCGTTTACACCGACGAGCCCGAAGTGGACATGGCTGCTTTCCTGCGAAGCCTCGACATATGCTTGCTGGAGCCAGGATGGGACCAGCAGGGCGCTTGTTGCACAGGACATGTCTGTATTCAAGAGGCTTACGCCATTCCGCCGTCCCCCAGACGAGGGATGACGTCAACGGGCGAGGCCTTTAGGAGCCTGTTGGGGACCCTCTGGGTGCCTCTTTTGGGCATCTTGGGGGCCTCTTCGGGCCTCTTGGGAGTTTCTTGGGCACCTGCTGGCGGTCTCGGGGGTCCTCTTGGGGCGGAGGGCTCGGAATGTCAGTTCGAGTTACCTCTATAGGGTCCCTCTTCGGGCCCCTGTTGGAGCTCTCTTGGGCCATCTTTGGCGCCCCTTGGGCCGTCTTTGGATACTCTTCTGACGTCATGGGGCCCTCTTGGGGGCTCTTGGGCCGTCTAGGAGCGATCATGGGGGCCTCTTGAGCCAGCTTGGACGCTGTTGAGACCAAAACTGCAAATATGTTCAAATTGAATTTTCGCGCAGGATTTCGACATTCTTGCTTCTTGAGGTCCTCTCGAGGGTCGTCTTGGAGCCCTCTTGGGGCGTCTTTGAGGCCTCTTGGGCAGTCTGATGCTATCTTGGTCGTCTTCCAGGACTCCTGTGCGTGTTGGAACCTCGCTTGAGCAAGCGTAGATCGATACTTAGGCATCTCGGAGGGCGCAGAGTTTAGAAATGGGTGCCTCCGGGGGAGCGTTGATGGGCTCGGAGACCCCTCCTCCCCCAGGGCCCTCCCCCGGCCCCCTCACAGGGAGCCCCTCCCCAGGGGAGGGGAAAGGGGGAGGGGGACAGCCGATCATCTCACACGTATTTCCATTCCAGGCAAGCGGGGATCGGCTGATTTGCTCTACCTCATCGGCGGCGCTGGGTTACTGGTTCTTCCCCTGTCTCTGTCTGTCTATCCTTTTCTTGCTCTGTAAGTGTGTGTGTGTGTGTGCGCGTGCGTGCGTGCGTGCGTGCGTGCGTGCGTGTGTGTGTGTGTGTGTGTGTTTATCCCCTTTTATGTTCATGTATAATGTATGAATATACGCATATGTTTTTGCATCTGCATCTGTACATGTAAATGTAACATTCGTATGCAAATGAATGTGTATGTGTATATGTATATGTGTATATGTTTATGTATATGTGTACAATGGTTTATGCAACTGCTATGTGTATACATGCATGTATGTGTTTATGTATACGTGTATATACTTGCATATGCAGAAGTGTATGTACATGTCCATGTCCATGCATATGTGTATGCATATGTACATGCATATACGTACGTGAACGTCTACGCGTATTTGTATATGTATACGTAGTTGTGTATGCAAATGTATGTATGACATTATAGAGTTGTAGGTATATATATATATATGTATATATGTATGTGCGTATATCTATACTATATATACATGTGCGTTTCGATATGTATATATATATGCATGTATATATATGTATGTATATGTAAATATGTGTATGCATACGTGCATACGTATGCATATTCATATTCATACGGTGTTGTACATGTGCATGTACACTATTCATCTGATTATGGGTATGTGTATGAGTACATGTATAGTTACGTGTTTATGTATATGTGTATATGTTTATACATACGTATATATCTACATACATACATACATGCATGCATACATACATACATACCTACATTCATACACATGCACATAAACATATATAGATATGTATGGGTATACATACAATCATATTTGTATATGCATGTATGTATATGTATGTAGGTATGTATGTATATATATATACAAGACTGCAGTGGCGCTTCGCGCCATGCACCTGGGTCCTTGAAGTTTGGTATGCAGGCGGAATAGCAGGAAGGTCAAGCCGACAATTTAGCGATAACTCCTGGTTGCCTTTTGTGGCATCGCCGCTATGATAATGTTATTCGTTATCCTTCCTCCATGCTTCTTTTTCCTTATGTTCGCCATGCCCTCCGTATTCTCGCCATCCTCCTCAGCTCTTTTTTGCGGAGGCTCCTCCTTGGAGAGCCTCTAGGGGCCTCACAACAGTTGTTTCAGGCTTTCTTAAGGCCTTCTGGAGACCTCCTGGGCGTATTCTGGGGGCCTCCGGGGGCTTCCTCGGGCCACCCTGCCTCCAACCGCGGTCTCCCTGAACGACCGAATCACGATTTGGAATTCTTCGGAGGGCGTCTTTGGGCCATCTTGGGCCGCCATGGGGCTCTCTGAGGGCCATCTTGGACCCGTGTTGTGCCGTTTTGGGGCTTTCTTGGACTGCCTGGAAGCCCTTTCGGATGGTCGTGGGGCGATTTTGGAGCCTCTCAGGCGGCTTCGGACGCCCAGAAGACCGCCGTCTTGGAGCGTCGGGAAGCCGAAACGAGGAGAACCCTAAAATTCACCAAAAACCTATGGAATATCGCCCTCGGGGGGCCTTCTTGGGAATGCTCTTGGAGGCCTCTTTGGGGCCATCCTGGAGACCTTTTGGGCCATCTTGAGGTCACGTCGGTGTGCTGTCTTGGGGGTCTCTGGGACGTCTCCGATGACCCCCCTGATCGCCCTAGGTGTGCTGGGAAGGCTTGGCAAAACGCCATGTGAGGCCCGGTGGCCGCTTCGAGGCCCGTCTGGAGGGTTCGTTTTTTTTTGTCGGGGGTGACGGGTTTTCCCCCGCCCGGGCTTACAAAAGTATAGGAAGAGGAATATATATATATATATATATATATATACATATATATATATATATATCCCTGGGGGGCAGGGCCGCGGTCCGAAAACAGCTGCCCCGACCCTCCATGAGAGGACGGTGGGCCCTGGTTCCTCCCTGGAGCAGCCCAGACGGCTCCAGAGTGCCCCAAGAGTGCTCCAAGATAGGCCCAGAGGCCCCCAAGACCGCCCAAGGCAACCCCAAGAGCCTTGGTGCGTTCATGGACATAGAGGGCGGGTGCGAGGGAGAAGGAGACACGCATGAAACCTAACTCGACCTCCTTGATAAAGTGGTCGTACTATCATTGTTGTTGTTGTTGTTGTTGTTGTTGTTGTTGTAGTTGTAGTTGTAGTTGTTTGTTGTTTGTTGTTTGTTGTTTGTTGTTTGTTGTTTGCTGTTTGTTGTTTGTTGTTTGTTGTTTGTTGTTTGTTGTTTGTTGTTGTTGTTGCTGTTGCTGTTGCTGTTGCTGTTGTTGTTGTTGTTGTTGTTGTTGTTGTTGTTGTTGTTGTTGTTGTTGTTGTTGTTGTTGTTGTTGTTGTTGTTGTTGTTGTTGTTCTTGAAGTCTTACTACGAATCAGTTATTCTTGTTGGACCCCCCAGGCGCTTTCACGGCTGAGGCATGCTGAGGCTGAGGCTGAGGCTGCTGCAGGGTGAGGCTGAGGCAGGCTGAGGCTGAGGCCGAGGCTGAAGGCAGACTGAGGCTGAGGCTGAAGCAGGCTGAGGCTGAGGCTGAGGCAGGCTGAGGCTGAGGCTGAGGCAGGCTGCGGCTGAGGCAGGCTGAGGCTGAGGCTGTGACTGCGACTGCCGTTGCCACTGCGACTGTCATCGCGAATGCGACTGCGACTGCGAGAACAGCAGAATTCTACAACTGGATTCTCATCTGAGTCTTAAGGGGAATGCTTCCAGTTATGCTCCTACACAGCGCTGTTAGGTTGCTTTGCCGGGAAAATCTCAATCAAAGTGTGCCCCTCGACGCTCGCACCCTGTTTTTCGACAGGGAAAGTCTTGATGCTCAAACTGGGCCCCTGGCCCCCGGGTTACAACAACAACGGCTCCCGCTTGAGACTTCCTCACAATTTAGCCAGGACCCCCGCTCCCGCCCGAGACTTCCTCGCATTTTATTCAGGAATCGCGCTCTCGCTTGGGACTTCCTTATAATTTTTTCAGGGATCGCTCTCCCGGCGCTCTGGAGTCGCGCTCTCGCTGGAGACCTGCTTGCAACTTACTGAAGAATGGCCTTGCGTTGGGATTTCCTGCAATTTGCCCAAGCGCCGCGCTCCCGACACCCAGGCACCCAGGAGTCGTGCCCTTCGTGGCCCCGCTGTCGCCATTTGTGTCCCCTTCACTGTCCTACGTGGCCCAGTTGCTACCCTCAGTGGCCTCATAGTTGCCTTCTGTGGCTCCGCATTATCTGCACTTCGTGGCCCCCGCTCGTTCGCGCTCTTCGTGGCCCCATACGCATTCCCTTCGTGTCCCCGCTGTCGCCCTTCGTGGCCTATTTCGTGCCCTTCGTGGCCCTGCTGTCGTTCTCTCTCGCTCTCGCTTTCGCTCGTCGTTGCCGTCGTCGTCGTCGCCGTCGTCTTCGTCGTCGTCGTCGTCGTCGTCGTCGTGGTCGGTCCCCTGTCCGTCCCTCTTGGGGTCAGGTCGACGGTCCGCGGCCGCCCCGCCGATCAGCGCTGCCGCTGGCCAGGCCGACGGCCCGCGGCCGCCCCGCCGCTTGCCGGGGCACGGCCTGCAGGGAAGAAAGGTATACCCCCCAAAAGGGGTTCGATCGAAGACGAAGAGGGCGGGTATCGAGGGTTTGGGAACCAGGCCATATTGGACACTCGAGCATATAAGGGCGAACAGTCTTCAAATTATTGTTGTGGTTGTTGTCGTTGTGGTTGTCGTTGTTGTTGTTGTTGCTGTTGTTGTTGTCGGTGTAGTAGTAGCAGTAGTTGTTGTTGTTGTTGTTGTTGTTGGTTGTTGTTGTTGTTGTTGTTGTTGTTGTTGTTGTTGTTGTTGAACATTATTACTTCTAAAGAATAATTATTGTTGGGACCCCTGGTGCACGGCCCCCCCGCCGCGCCTAGGCCGCAGCCACATTTTCATCATTTTCGTGAGGAAGTCTCAGGCAAAACGGGTTGGTCCGGATCCGGTTGTTTTGTTCCCCCCCGCTTTCCCTGGCAAAAAATAAGCTAAAGTGGACATTTCTTGTTCTAACATAACCGAACTTCAAGAATCCCTTGCAAAAAATGAGGTAAAGTGGACATTCGCGCGCGCAAGACGAAATCCTTCCAAAACCTTAGTTTTCGTAGCGATTTTAACATACAAACATCAAAACATCAAAAAGCCATTTTTTTTTAATGTCAAAATTTCATCCCGCGCGCTCTTGCGGATTCGTAGGAAACCCAACACTTTTTAAACATTTCTGTCAAACGGGCTTTTGCGAGCAACTTTTTCGAACTTCTGCAACAACGGTTGCGCACCCGCCAGGGCCATCATCCCTGTCAAATAATACCATGCGGGACACATTCGTTTTTTCTTCGCGCGCGCACGCCGTCGTCGTCGGCCGCGGGGCCCTGAATAGTAGCCACGGTCGTCCGCATGCCACGAAGTGAAGTGTCCGAACGTCATAGGGCGGGAAGCTGGGTGTGGTGGTGGCGAAGAGTCGTTTGGAAATTTGGTAGAGCTTGAACCGGCCCCCCACAAAGTGGGGGTATTGCCCGCCTCCTATGAAAACCCTGGCACTGGTGAGAACGGAGTGTCCCCAGTCTTAAATGATTGTTGTTGTTGTTGTTGTTGTTGTTGTTGTTGTTGTTGTTGTTGTTGTTGTTGTTGTTGTTGTTGTTGTTTTTGTTGTTTTTGTTGTTTTTGTTGTTGTCGTCGTCGTCGTCGTGGTTGTTGTTGTTGTTGTTGAACATTATTACTTCTAAAGAATAATTATTGTTGGGGCCCCTGGTGCATGGCCCCCCCGCCGCGCCTAGGCCGCAGCCACATTTTCATCATTTTCGTGAGGAAGTCTCAGGCAAAACGGGTTGGTCCGGATCCGGTTGTTTTGTTTCCCCCCGCTTTCCCTTGCAAAAAATAAGCTAAAGTGGACATTTCTTGTTCTAACATAACCAAACTTCAAGAATCCCTTGCAAAAAATAAGGTAAAGTGGACATTCGCGCGCGCAAGACGAAATCCTTCCAAAACCTTAGTTTTCGTAGCGATTTTAACATAAAAACATCAAAAAACCAATGGTTTTTTTCAAAAAAAAAATGTCAAAATTTCATCCCGCGCGCTCTTGCGGATTCGTAGGAAACCCAACACTTTTTAAACATTTCTGTCAAACGGGCTTTTGCGAGCAAATTTTTCGAACTTCTGCAACAACGGTTGCGCACCTGCCAGGGCCATCATCCCTGTCAAATAATACCATGCGGACACATTCGTTTTTTCTTCGCGCGCGCACGCCGTCGTCGTCGGCCGCGGGGCCCTGAATAGTAGCCACGGTCGTCCGCATGCCACGAAGTGAAGTGTCCGAACGTCATAGGGCGGGAAACTGGGTGTGGGTGGTGGCGAAGAGTCGTTTTGAAATTTGGTAGAGCTTGAACCGGCCCCCCCACAAAGTGGGGGTATTGCCCGCCTCCTATGAAAACCTTGGCACTGGTGAGAACGGAGTGTCCCCAGTCTTAAATGATTGTTGTTGTTGAACATTATTAATTCTAAAGAATAATTATTGTTGGGCCCCCTGGTGCGCGCCCCCCCCGCCGCGCCTAGGCCGCAGCCACGTTTTCATCATTTTCGTGAGGAAGCCTCAGGTAATTCGAGTTGATCAAGATCCGGTTGTTTTGTTGTAACCCGCTTTCCCTTGCAAAAAACAATAGAAAATGACATTTCTTGTTCTAATATAATCAAACTTCAAGAATCCCTTGAAACAAATAATGTAAAGTGGACATTCGCGCGCGCAAGACGAAATCCTTCCAAAACCTTAGTTTTCGTAGCGATTTTAACATAAAAACATCAAAAAAAACCAATGGTTTTTCAAAAAAAAATTGTCAAAATTTCATCCCGCGCGCTCTTGCGGATTCGTAGGAAACCCAACACTTTTTAAACATTTCTGTCAAACGGGCTTTTGCGAGCAACTTTTTCGAACTTCTGCGACAACGGTTGCGCACCTGCCATGGCCATCATCCCTGTCAAATAATACCATGCGGGACACATTCGTTTTTTCTTCGCGCGCGCACGCCGTCGTCGTCGGCCGCGGGGCCCTGAATAGTTGCCACGGTCGTCCGCATGCCACGAAGTGAAGTGTCCGAACGTCATAGGGCGGGAAGCTGGGTGTGGGTGGTGGCGAAGAGTCGTTTGAAAATTTGGTAGAGCTTGAACCGGCCCCCCCACAAAGTGGGGGTATTGCCCGCCTCCTATGAAAACCCTGGCACTGGTGAGAACGGAGTGTCCCCACGTGCTAGTAATTGTTGTTGTTGTTGTTGTTGTTGTTGTTGTTGTTGCTGTTGCTGTTGCTGTTGCTGTTGCTGTTGCTGTTGCTGTTGCTGTTACTGTTGCTGTTGCTGTTGCTGTTGTTAGTAAGGGCGGGGCGCCGCGACCCGTGTTCCACAACACCCCCCCCCACAACATTCACAACAAGCGGAATTCCTAAGGATTCCTAGGAATTCCTAAGGATTCCTAGGAATTCCGAAGGATTCCTAGGACTTCCTAAGGATTCGTAGGAATTCCGGAGGATTCCAAGGAATTTCTAAGGATTCCACGGGATTCCGGAGGATTCCTAGGAATTCCTCAGGATTCCTAGGAATTCTTGGGAATTCCTAGGAATTCCAAAGGGTTCCTAAGAATTCCGAAGGATTTCCAGGAATCCTCAGGATTCCTAGGAATTCCTAAGGATCATTAGGAATGTCTAAGGATTCGCAGAAATTCCCAATGATTCCTCGGAATTCCTACGGGTTTCGATGGATTCCTAAGGATTCTTGAGAAGTCCAAAGGATTCCCAGGGATTCTTAAGGATTCTTAGGAATTCTTGAGAATTCCGAACCTAAGGATTCCTAGCAAGTCCGAAGGATTCCATGGCATTCCTAAGTATTCTTAGGAATTCCTCTGGATTCCGTGGAATTCCTAATGATTCCTAGGATTTCCAAACAGATTCTTTGGAATTCCAAAGGATTCCTACGAATTCCGGAGGATTCCTGAGAATTCAGAAGGATTCCCACGAATCCCGAAGGATTCGCAGTAATTCCAAAGGCCCCCTAGGAATTCCTAAGGATTCCTAGGAATTCCCGAGGATTCCTAGGAATTCCGAGCGATTCCTAGGAATTCCCAAGGATTCTTAGGAATTCCGAAGGATCCATAGGAATTCCAAAGGATTCGTAGGAATTCCGAAGGATCCCTAAGAATTCCGAAGGGTTCCTAGGAATTCCTAAGGATTCTTAGGAATTCCTGAGGATTCTCAGAAATTCCCAAGGATTCCTAGGAATTCCTAATGGTTCATAGGAAATCCTAAGAACTCACAGGAATTCCTAAGCAGTCGTAGGAATTCCAAAGGATCCGTAGCAATTCCTAATGATTCCTACCAATTCCTAAGGATTTCTGGGGATTCCGAAGGATTCTTAGGAATTCCTAAGGATTCATGCGAATTCCTGAGGATTCCTAGGAATTTCTAAGGTTCCTAGGGATTCCTACGGATTCTTTAAAATTCCTAAGGATTCCCAATAATTAAAGGATTCCGGAGAATTCCGAAGGATTCACAGGATTTCCTAAGGGTTACTAAGGATTCTTAGGAATTTTTGAGAATTCCGAAGAATTCGTAGGAATTCTAAAGTATTCCTAGGAATTCCAAAGGATTCCTAGCAATGCCGAAGGAGTCCAGGGAATTCCGAAGGATCCATTGGAATTCCTTAGGGTTCCTAGGAATTCCTGAGGATTCCTAGGAATTCCGAGCGATTCCTAGGAATTCCCAAGGAGATCTATGAATTCCGAAGGACGCTTAGGAATTCCTAAGGATCCCTAAGAGTTCCGAAGGCTTCTTAGAAATTCCGAAGGATTCCTATGAATTCCGAAGGATCCTTAGGAATTCCTAAGGCTTCCTAGGACGTCCTAAGGATTCGCATGAATTCCTAAGGATCCCTGGGAATCCCGAAGGATCCTTAGGAAGTCCTAAGGATTCCTAAGGATTCTTAGTGTTTCTTTGGAAATCCATAGGATTCACAGGAATTCCGAAGGATTCACAGGAATTCCAAAAGGATTCCTAAGAATTCCTAACGATTCCTATGAATTCTAGAAGGATTCCTAGGAATTCCCAAGGATTCCCAGGAATTCCTAAAGATTCCTGGGAATTCCTAATGATTCCGGAGAATTCCGAAGGATTCGCAGGAATTCTTAAGGGTTACTAAGGATTCTTAGGAATTCTTAGGAATTCAACAAAAATCTTAGAAATTCCGAAGGATTCCCAGGACTTCCGAAGGATTCCTAGGAATTTCTAAGGGTTCGCAGGAATTCCTGAGAATTCTTAGGACTTTCCTTGGAATTCCGAAGGATTTCTATGAATTCTTTAGGGTTCCGAGGAATTCCTGAGGATTCTTAGGAATTCTTAAGGATCCATAGGAATTTTCAAGCATTCCTCGGAATTCCGAAGGAATTCCGAAGGATTCCGAGGAATTCCTAAGGATTCCTAGGAATTCCTAAGGATTCCTGAGAATTTCCAAGGAATGCCAGGACATCTGCAGGATTCCTAAGGATTCTTAGGAATTCTCAGGAGTTCCTAAGGATTCCCAGGAATTCCGAAGGATTCCTGGGAATTCCTAAGGACTCCTAGCAATCCCGAAGGATCACACGGAATTCCGAAGGATTCCTGGGAATTCGAAGCATGCTTAGGAATTCTGGAAGATTCTTATGAATTCCGAAGGATCCGTAGGAATTCCCAAGGATTCCCAGGAATTCCTGAGGATTCTTACGAATTCCGAAGGATTCGTAGGAATTCCTAAGGAATCGTAGGAATTCCAAAGGATCCGTAGGAATTCCTAAGGTTTCCTGGGGAATCCGGAGGATTCGTAAGAATTCCTAACGATACCTAAGAATTCCTAAGGATCCCCAGGAATTCCTAAGGATTCTTAGGAATTCCGGAGGATTCCTAGGAATTCCTGAGGATTCCTAGGAATTCCTAAGGACGCCTAGGAATTCCTAATGATTCCTAAGAATTCCGAAGGAATTCCGAATATCCCTAGGAGTTGCAAAGGATTCCTAGGTCCTACCCTACAAATTCAACAGGATTCTTAGGAATTCAAGGATTCCAAGAAAGGATTCCTAGGGATTCTACGGATTCGTAGGAATTCCTAGGATTCCTCAGCTCCACAAAGAGTTCCCCAGGGATTCCTAAGATTCCTATGATTCTTAATGTTTTCGTGTCAGTAACGAATTCCTACGGATTCCGAAGTAAATTCTTAGTATTCCGACGGCAATTCCTCATGAATTTCCGTAAGCAATTCCGAGGAATTCTTGAGGATACCTAGGTAATTTCGAATGATTCCTAGGAAATTCTCAGGATTCTAGGAATTCTCGGAATTCCTAAGGATTTCCTAGGACTTCTGACATTCCGACGATTCCTGGGAATTCCTCTTCGCCGGTGCAACACATGCTTTTTGCCGCAAGGGATTCGTTGGCCAGAGAGGAAGGTCCGCAGATGTTCACATAAATCGAATTCAAACGGCGTTGTGTGGTGTTGTGTGTGGGGGGGGTCGTTGTTGTGGTTGTTGCCGGGGGCGGGTCCCGACGGGTCGGCGCTGGCCGCCCTTGCTTTGTTGTTGTTGTTGTTGTTGTTGTTGAACATTATTAATTCTAAAGAATAATTATTGTTGGGCCCCCTGGTGCGCGCCCCCCCCGCCGCGCCTAGGCCGCAGCCACGTTTTCATCATTTTCGTGAGGAAGCCTCAGGTAATTCGAGTTGATCAAGATCCGGTTGTTTTGTTGTAATCCGTTTTCCCTTGCAAAAAACACTATAAAATGAAATTTCTTGTTCAAATATAATCAAATTTCAAGAATCCCTTGCAAAAATAAGGTAAAGTGGACATTCGCGCGCGCAAGACGAAATCCTTCCAAAACCTTAGTTTTCGTAGCGATTTTAACATAAAAACATCAAACAACCAATGGTTTTTCAAAAAAATTGTCAAAATTTCATCCCGCGCGCTCTTGCGGATTCGTAGGAAACCCAACACTTTTTAAACATTTCTGTCAAACGGGCTTTTGCGAGCAACTTTTTCGACTTCTGCGACAACGGTTGCGCACCTGCCAGGGCCATCATCCCTGTCAAATAATACCATGCGGGACACATTCGTTTTTTCTTCGCGCGCGCACGCCGAAATCTCCAAAAACCATTGGGTTCTGTGGGTGTGTACCCCACGCCAGTGTAGTATCCACGGTCGTCCGCACGCCACGAAGTGAAGTGTCCCAACGTCATAGGGCGGGAAGCTGGGTTTGGGTGGTCGCGAAGAGTCGTTTGGATATTTTGTAGAGCTTGAACTGCCCCCCCACGAAGTGGGGGTATTGTCTCGCGTCGCATGAAAACCCTGGCACTGGTGAGAACACTGAGCGTTCGGGTAAAATGATTGTTTGATGTTGAACATTATTACTTCTAAAGAATAATTATTGTTGGGACCCCTGGTGCGCGACCCCCCTCCAAAACCTAGGCCGCAGCTCATCATTTTTTAGCGAAAGCTTCAGAAAAGTGAATTATTACCGGATCCGGTTGTTTTGTTGTACTCCGTTTTCCCTTGCAAAAAACACTATAAAATGAAAATTCTTGTTCTTACTTGATCAAATTGCAAGAATCCCTTGCAAAAAATAAGGTAAAGTGTACATTCGTGCGCGCAAGACGAAATCCTTCCAAAACCTTAGGTTTCGTAGCGATTTTAACATAAAAACATCAAAAACCCAATGGTTTTTCAAGAAAAAATTGTCAAAATGTCCTTCCGCGCGCGCTGTCCGAATCCCACAAAACCAATGGTTTTTCAACATTTATGTTACATGAGCTCGCGCGAGCTCCTTTTTCTTGTTCTAACATAATCAAATTTCAATAATCCCTTTCAAAAAATAAGGTAAAGTGGACATTCGCGCGCGCAAGACGAAATCCTTCCAGAACCTTAGGTTTCATAACGATTTCAACATAAAAACATCAAAAACCCAATGGTTTTTCAAAAAAAAATGTCCAAATTTCATCCCGCGCGCGCTGTCCGACTCCCACAAAACCAATGGTTTTTCAACATTTATGTTACATGAGCTCGCGCGAGCTACTTTTTCTTGTTCTAACATAATCAAATTTCAATACTCCCCTGCAAAAAAAAGTAAAGTGGACATTCGTGCGCGCAAGACCAACAAAAAACACGACGATCTCAGGAACTTGCCCCAAAAATGTGACCAACTCCGCTCTCTCTGTCTCTCTCTCTGTCTGCTCTCTGTCTCTCTCTCTCTCTGTCTGTCTGTGTCATGTATTGTATGTCACAATTGCAGGATGCTGGGCACACGCGCGCCCCGAATAAGTGACCAAGTTCTGTGGGTGTTTACCCCACGCCAGTGTAGTAGCCACGGTCGTCCGCACGCCACGAAGTGAAGTGTCCCAACGTCATAGGGCGGGAAGCTGGGTTTGGGTGGTCGCGAAGAGTCGTTTTGATATTTGGTAGAGCTTGAACTGCCCCCCCACGAAGTGGGGGTATTGTCTCGCGTCGCATGAAAACCCTGGCACTGGTGAGAACACTGAGCGTTCGGGTAAAATGATTGTTGTTGTTGTTGTTGTTGTTGTTGAATTCTCGAGAATAATTATTGTTGATCCCCCCTCACCGGTGCATATTGTTTTTCTCAATCAAGTGTGCCCCTCGCCGGTCGTACCCTGTTTTTTGACAGGGGAAGTCTTCCTGCTCAAGCTGGCCCCCTGGCCCCCGGGTTACAACAACAACGGCTCCCGCTTGAGATTTCCTTACAATTTAGCCGACCCCCGCTCCCGCCCGAGACTTCCTCGCATTTTATTCAGGAATCGCGCTCTCGCTGGGACTTCCTTACATTTATTCAGGAATCGCTCCCGCTCTCCCGGCGCTCTGGAGTCGCGCTCTCGCTGGAGACTTGCTTGCAACTTACTGAAGAATGGCCTTGCGTTGGAATTTCTTGCAATTTGCCCAAGCGCCGCGCTCCCGACACCCAGGCACCCAGGAGTCGCGCCCGTTGTGGCCCCATGTGCATGCCCTTCGTGGCCCCGCTGTCGCCATTTGTGTCCCCCTCACTGTCCTACGTGGCCCAGTTGCTACCCTCAGTGGCCCCATAGTTGCCTTCTGTGGCCCCGCATTATCTGCACTTCGTGGCCCCCCGCTCGTTCGCGCTCTTCGTGGCCCCATACGCATTCCCTTCGTGTCCCCGCTGTCGCCCTTCGTGGCCTACTTCGTGCCCTTCGTGGCCCTGCTGTCGTTCTCTCTCGCTCTCGCTTTCGCTCGTCGTCGCCGTTGTCGTCGTCGTCGCCGTCGTCTTCGACGTCGTCGTCGTCGTCGTCGTCGTCGTCGTCGTCGTGGTCGGTCCCCTGTCCGTCCCTCTTGGGGTCGGGTCGACGGTCCGCGGCCGCCCCGCCGATCAGCGCTGCCGCTGGCCAGGCCGGCGGTCCGCGGCCGCCCCGCCGCTTGCGGGGGCCCGGCCTGCAGGGAAGCACGGTATACCCCCCAAAAAGGGTTCGATCGAAGACGAAGAGGGCGGGTATCGAGGGTTTGGGAAATACGCGTTATTGGACACTCGAGCATATAAGGGCTAACAGTCTTAAACTTATTGTTGTTGTTGTTGTGGTTGTTGTTGTTGGTTGTTGTTGTTGTTGGTTGTTGTTGTTGTTGTTGTGGTTGTTGTTGTGGTTGTGGTTGTTGTTGTTGTGGTTGTTGTTGTTGTTGTTGTTGTTGTCGTTGTCGTCGTTGTTGTTGTTGTTGTTGTTGGTTGTTGTTGTTGTGGTTGTTGTTGTGGTTGTGGTTGTTGTTGTTGTTGCTGTTGTTGTTTTTTGTTGTTTGTTGTTTGTTGTTTGTAGTTTGTTTGTTTGTTTGTTTGTTTGTTTGTTGCTGTTGTTGCTGTTGTTGCCGTTGTTGTTGTTGTTGTTGTTGTTGTTGTTGTTGTTGTTGTTGTTGTTGTTGTTGAGTTTTCATTTTTGCAGAATAATTATTGTTGATCCCCCCACCAGTGCATATTTTTGTCTCAATCAAAGTGTGCCCCTCGACGCTCGCACCTTGTTCTTTGACAGGGAAAGTCTTCCTGCTCAAACTGGGCCCCTGGCCCCCGGGTTACAACAACAACGGCTCCCGCCTGAGACTTCCTTGCAATTTGGCCAGGACCCCCGCTCCCGCCCGAGACTTCCTCGCATCTTATTCAATTGAACGCCCCTGAGGGGTCAGACACCGCCGCCCCATTTTTTTTTGGAACGCGGAGGTTGCGTGGGGGGCAAATCGGGATGTAGCGGGGGTGTTCACTCAGCCTTGGCTGGGCTTTGTCAGTAATCTCTTCGTGCTGTGGGTGTGTACCTCCTCTCACCCGCGCCTCCGGCTGGTGTCTGTTGGGAGCGTGCGCGCGCCAGGCTGTGTGATGTGAGGGTGCGGAAGGATTCAAGGCTCCGGCCCGGTATTCTTGGACAAGAGGGTGCCGGAAGGCCCGGGTTGGTACGACAGTAGGGAAGGCTCCCCCCCCAGTATTCTTGGACAATAAGGTCTTAGGGGGCCGGGGAAGATACGAAAGTGGGGTCTTAAAGACTCCCAGAGAGCCCCAAGAGAGCCGGAACATGATTTAAAAAAGACGCCAGATTTGACAATAAGGTCTCAGAGGGCCTGGAAAAATACGAAAGTGGGGTCTTAAAGGCTCTCAGAAAGCCCCAAGAGAGCCGGAACATGATTTAAAAAGACGCCAGAAAACCCTAAGAGAGTCTGAGAATTATTGCGAAGGCCTTACGGCCGTTGCCGCCGACCCTGAAGATGACGAAAGACAACACGAGGGGGGGGGCAGGAGGAGGAGGAGGAGGAGGAGGAGGCGGAAGGGAGTAGGAGGAGGAAGGGTGAAGGGGGAGGAGGAGGAGGCCTTATGGATGTTGGTTGGGATCTCGTGTTTGACCTCTCGGGGGCGTCTGGAAGGCAACTTGAAGCCTCTTGGGGGCCGTTGTGGGGCCTCTTGGGGCCTCTTTTGGGCCTCTTGGGGCTTCCGGAGGCCGTCTTCGGCGCATCTTGGGGGCGTCTTGGCGCCGCTCGGGGGCCTCTTGGGGCCTTTTGGGGGCCTCTTGGGGCTTCCCGGGGGCCTCTTAGGGCGGAAGTCTCGAATTCTCGGTTCCTCGTCCCCCTCTTGGCCGTTTCTTGGGCCCGTCTTGGGGCCCTATTGGGCCGTCTTGGGCGCCTCTTAGGCTGTCCTGGGGCCTTCTTGGGCCGTCTTGGGGCCCTCTTGTAGGCCTCTTGGGGCGCTCTTGGGGGCCTCTTGGGGGCCTCTTGGGGGCCTCTTGGGCCGTCTTGGAGTGTCGGAAAGCCGAAAAGGCGAGAAGGCCAAAATCATTCAAAAACCGATGTAAAATTGACGATTTTCGCGCCTGGGGCCCTCTTGGGTGTGCTCTTGGGGCTCTCTTGGAGCGTCTTGAGGGCCTCTTGGGCCGTCTTCGGGCCGTCTTGGGCGTCTTGGGGCCATCGTTCGTCGAGTCGAGGCCCTCTTGTACCCTTTTGGGGGTGTCTTCTGTCGCTCTTGGCTCGTCTTGAAGCTTTTCTGAGCTCCGGGACCCCCCGGGGAGGATGCGTATCTGGGTGGCGACCCCCCCGGCGACCCCCCCCCTCCCCCCCCCCCGGCGGGGAGGGTAGGGAGGGGCTTCGCCACGACTCAACTACGACGTTGCTCAATGTCGCTTTGGCTCGCGCGCTCAAGGAGACGGGGAACGACAAAGACGACGAGGGACAACGGAGACGGAGACGACGAGGACACGACGGAGACGACGACGACGACGACGACGACGACGACGACGGTGATCCACGCAAGACGACGACACCGGGATGCGTCTTCCACACGCCGACAGGGTCGGCGTCTTAAAGGCTCTCAGAAAGCCCCAAGAGAGCCGGAACATGATTTAAAAAGACGCCAGAAAGCCCTAAGAGAGTCTGAGAATTATTTAATTGGACGCCTGAGGGTGTGCAGAAGTGTGGACGAAAGGAAGAGGCATACGGAGAGGCGTAAAAACGAGATCCGAGTTAGTTTGGGGGCCTCAAAAGGGACTCCAGGGACCACCTTGGCGCGCCCAGGACGGCCCAAGAAAGTCCCAAAAATGCTGCCAGACGGCCCAGGTCGGGGTCGGGAGGCGTGGAGGACAGCCGCAGAGAGCGCCCGCTGATTCCAACGTGCTTCCAAAGAGCCCGCGAAGACGCACGTGAGTTCGAAACGAGGCACGTATAAAGGCTCGACAAGGCCAAAATTGACATAGTCATATGTGTTTTACGAGGTTTTTTGCGTGTTATTTGTTGTAGTCGAAGTGGGCCGAGGAGAGGTGGGCGGGCTGCCAGACTGGACCAAAATGGCTTGGAGGACGGCCAAGATCGCCCCAGGAGAGCGTCTGGAGGCCTCCAAAATCGAGTCAGTGGGCTCCCGGAGAGGCCTCTGACAGAGGCCGGCGGCGCCTTGAAGGCGAACATTTCCAACGAGGTGTGTTCTGAAGCGAAAATGATGGCCAAAGAGCGCTCATTCCGCAGCTGTGGCCTCCGGGCCGGCGGAATGAGCAGGCCGCGGGGGGGGGCCCAGGAGGGGTTGCACGGGCTCTGAGGAATTGGTATTGGTACGAGGAGTTCGTGTGCGCGCAAATTGAGGGGACTGAGTTCGTGCAGACCATGCGGCGGGGATCTCACGCGCCGTTCCCGGTGGGGCGTTCCTCGCATTTGATTCAATCGCTTCGCTCATTCCGCCGGCCCGTATTGCATGATCGCTACTGCTTCGGCGCGGGCTCGGGGCCATTTCGGCGCCGCCGGAAGGAGGAAGATGAGGGCGGGGAGGGGGTGGGGAGGAGGAGAAGAGGACGAGAAAGAACGGAGGAGGATGAAGATAAATATGGGGAGGGGGAGGAAGAGAAAAGGGCAGAGGAGGAAGCCTCTCGATGGCATCTTGCGGTGCTCTTGGGGCCAAACAGGGCCGTCGTCCAGATGCTTCTTTGGGGGGCCCTGGGGTCTGTTGAGAGGCCGTTCGGGGGCGCCTGGGAGACATTTTTGAAGCTTTGTAGGGCCTCTTTTGAGGCTCCTTGGAGCCTCCTGGGGTCTCTTGGAGACCTCTTGGCGGCATGTTGGGCCATCTTGGGGGCCTCTCGGGGCCTCCTGGGGCCCTCTTGGGGCGGAAGGCTCGAGGTTTCGGCTCGTGGTCCCCATCTTGGGCCCTTCTTGGGGCCGTCTTGGGGCTCTGTTGGGCCGTCTTGGGCGTCTCTTGGGCCGTCTCGGGGCCCGTTTGGAGGCCTTCTTGGGGGCCTCTTGAGCCATCATCGTGCGTTCTTGGGGGCCTCTTGGGCCGTCTTGGAGCATCGGAAAGCTGAAAATGCGACAAGGCCAGAATCCTTCCAAAACCATCGTACAATTGATGATTTGGGCCTCTCGGGGCGCTCTTGTGAGGCCTCTTGGAGGCCACTTGGAGCGTCTTGGCGGCTTCTTGGGCCGTCTTGGGATCATCTTCGGCGTCTTGGAGCGTCCTTTGGGCGTCTCGGAGGCCTCTTGGGCAGTCTTGGGGGCCTCCTGGGGCCCTCTTGGCGCGCTCTGGGGGGCCTGAAAGGCCGTGCCCAGGAGGAAAACCATTTTTGAGTAGACAGACCTTCCTCCCGGGCTGCGGTCGGGGTGCTTTTCGCCGGGGGACCCCCAGGGGCCGCCTAGCCAGGACCCCCGCTCCCGCCCGAGATTTCCTCGCTTTTTATTCAGGAATCGCGCTCTCGCTTGGGACTTCCTTGCAATGTATGCAGGAGTCGCTCTCCCGGCGCTCTGGAGTCGCGCTCTCGCTGGAGACTTGCTTGCAACTTAACTGAAGAATGTCCTTGCGTTGGAATTTCCTGTAATTTGCCCAAGCGCCGCGCTCCTGACACCCAGGCACCGGAATCGCGCCCGCTGTGGCCCCATGTGCATGCCTTTCGCGGCCCCGCTGTCGCCATTTGTGTCCCCCTCATTGTCCTACGTGGCCCAGTTGCTACCCTCAGTGGCCTCATAGTTGCCTTCTGTGGCCCCGCATTATCTGCACTTCGTGGCCCCCGCTAGTTCGCGCTCTTCGTGGCCCCATACGCATTCCCTTCGTGTCCCCGCTGTCGCCCTTCGTGGCCTACTTCGTGCCCTTCGTGGCCCTGCTGTCGTTCTCTCTCGCTCTCGCTTTCGCTCGTCGTCGCCGTCGTCGTCGTCGTCGCCGTCGTCGTCTTCGACGTCGTCGTCGTCGTCGTCGTCGTCGTCGTCGTCGTCGTCGTGGTCGGTCCCCTGTCCGTCCCTCTTGGGGTCGGGTCGACGGTCCGCGGCCGCCCCGCCGATCAGCGCTGCCGCTGGCCAGGCCGACGGTCCGCGGCCGCCCCGCCGCTTGCCGGGGCCCGGCCTGCAGGGAAGAAAGGTATACCCCCCAAAAGGGGTTCGATCGAAGACGAAGAGGGCGGGTATCGAGGGTTTGGGAAATACGCGTTATTGGACACTCGAGCATACAAGGGCGAACGGTCTAAAATTATTATTGTTGTTGTTGTTGCTGTTGTTGTTGTTGTTGTTGTTGTTGTCTGCCAGGGCCATCATCCCTGTCAAATAATACCATGCGGGACACATTCGTTTTTTCTTCGCGCGCGCACGCCGTCGTCGTCGGCCGCGGGGCCCTGAATAGTAGCCACGGTCGTCCGCATGCCACGAAGTGAAGTGTCCGAACGTCATAGGGCGGGAAGCTGGGTGTGGGTGGTGGCGAAGAGTCGTTTGGAAATTTGGTAGAGCTTGAACTGGCCCCCCCACAAAGTGGGGGTATTGCCCGCCTCCTATGAAAACCCTGGCACTGGTGAGAACGGAGTGTCCCCACGTGCTAGTACTGGTTGTTGTTGTTGTTGTTGTTGTTGGTGGTGTTGTTGTTGTTGTTGTTGGAGAAAAATCATTTCCGAATAACAATTATTGTTGATCCCCCCACCGGTGCATATTGTTTTTCTTAATCACAGTGTGCCACTCGACGCTCGCAACCGGTTTTTTAGCAGGGAAAGTCTTCCTGCTCAAAATGGCCCCTTGGCCCCCGGGTTACAACAACAACGGCTCCCGCCTGAGACTTCCTTACAATTTAGCCAGGCCCCCCGCCCCCGCCCTCGCATTTTATTCAGGAGTCGCGCTCTCGCTTGGGACTTCGTTGCAGTTTATTCAGGAATCGCTCTCCTGGCGCTCGGGAGTCGCGCTCTCGTTGGAGACTTGCTTGCAGCTTACTGAAGAATGGCCTTGCGTTGGAATGTCTTGCAATTTGCCCAAGCGCCGCGCTCCTGACACCCAGGCGCCCAGGAGTCGCGCCCGTTGTGGCCCCATGTGCGTGCCCTTCGTGGCCCCGCTGTCGCCATTTGTGTCCCCCTCATTGTCCTACGTGGCCCAGTTGCTACCCTCAGTGGCCCCATAGTTGCCTTCTGTGGCCCCGCATTATCTGCACTTCGTGGCCCCCGCTAGTTTGCGCTCTTCGTACGCATTCCCTTCGTGTCCCCGCTGTCGCCCTTCGTGGCCTACTTCGTGCCCTTCGTGGCCCTGCTGTCGTTCTCTCTCGCTCTCGCTTTCGCTCGTCGTCGCCGTCGCCGTCGCCGTCGTCTTCGACGTCGTCGTCGTCGTCGTCGTCGTCGTCGTCGTCGTCGTGGTCGGTCCCGTGTCCGTCCCTCTTGGGGTCGGGTCGACGGTCCGCGGCCGCCCCGCCGATCAGCGCTGCCGCTGGCCAGGCCGACGGTCCGCGGCCGCCCCGCCGCTTGCCGGGCCCGGCCTGCAGGGAAGAAAGGTATACCCCCCAAAAGGGGTTCGATCGAAGACGAAGAGGGCGGGTATCGAGGGTTTGGGAAATACGCGTTATTGGACACTCGAGCATATAAGGGCGATCAGTCTTAAAACTATAATGTTGTTGTTGTTTGTTGTTGTTGTTGTTGTTGTTGTTGTTGTTGTTGTTGTTGTTGTTGTTGTTGTTGTTGTTGTTGTTGTTGTTGTTGTTGAACATTATTTCTTCTAAAGAATAATTATTGTTGGGGCCCCTGGTGCGCGACCCCCCTCCAAAACCTAGGCCGCAGCCTCATTTTCATCATTTTCTAGCGAAAGCTTCAGAAAAGTGGATTGTACCGGATCCGGTTGTTTTGTTGACCTCCGTTTTCCCTTGCAAAAAACACTATAAAATGAAAATTCTTGTTCTTACTTGATCAAATTGCAAGAATCCCTTGCAAAAAATAAGGTAAAGTGGACATTCGTGCGCGCAAGACGAAATCCTTCCAAAACCTTAGGTTTCGTAACGATTTTAACATAAAAACATCAAAAACCCAATGGTTTTTTAAGAAAAAATTGTCAAAATGTCCTTCCGCGCGCGCTGTCCGAATCCCACAAAACCAATGGTTTTTCAACATTTATGTTACATGAGCTCGCGCGAGCTACTTTTTCTTGTTCTAACATAATCAAATTTCAATAATCCCTTGCAAAAAATAAGGTAAAGTGGACATTCGCGCGCGCAAGACGAAATCCTTCCAGAACCTTAGGTTTCGTACGATTTCAACATAAAAACATCAAAAACCCAATGGTTTTTCAAAAAAAAATGTCCAAATTTCATCCCGCGCGCGCTGTCCGACTCCCACAAAACCAATGGTTTTTCAACATTTATGTTACATGAGCTCGCGCGAGCTACTTTTTCTTGTTCTAACATAATCAATCAATTCCCTTGCAAAAAAAAGTAAAGTGGACATTCGCGCGCGCAAGACCAACAAAAAACACGACGATCTCAGGAACTTGCCCCAAAAATGTGACCAACTCCGCTCTCTCTGTCTCTCTCTCTGTCTGCTCTCTGTCTCTCTCTCTGTCTGTCTGTGTCATGTATTGTATGTCACAATTGCAGGATGCTGGGCACACGCGCGCCCCGAATAAGTGACCAAGTTCTGTGGGTGTGTACCCCACGCCAGTGTAGTAGCCACGGTCGTCCGCACGCCACGAAGTGAAGTGTCCCAACGTCATAGGGCGGGAAGCTGGGTTTGGGTGGTCGCGAAGAGTCGTTTGGATATTTGGTAGAGCTTGAACTGCCCCCCCACGAAGTGGGGGTATTGTCTCGCGTCGCATGAAAACCCTGGCACTGGTGAGAACACTGAGCGTTCGGGTAAAATGATTGTTGTTGTTGTTGTTGTTGTTGTTGCTGTTTCCCCCTCTTCTTTAATGCTGGGTTATGACACCGCGCAAGGGCGCCGCTTCTCATTGCGCCCTGCCTGGTGGCTGCTCCTCGGCCGCGCCCTGCTGGCCTGGAGGGCCCTTGTCGATGCTGGCGACGCGGCGCCCGTTGCACTCGAGGTAGTCAGGGAATCCCGGGATGATCCCTTGCCTGCAGCTGCAGTGGTCGAAGCGCCTTTTTTGACCGCCCGCGAAGGCCCTCCGTGGTGGCAGGCCTTCGAAGCCTTCCTTTCCCAAGCTATGCGCGCTCTCCCAGCATGCCCTGACAGGGTGGCGTTGGATGGGGGCTATGGGATCGCACCACTTCCCCCGCGCCCAGCTCGTGGACGACATCGCGACCCCGTGCCCATCTGAGGTGGCGGTTCGGGCAGTGCTGTCGGAGCAAGATTCTTCCGCGTGCTCTCGCTATGCCAGGTCGGTGCAGCCGCTTTTAAATTTCGAGCGCGGGAACAGCTGTACCCCCAATGCTGGGCGCAACGTCCCCCTTCACGCTGGTTGCCCCGCTGTGGACACGAAGCGTTTACTGGGTGTCCTCGTAGACGGCCCCCTCACTTTCATGCCGCTTCTTCGTGCGGCCCTGGCGATCGGGAGCGATTGTTTAAACAGGTTGCTCCCCGCGGCAAAGGCTGGTGGGTTCTCCCTGCCCGTCGCAGCTGCCCAAGTTCCCGCGCGCGTGGAATCGGTCATCTCGCGCGCGATTCCGCTCCTCGCCAGCGCGCTGTGTGTGGAGGCAGCAAATTAATCGAGCTCTAGGGTAACTGGCGTCGGCGTCAGCTGGGTTGCCAGCGAGGCCTCCCCAGCCTGTCGTTGTCGCGCAGCGCGGGTGGCCAATGAGGCTCTGAGTGGATTCGTGCCGCACAGCGGGATCGCAGTGTGATGAGGAAGGAGCTGCTCCGCGATTACCGGCTGGGCGCTGTGCGCCCGGCCCTGCTTCAGTATGACCGCGTCGCATTTGTTGCGGGCTCCGCTTGGAAGTTTGAAGCTTTCAACAGGTCCTTTGTTGACCTCTGCCCTGGGCCTTGCATTCCTGACCCTTCCGTGCTTGCTCGGGAGTCAGGGCTGCTTCCTTGGAAGCACACGACTGGCGCTCGGCCGCTCTGGGTGCTGGGCGGCGTCCGCCACCCGGCCACCTCCAGAGTGTGTAGGCGGAGCAGTGTCTTTTTGCGCCATGCGCTGGTGGCGTGGCCCGGCGCTGGCGGCCTCGCGGGATGCGATCTTCCCCCCCAGGCGCCGGCCCCCAGCCCTTCGCGATTGGGCCAGATTTCTTCTTGCAGTGCTTGCCGTGCGAGGGCAGTGACTCCAGCGAGCGAGTCGAGCGCGTCTCTTTTGTCGGGCAAGCCATCGCCCGGGCGGCTCCCCGTCGCTCCTCTTCCTCTCCCTCGTCTTCCCCCTCTTCCTCTTCTCCGTCTTCTTCTGCTCGCGGATCGTAATTGCAGGTGCTGCTCGTAGCTGCGTCTTGCGTTCACTGCGGGAAGGGGGGGCGCCCGTGTGCGGGGGTCGCCGCTGCGGGTTTGGTTAGTGGTTGGGCCGCGCCGGCCCAGGGGCCTCCAGCGTCGCGGCGTGAGTTGCTTGGCTCTGCTGGCGAAGGAGGTCACCTGAGCGGGGGCAGGGGGCGAGACCCGGGGAACCTAGCGGCGTCGTCCTCCAGCCGTTCGCTGAGAGGGGGGGGGGCTGGACTAATTCCGAGCTGCAAGGGAAGGATGGAGCGGCAAGACCGTTTCTCGACTTCGTCGGCAGCAAGGCTCAGCGTGGTGGGCCTGGACAACGGGCGGCAGTGCTGAGTCGCAGCGACTGGGGTCTGGGCGTCGGCGTAGGGGCCCGCGGGTGCTGCAGGAACGCGAAACGAAACGCGCGGTCGCCCGTCCGATGTGCGTTGGGGGTGCGACATCGGCGTTGACGCGGAGCCCGCTAGCGAGCTCATGCTTGGGGATTCTACCCAGCCAGGCCTCGACATAACCTTCGCCGCGCAAGCTCGGGCCAAGCTATCGGTCCAGCTCTTTGGTGCGGTCCAGAACAAGATCGTCGCCACTTTGTCTTGGAACGCAAAACCGAGGAGCTCCACCTTCTGTGGCCCTTGCACGGAGTTCACATCGGCTGACCCTCCAGCGCCCAGTCTGGGCGATGGGGCGCGCTGCCCTGCCCCGCGGCAGCTGGCCCAGCAGCTCCTGGCCGCCGCGGGAGCGGCGCCCTCAGATGCAGGGCCTCCCGACTGAGCGGGCGCCCGCGGGGCCCTGGTGACCCCCCGCGAGGGTGCTCCCCTCCCGCGCCCGCCCGTGCAACGCAGTTGTGCGAGCGCGCGCCTCGCTGTCCCATTCTCGCCCTGTCTCGTCTTGGTCTGCCGCCACCCAGTACAGGCGACCCCCTAGGCGGTGTGGCGGTCAGGCAGTGGTCCTCCCATGGGTGCCAAGATTGCAACGAGTGGTGTCGACAGAAAGGTTGCGAGCGTTGGGAGGGGATGTGGGGGCGACTATTTGCATGTGTGCACCTGTTCATGTCTTGGCATTTTGTCTTGCTTTCCTGCCCCTGTCGTCGTCGTCGTCGTCGTCGTCGTCGTCGTCGTCGTAGTCGTCGTCGTCGTCGTCGTCGTCGTCGTCGTCGTCGTCGTCGTCGTCGTCGTCGTCGTCGTCGTCGTCGTCGTCAACGTGCCGCGTCGTGCCTCGCAGTGGTGATGCGGTCTCCTGCCTCGCGGTGGTGATGCGGCCCCAGCTGCTGTTTTGCCTGCGATCGCACTCGTGCCTCGCAGTGGTGGTGCGGACTTTTTCTGGCTTGCGTTGCGTGCAACATCGCAGCTCACAGCGGTGATGCGGCCCCATGTCATCACGTGCCTGTGTTCGCAATCCTGCCTCGCAGCGGTGGCGTGGCCCCTCTTGCTCACAACGCGGGGGAGCAGTGTCCTCGCGGTGGTGATGCGGCCCCGCGCGTGCGCGTGCTGCCGCAGCATGCCTTCTGTCTTTGGCCCCTGCATGCCCCTACCCTGCCCTGCGGCCCCTAGCGTGCGCGAGGCCGTTGTTTGGCGTGCGTGCGCTGTGCCTCCCGTGGTGAGCTGCTCTTTCGGCTTGTGTTCCGTGCAGAATCCTGCCTCGCAGTGGTGATGCGGCCCCGTGTAGTCACATGTTGCACCAGCCGTTGTTTCTCCTGCGAACGGTGGTGGGGCAATGTGTGACGGGCTTTTCGCGCGCGCTTTTCTCGTCTCGTCGTCGCGCGGGTGCAGCAAGCGCTCTACATTTCTGGAGGCGCGGGGGCGGGGTGTGGGGGCGTGGCTGCCGAGCGTAGCCTGGCAGAGCCCTGGCAGGGCGCACCGTGCAGGTTCCCTCCCTTCTCCCTCCCGCCCTCCTTCTGTCTGGAAAGGGCGCCACCTGTTCTTGTCATGTATGTGCACGCTTACGTTGTGCATGCTCGTGTGCCTCGGCGTTCTGAAACGGGGGAGCGCGTGTGTCCGCGCCCCCCGCGGCCTCCGAGGGTAGTGGTGCTTCGCCGGCAAGGGTCGGTGTGCTGGACTGGCGTGTGCGCGTGCCTCTGGAGATGATTGGGCGTCCCTGCGCAGGGGCTGGTCGCGTTTCGCCTGTTCGTGCCGTGTTGTGCTGTCGTGCCGCTGCCGTCTCTTCTTTCGCAAACCTAGATCGCGCAGCGCTGGGCCATCTTTCTCAGGACGAGGGTGCCGCGATACCAGCCAACGCAACTCTTATTCGGACCAGAGGGCGGGCCGACAAAGAAAAGCGGGCCAGGGACAGAACCAAAACAGGCGGGGAAACGGCGAGCGGGGGAGCTAGGGGGGGAGGGAGAAGAAAGACGACAACGGGAAGGGACAGACGGGGCCGACAGACGGGACGGGGAAACGGAAACGAGGGAGCCAAGCCGGGGGAGGGAGGGAGGAGACACGACACACGAGGGCAAGGGAACACAACGGCAGGGGGGCACAGAAGGGAAAGGGAAAGGAAGGGAGCCAAGAGCCAGGAAGCACTGGGCCAGCGGGCCAGGGATGGGGCCCGCCACAGGGCACGGCGGTGGGAAAATGAGGCCCAGGGCAGATAAGTTTGCTCTGCTGCGTTTCTGTGCTTGTGAACTGAGCAAGGGTAGTGTGCATCGTCCAGGGCACCCTGGCCTCGTTGCAGTACAAGCTGCCACTGGCGATGCCAGAAAAATCCCACGCATCGCCACAGTGATGGTCGACCACGGCCTTCAGAATCCAAGCGGCCCCGGAGCACGTTGTCCCACGAGTGCCGCTTTCGAAAAGGCAAATGAAATCCGCATCGTGCGGACTGAAGCTGCTCAAAGGTGCGGGGAGGTCACGGTGAGGCCACACTATCGGCTCAGATGTGCGCGATTGTGGCGTCCAGTCGGTTGTGCTACGAGCAAACCGATGAGAGGTCATTCTTCCAAATAGAGGGAGCCTCTCTTGTGAGCAGGGGTAGCAGGAGGGAGCAGTAGCATAGCATAATTGTTGAGTCGTTTTGGCTCCTGTGCTTGCCTGCCGTGTACAGCCATCCGGAATGTTGAGGTGTGCGAATATGGCATACACACATATCACAGATCCTATTTTTTTTGCCTCTCCCCTCCCTCTCCCAGGCTGCCGCGTCTCCTTGCGGCCAGTGCGGACCTCCCCGCGCGCGCGCCCACGGTGAGTGTGGGGCGGGGGCACGTCCCAAAGGAGCGGGGGGTTTTCGGCAAGTGGCTTGCAACCCACGACAAAAAGAAAAAAGGAAAAAACAACACAAAAAACGCTGTTGCCCGAAGGAGATGGGTCCATATCCGTCGCCGTGTCCACATGGACGTTTGTCAAGGTCGTGGCTCCTCAGCTTGGCGGGCTTGTTTCGGGACTTATGCGGATTTTCTGGGTCTGCCGGTGGGCGCGGGGCAGGGAGACCCCACTCCGTGCTTTGGGGACAGCGCTTGCCCTGCTGCAGAGTTTGCACCATAATCCCGGGTGGCCCGCCATTGGGTACCCCATGCCTGCGTGCACCACTCCTAATGCCCGACGTTGGTTCTCTGGGATCGTTTGCGCAGTTTTCCTACCCCCCCCCTCCCTCTCCTTACCCCAAGGCTGCCGCGTCCCCTTGCGGCCAGTGCGGACCCTCCGCGCGCGCACGGTGAGTGCGGGGCGGGGGCGCGCCCCGAAGGAGCGGGGGGTTTTCGGCCAGAGCCAGGGCAACCCCTAACCTCCCGCCAGCTAGCCGCTCCGCCGGGGTCCTCCCGCTCAGCTGCCCCAAGCCCCTCGGCGCCCCAGGAGCGCTCGGGGCGCTCTCGGCCAGCCGCCGCCAGCCGCCGCCGCCAGCCGGCGCCTTGTGCCGCGGCGCCCGGCCCGTCGCCGCCAGTCGCCGGCCGGCCGCTCGTCGCAGCGCCGCGCCGCCGGGCCTGCCGCCGCCAGCCGGTGCCGCCGCCGCCGCCCTCGGGGCGGCGCTGGCGGCGCAGCTTTCGGCCTCCGCGCGGCCGCGCCGCCGCCGGCCGCCGCGCTTCGCCGCGGCGCCTGGCCCGTCGCCGCCTGCCGCAGGTCGGCCGCAGGCCGCCGCGCCTCGCCGCCGGTCCTGCCGCCGCTGGTCGCCGCGCCCGCCGCCGCAGGTCGCTGGGCAGAGGGTTGTGGCTTAGGAGGGCTGAATCCTCCCCCCTCTGCCCGTGCGCGAACCTGCGGCGGCGCTGCGCCTCGCGGCGGTGCGTTCGCCCTCCGCGCCGCCGCGCTGCCTCGGGCCAGCGCCAGCGTCTCCTCCGCCGCCTCCGCCGCCGCCGCCGCCGCCGCCGCCTCCTCCTCCTCCTCCTCCTCCTCCTCCTCCTCCTCCTCCTCTGTGCTGCTGGCTGCTGTCGTGGTGCTGCTAGTCGCCGTGCTGCCCCTGGTCCTGGTGGTGCTGGTCGCCGTGGTGGTGCTGGTCGTAGTGGTGCTGGTCGCCGTGGTGGTGCTGGTCGCCGTAGTGGTGCTGGTCGTGGTGGTCCTCCTGGTCGTGGTGGTGCTGGTCGTGGTGGTGCTGGTCGCAGTGGTGGTGCTGGTCGCCGTGGTGGTGCTGGTCGCCGTGGTAGTGCTGGTCGTGGTGGTCCTCCTGGTCGTGGTGGTGCTGGTCGCCGTGGTGGTGCGGGTCGTAGTGGTGCTGGTCGCCGTAGTGGTGCTGGTCGCCGTGGTGGTGCTGGTCGTGGTGGTGGTCCTCCTGGTCGTGGTGGTGCTGGTCGTGGTGGTGCTGGTCGTGGTGGTGCTGGTCGCCGTGGTGGTGCTGGTCGTAGTGGTGCTGGTCGCCGTGGTGGTGCTGGTCGCCGTGGTGGTGCTGGTCGTGGTGGTCCTCCTGGTCGTGGGGCTGGTCGTGGTGGTGCTGGTCGCTGTGGTGGTGCTGATCGCCGTGGTGGTGCTGGCCGTGGGCGTGGTGGTGCTGGTCGTGGTGGTAGTGGTAGTGGTCCTCTGGCCGTGGTCGTGCTGGTCGTGGTGGTGGTGGTGCTGGTCGTGCTGGCCGTGGTCGTGCTGGTGGTCGTGGTGGTGCCGGTCGTGGTGGTCGTGGTGGTCCTCCTGGCCGTGGTCGCGCTGGTCGTGGTGGTGGTCGCCGTGGTGGTGCTGGTCGTGGTGCTGGTCGTGGTGGTTCTCCTGGTCGTGGTGATGCTGGTGGTGGTGCTGGTCGCTGTGGTGGTGCGTAGTCGTGGTGCTGGTCGCCGTGGTGGTGCTGGTCATGGTGGTGCTGGTCGCCGTGGTGGTGCTGGTCGTGGTAGTCCTTCTGGTCGTGGTGGTGCTGGTCGCAGTGGTGCTGGTCGCCGTGGTGATGCTGGTCGCCGTGGTGGTGCTGGTCGCCATTGTGGTCCTCCTGGTCGTGGTGGTGCTGGTCGTGGTGGTGCTGGTCGCCGTGGTGGTGCCGGTCGCCGTGGTGGTGCTGGCCGTGGGCGTGGTGGTGCTGGTCGTGGTGGTGGTGGTCATAGTGGTCCTCTGGCCGTGGTCGTGCTGGTCGTGGTGGTGGTGGTGCTGGTCGTGCTAGCCGTGGTCGTGCTGGTCGTGGTCGCTGTGGTGCTGGTCGTGGTGGTGGTCGTACGGCTCCTCCTGGCCGTGGTCGCGCTTGTCGTGGTGCTGGTCGCCGTGTTGGTGCTGGTCGTGGTGGTACTCCTGGTCGTGGTGGTGCTGCTCGTGGTGGTGCTGGTCGCCGTGATGGTGCGTATTCGCGGTGCTGGTCGTGGAGGTGGTGCTGGTGTGGTGGTGCTGGCCGTGGTGGTGCTGGTCGCTGTGGTGGTGCCGGTCGCCGTGGTGGTGCTGGTCGTGGTGGTGCTGGTCGCCGTGGTGGTGCTGGTCGCCGCGGTGGCGCTGGTCGCCGTGGTGGTCCTCCTGGTCGTGATGGTGCCGGTCGAGGTGGTGCTGGCCGCATTGGTTGTGCCGGTCGCTGTAGTGGTGCCGGCCGTGGTCGTGGTGGTGCTGGTCTTGGTAGTGGTGGTCGTCGTGGTGGTCCTATGGCCGTGGTCGTGCTGGTCGTGGTGGTGGTGGTGCTGGTCGTGCTGGCCGTGGTCGTGCTGGCCGCGGTCGTGGTGGTCGTGGTGGTCCTCCTGGCCGTGGTCGCGCTGGTCGTGGTGGTGGTCGCCGTGGTGGTGCTGGTCGTGGTGCTGGTCGTGGTGGTTCTCCTGGTCGTGGTGGTGCTGGTGGTGGTGCTCGTCGCTGTGGTGGTGCGTAATCGTGGTGCTGGTCGCCGTGGTGGTGCTGGTTGCCGTAGTGGTGCTGGTCGTGGTGGTCCTCCTGGTCGTGGTGGTGCTGGCCGTGGTGGTGCTGGTCGCTGTGGTGGTGCCGGTCGCCGTGGTGGTGCTGGTCGCCGTGGTGGTGCTGGTCGTGGTAGTCCTCCTGGTCGTGGTGGTGCTGGTCGTGGTGGTGCTGGTCGCTGTGGTAGTGCCGGTCGCCGTGGTGGTGCCTGTCTTGGTGGTGCTGGTCGCCGTGGTGGTGCTGGTCGCTGTGGTGGCGCTGGTCGCCGTGGTGGTCCTCCTGGTCGTGGTGGTGCTGGTCGAGGTGATGCTGGCCGCCGTGGTGGTGCTGGTCGCTGTGGCGGTGCCGGCCGTGGTCGTGGTGGTGCTGGTCTTGGTGGTGGTGGTCGTCGTGGTGGTCCTCTGGCCGTGGTCGTGCTGGTCGTGCTGGTGGTGGTGGTGGTGCTGGTCGTGCTGGCAGCAGTCGTGCTGGCCGTGGTCGTGGTTGTGGTCGTGGTGGTCCTCCTGGCCGTGGTCGCGCTGGTCGTGGTGGTGGTTGCCGTGTTGGTGCTGGTCGTGGTGGTCCTCCTGGTCGTGGTGGTGCTGGGCGTGGTGGTGCTGGTCGCCGTGGTGGCGCGTCGTCGTGGTGCAGGTCGCCGTGGTGGGGCTGGTCGCCGTGGTGCTGGTCGCCGTGGTGGTGCTGGCCGTGGTGGTGCTGGTCGTGGTGGTCCTTCTCCTCCTCCTCCTGGTCGTCGTGGTCGTCGTCGTGCTGGTGGAGGTGCTGTTTGTAGTTGTGCTGGTGGTGGTGGCGGTGGTTGTGGTGCTGTTCACAGTAGCTCTGCTGTCGGCGTTCCTGCGAGCTGCTGTGCCCCGCCCTGCCCGCGCGCGCCCCCACGCGGGCGCCGGTGCTCTCAGGGGAGCGCCGACAGAACGTCCCCTCGCCAGGGATTCTCCCCGTCGGTCGCTAGCGTTTCAGAGGGCACGTCCTCGAGCAGGCTCGCGGCCAGGGCGTCGTGGATGGCGTAAGCCAACATGCCGCTCCACCTGTGCAGCAGCGCGGTCGCAAGCGATCCTCGCAGCGCCGCCGGCGCGCTCCTCGCCCGGGCGCGGGCCAGGGTAACGAGGAGCTTGTGCGCCTCCTCGTCCCAGCGGCCGCCCGTCTCTGCTCTGGCTACGAGCAGGTAGCGTCGCGAGCCCACCAGCTCAGGGTAAGTCGTTTGCTTGCGGCGCCTCGCCCGTTTCAGCGCGAGTCCTGGGCGGAGCCTCCGCGCAATCGGCCTGCCGGTGGCCCTCAGCGGGGATACGATGCAGGCGTCGATGGCGAGCTGCCTGCCGTGGTAGGCAGGGAGGCCGTTGGCCACCACCTCGATGCGGCGCTCGTCGTTGGCGGCATTGCCCGGGAGGTTCATGTCGCGCAGGAACACGTCGGTGCGGACACGGCCTCCTGCCTCCCGGCACACCTGGGCCCACATCCGCTCGATGGGAGCGCCGCGCTTCAGCAGGCGTCCGCTGCGGGGGCAAGCTGCTCTGTGGTCGCCTCTCTCGTCCAAGTGGGCCTGGCAGGAGCGCCCGTTGCACCTGCTTGCCGTGGCGTCCAGCGGCAAGCGGAGCCGTCTCTGGAGCAGTGCCCGGAAGCGCTCTGGCGTGAACGTGCTTTCTGGCGTCGAGGGGATCAGGGCCAGGTGCCGTCCGCCGCAGCGGCCTCCCTGCGAGTCGAGCATCCACTGCTGGTCGTCTGTGAGGCTCGGGGGAACGACCTCCTCCCTGTAGCGCCGCTCTCGGGCTGCGGAGGCGTGGTACTGCCATCCGTGCTGCCACTCGCCCGGCTCTGGCTCTGTCTGTTCAGGGCGCGCGCCGTCTCAGACCTCCTGCCAAGTTGGGCACGTCGCAAAGCCGTCGCGGGCGGCGGCAGCCCTCGCGCGCTCAGCTTCCTGGAGGCACGAGGCGCCGTTTGGGGACCTCTTGTGGACCTCTTGGGGCGTCTTGAAGGCCTGTTGGGCCGTCTTGAGGCCATCGTAGGCGCTTTGGAGTGATATTTCGGCGTTTCCCGGCTCTCTTGGACCGTCTGGAGGGCTTTTCGGGCCCATCTTGGACCGATTTGGAGCCCTCCTGGGCTCTGAAAAATAATTCTTGAGGGTTTCTTGGGCCTTTTTGGAGCGCTCTTGGGCCGTCTTTGAGCGGTCTTGAGGGTCTCCCGGGCCGTTTTGGGGTGATCTTGGGGGCCTCTTGGACCGCCTTGAAATGTGTGAAAGACGCAGAGGCGGATATGTTTAAAATGTACGTTTTTCTACGGGAATGGGACAATGTTTGCTTGTGGGAGCCCTCTTGGGGCGCCGCTTGGGGACTTCTTATGGGGCGTTTTGAAGGCCTGTTGGGCCGTCTTGAGGCCATCGCAGGCGTTTACGTGGCGAACGACCGGATGTGGCACTCGTACCTGGTACTCCCTGGGGCTTCTGTATTGGCGCACTGCTGGCACCTTGCCCCCCGCGCCCTCAGCGCGCGCAGCCCTGGCTGTAGTCGGTGTGGCATGGGTGCCGCCCCGCGTCCACGGCCCTGGCGCCGCGGCCCTGGCTGGCCGCGCTGGCGCGCTCGCCGTGCAATTTTTTCACTTGTGAATGCCCTCCCCCCTCTCCGCTCTCTTCGCGGCCGCCCTGCATTCCCGCGCCCCCCCTCTTGCGCCCGGGCAATTTGTTAGTCGAGCGCTCCCGACGTGACTACTGCGAGCGCCCGCGCGGATTGCCTCCGCCGTGCTGCGACGAAAATGCACCCGCGTGGTCGCGCGAATGCTCTGTCGAAAGATCTGTCGAATCTCGAGCGGGATGGGCGAACGCCTTTTCGGAAACTGGCCCTTCCCTGGCCCCCCCATCGCGCGACCCGCCGAACAAGCAAGGCTCGCGGAGCTTGGCCAGGACGTCAGCGCAGCAGTCGCCCGCGGGGTTGGAGGCATCAGCAGGGGGCGTGGCAGAGGCCGAGGAAGTTGCCGCTCGCGTTTCGCCTCGACTTGCTTTTCCAGTACGAACCATGGTCTGTGTGTCCGCTGGTAGACAAAAGCAGCAACTGGCTCCTTGATCGCCCCCGAGCCGAGGCCGACCGCGGGTTGTCCGACAAGCAGGGGCGGCGAGGGTGCCCGCAAACGGCAGCAATGCGCACGTGCGCAACAATGCGGGCAGGCAACAAAGGAGCACGCGCCGACGGCCCGCGGCACAGGATGCACCGCGGCGCGCTGTGGAGTCACAGGCGGGGGGGGCGCCGCGGGGGGTGGGGCGCCGTGTCCACTTGCCATCGCGGCGCAATTACCTGTGCGCGCTGTTGGGCGGCGGGGGCGCGACGGCGGTGGGTGGGGGCATTTTATGGGAAGAGTGCGAGAGGCGCGACGACGGAGGGAAGTGAACCAAGTGCATCAGAATCCCCCTCCCGCTTTTTCGAACAGAGGAGCGCAGGGGCATGTCAGGGCGGCCGCGCGCCCTGGTCGTGGCAAAGGGATCAGCGACGAAACCCGTCGCCTGCACCCTCGGCATATCCAGCAATAGTGCGAAGGGCGGCGGGCTAGGCGAGCGCGAGTCAAGGCGCTCGAGCGCTCGATGGGCCAAGTCCCTCCCGTCCTCCACGCTGGGCCAGTTTGCGTCTCTCCTTCGCGCCGCCGACCTTGCGAGGGCGCCCCTCCCGGGGGGCGCGGCGGGGTCCGTGCCCGCGGGCGGGCGCGGGGCTGGGTCTTCGATGCCGGGCGCGCCTGGCCGGCGCGCCCCGCCTCGGACCGCGGGCCGCTCCGCCTTCGCGGGGCTGCCATTTGCGGGTTCGGGAGTTCCCTCGGCGAGGCGCTGGTGGCCGCCGTCGGCGGCGGCGAGGCCTCCGAAATCGCGGACTTTGTGCCGGTGCCACGAGGCGACCTGTTCCAAGTCATGGAGGCGCTCGCAGTGGGCGGCGCCCCCGTGACCGCTGTTGGCCGGGGGCGAGCCGCGCGCGCAATCCGCGCCGAGTTCGACGTGGCGACGCTGCCGCTGCCGAGCCTGAGCGCCGCGCTGCCGGCGGCCCCGCCGTTTCGACCAGCCGCTCCTCGGGCGGAGGTGTCGGCGCTTGCCGAGGCGCGGGTGGGCGCCGAGCGGCGCGTGGTGGACTGTCTCGACTTTTCGCCGTCTTCGGCAAGGATGCGGCCGAGGGGGCGCGCCAGGGGTGCATCGCAGTCGCCAGTGGGCCGCTGCCGCCTGCCGCGCGGCCGACGGAGGAGCTGTTGCCTGGCCTTTCAGCGAGGGTCGGCAAGTCCGCTCCGTGCGTCGACTTCGCCGCATTCGGGCCGCGTGGCCGCCGGGCGTTTGAAAAGCGCGGGAGTTCGCGGCGCAGGCATTCGTTGACGGCAGGCTAGAGACGCAGATGTTGACGGGCCTCTCGATGTTTGAGGCGCGGCGGTCCTGCTGCCTCGTCTTCTGGTCGAGCGTCGTCTCCCCGGGCTCGGCGCCTCCCTCGGCGCTCGACGCGCGCGTGGAGGGCGCCCGCCAGCTCTCGCCCCGGTGCCTCGACTACTGGGGCGTCATCCTGATGGCCGACGAAGCGGCGCGGTTCGAGATTTGGGGCGCCCACGTGGAGTTGCACTTGGCGATGGGGGGTCCCGCGGACCAGGCGTGGGCGCGCGTCGTCGGCGAGATCGCGTTCGGACGCGAGGGCCCGAGGATGGCCCACTGGTAGTGGGCGCGCGTCGCCGTCCTTTGCTGCCTGTCGCGCGGGCACTCTGCTAGGCGCCCAGCAGCGGGCGCCCTGGTCGACCGGCTGGAGGGCGCGCCGCTGGGCGCGTTTGCCCAGCGTTTCAGCTGCCCCGCCTGGTCCTCAGCAGCGCGGAGTTGGCCGCGGCGGTCATGGCGCCGCTCGGGAGAAGTCTCTGGAGACTTGTTATTTGTGGAGCGACAATGCCAATGGCTGCCGCGCACCCTGCTGGCGGGGGCGCAAGCGCGTCTGCCGCGTGAGCCAGGGGCCCCGCCGCGCGGTCCATCGCGAGTGAGGGGGGGCGCGGGCCCTGGGATGGGCAGGGCGCCCTGGGTCCGAGGCCCCGCGAGGCGCGCCGTGCTGGCGCGCCAGAAGCGCCCCCGCCCGCGTCGTCGTGGTCGATGGCCGACCTTTCTGGGGACGTGGCCATGGGCTTGCTTGCCCAGGCAGTGGAAGACCAGGTGCGCCGCCGCGTTCTGCGCGGCGCCACCGCAGCCCCAGCTGCAGACCTCAGGCTCGCAGAGAATTCCGCGTGGCGCGCGGGCCTGATGGGGCCGGGGGCACTCTGGCGGACGCGACTTATTTTCTGGTCGGCGATGGCGCCCATATCAGTGATTCTCGCAGCGGCGCCAAAACTTCGAGTTTCGCGAGGCCATGGATGCGCGCGGCCCAGCGCCCGCGCGCTGTGGTTCCAGCGAGGGCTTCCTGCAGCGCGTCCGCAGGGAGGGGGTCTCGGGTCGGTGCGCGCATCCGGCGCCCGCCTGGCTCGCGGAGCTGGCGCGCGCCGTGCGGGCGCAGATTTCGGGCCCCGGCCGCCCTCCCGGGTTGGCTGACTCAGGGGGCGCCGATGGAAATCGAGCGGGTCATCGGGCTGGGAGGGCTGTTCCCAGAGGCCGTCTCTGAGGCGTCGCTGGGCGTGGAGGACGTGCTCGGCCGCGCGGAGCTCGCGAGCCGCCCGTCCTTCCTCGACCTCCATGGCTGGGGCGGCCCGCCCGGTGTCGAGCAGGCGCGGCTGCCCGTGGGCCAGGGCTTCGGGGTCCTCTTCGCAGCCAGGCCGCGATCGAAGAGCACTTCGCGTCGCCCGCGTTCCCGGCGCCGCTCGGCAACGCCGCGAGGGCGAAGCTGGGCGGCAGGAAGAAGCGCCGCGTCATTTCTCCTCGCAGGCCCGCGTGGGAGAAGTCGTCCAGGCGCTCGCGGCGAGGGCGCTCTGCAGGCGCTGGTCGACCGCGTCCACGAGGGGCTCCGCGGCGAGACGGGCCGTCCGTCGCTTGGAGCTCCTCGATGCAGCCGCGCGCCAGTTGGCGGCGGAGCAGCGGCTAGCAGCTAGCGCAGCTCCGGAGGGCCTGGCGCAAGTGCTGAATCGTGGGTTCAGGGTGTTGCGTGCAGTTCTCATTGGGGCACCCTTCCTCCCGGCCGCCGGGTGGGCTGCGCGCTGCGGCTGGAAAGTTCGGCCTCGTGCCGCGCGCGATCGCCCTGGCTGCCCGCGGGGCCGCCTGCCAGACATGCTTCAGGGGTGCTGATGGCGTGCCTGACTGCGGAGGCGAGCGTGGGCGGGGATCTCCGTCGCACGGCCAGGGCGCCCCGCTCGTTGACGCCCGTCGCTGAAGGCATTCGTAACAACAGCACGTTGAGCAAGGGGCGCCATTGCCGAGTGCTCGGCGAGCGCGAGACATGGTACTCGTTGCTGTTTAGTTTCAGCTAGGGCGCTCGCTTGGCCAGCCGCCCGCGCGCCCCGCTGTATCGATTCCATAGTCGCTCTGGGCGAGGGCAGGGGGCTCTGTCACGCGGCCAGAGCGCCCCGCTCTTTGCGCGCCCTTCGCTGAATTTTCTTATAACAAAACAACAGCATCCGCGCAAGTACTAGGCGGGATATGTGCCGTGCGTTATACCGCGCCCGCAATTTCTTGTCCAGAGTGGTGGTTTTGTACCGTGCGATACGTCTGTTACTTCATCAAGCTGTGTTCCGTCAGTATCTTCGTTGGGTCGTGGCACCAAACATCAACTTCAAAGTCATATTGTTTGCGGCAAGCGCCGCCACCGTACCAGCGCGGCATCGTCACGTGCATCCGAAAATTTTGATTGAATTGTCGAAAGCTGTATGGATAATTGCCTTATGATGACACGACGTGGTGCAGCCTGATTGTTGCAGCATTGTGTTGCAGTGTAAGCTTTGTGAAGCTCGTGGAGAACTCCTTTGGCGCTTCTTTGTGGTCTCTTCGGGGCCTCCGCAGGCTCGCCTCGCATTTCGGAGCCGCCTGTAGCGCGATTGTTTTATCGAGTTCTCCTAGAAGAGTTTCGTGTGAACATTTTTGGGTAGTTCCGGTGAGATCGCGCAGCTCTCCCACGTGGGGCCCCGTATCAATTTTTCGTTTGCGAGCGCGGTTGCGTGTAGTACGAGTTTTTCTCGACGGTTCACGCTGATGGGCCGGGGTTGGCTCTTCGAGCCAGGCGGTCGGAGTGTTGTAGTGCTCGATGCGGACGTAAGCGCTCGTCGTTTCTTTTCGTGGGAACGTCGCTTGCGCTTCGTGCGTTGGCCGTCGTCCGGTGTGCCAGCATACCTTTGTGGGTTCGCCACCGATGTTTCGCGGTCAGAACGTCGCTTTCGCCCATGCAATGGTAACACTCTGTGTAGAGCGTTTCTCTCGCATCGGCGATGACCGCATCAATGCGTTTTTTCCAAACTTTTGGATTAACGCATCTCGTTCTTGGTTGATTGTTGACTCTCCTTGACCACGTCGCGCTTTCTAATTGAGCTTGTGCTTCTGCTTCGACTTTGATTACATTGTGAATGTCTTGTTGCTTGGGTTCGCGCTTCGCATCCGTAGTCAGCTGTTTGTTTTTCTTGCCATGGTGTTGTCGCCTTGGACCCATTTCGGCACACCCCTCACACGTTTCGTGGCTCCATAGGGAGCTCCACCGAAGGCCCCAGTGCCCGCGGCCGCATGCGTCCCCCACACCCATTTCGGCACACCCCTCACACGTTTCGTGGCTCCATAGGGAGCTCCACCGAAGGCCCCAGTGCCCGCCGCCCGCATGCGTCACCCCCACCCATTTCGGCACACCCCCCGCATTTCTCGCACGGCAGGGTCATCACCACGGTGGCGTGCCAGGGGCGCACCGTGCGCGAAGGCGACGGGGCGGGGGAACGGCGCTCCGGGGGCGGCCAGACCTCCGGGGCGCGAGCAGTCCGCGGCCAGACCATCTCTCGGTCCTGTGGACTCTCGCCCTGGGCCGTCGGCTGCCCGGCGCGCTGCTCCCTCGGTCGACGTCGCCCAGGCGTGATCCTGGATTGCGGCCGCCACGAGGTAGGGAACGGCAAGAAGGAGGACGACGACTGGTGGCTGGAGCTCTACGTGCTGCTCTCGCGCGCCACGCGCCACGAGGACCTCCTGCTCATGCGGGCGCCGCGCATCGAGTTCTTCCTGGCAGGGCCGCCGCAGGGCTTGCGGAAGCAGCTGGAGCAGTTTGCGGCGCGCACGAAGCGGTGCAGGAGGGAAGCGACGGCCCTCGCCAGGGAGCTCGGCTTCACCGAGTTCATCCGCGAGGCCTGACCTGAGGAGCGTCTCCCCCGAGCCGCGCCTTCTTTCGACTGCCCGACTAATTGTTTGGCCTCGCGCCGCGGACGACCCGCGCGCGTCGCTGGGACCTCTCGGGGCGACCAGCGCGCGTCGCGGGAACTCCGTGCTGCGGGGGGCCCGGCGCCTCGTTCGCCCGTCGTCGCTCTGCCCAGCGGTCAGAGACTGGCCCGCTATCAGCCAGCCAGTTAGCTAGTCAGCTCTCTCTGCTTCGCGCAGCGGACGACCCGCGCGCGTCGCTGGGACCCCGCCCGGGGCGACCAGCGCGCGTCGCGGGGACTCCGCGCTGCGCTGCGCCCGCAGCCTTGGATTTTGGAGTGCGCGGGCAAAGAGGAAGGAAAAGAAGAGCCGAAAGCGGGCGCGATCCTCGCAAGAGGCGTGCCGACATGGGCGTCGCGACGTGCGGACGCTGCCGTCGGGGTTCCCGCGGAAGCTGCCTGCGGCGGCCACGCCCAGTGTCACGTGTGTTCGGACAGGCATGCTCGACACTTACACTAGGCGGTTCCATGATCGCATTCATGCAAATATATTCACTCGCGCGCAGACCCATTCATACTCAGATTCCCTCGCGCTCTGACTCACCCGCGTTCTTTCTCTCGTAATCAGATCTATCGTATTCCTTTGCGTTGTGTACCCCGCCACATTTCGGCACACCCCTCATGCGGTTCGTGGCCCCATAGGGAGCGCCACCGAAGAAGATACTCCCAATTGCGATACTCACAACTGCATATGGTTGGGTCCTTCGCCAGGATAATTTTTCTTGCCATGGTGTTGTCGCCTTGGCGTTGGCCGCGTGCGCAAATACTCGTGGTTGCCAGGCCGTACTAATTGCGAGTCGAGTCAGGCACCAGTCTTTCTCGGCCTTGGCCGTTTGAGTACTTACTCATCTAGTTTTGGTCTTGGTTCAGAAACGACGCGGCAAAACCATACTTAGTTGGATGTTTACTGACTTGTGCTGTTCGTGTGGGTCCTTGTTGTGAGGGGGCGTCGGGCTGAGCATGGCATGGGATGCACCCCAGGCAGCGTGCATGCCCGAATTTGCCTTGCCCGCATCTGGGGAGAGGCGCGCCTGGCAGCCCGGTGAACGTGTCGCTGCCGTGGCCCATCGGCGAGTTGCAGATCACGCGCTTTTGCTGCTCGGGAACCGAGGCCAGCGACAATCAAATATGCACCGCGCTGTTTCGGGAGGCGTGAGAGATGCACATGTGCGTTGAGTTATTGAAGCTCCGAACCCACGGATTTCAACCGAGAGGAGGACAGGCATGCCGAAACACTTCCTCAACCATACGATGTTCTCCCTTCATGCTGGCGCCGCCGTCTACCCGTTATTCTTGGACGACTAGTCGCCATGAAGGAAAAAGGTCATGAGGGAAACGGGTCCCGGGACCGTCGACCCACTTTAGGGGGCAGAACGCTGGCTGGTCCTGAGGGAAGGTCCCAGGGTCCAGGACTCGTTTGCCACAAAACCCGCTTGCTCAATGCCAAACTAGCCGAGCAGGGCACGATCACCGAATGCGGGTCGCTGACTCATCGGGGGGAGAGGAGTGAGGTTGCAGCGGTGGAGGGAGTAGCAGCTCGTGGCAAAAGGGCAGGCTTTCGATTAGCAGAGCTCCCCGCACCCTGGGCGGGGGGGGGGGCGGTATCCGAGCCGACAGCCTGGCCAGGTTCACACTAGGAGGAGGAGGAGGAGGAGGAGGAGGAGGAGGAGGAGGAGGAGGAGGAGGAGGAGGAGGAGGAGGAGGAGGAGGAGGAGGAGGAGGCGGAGGTTGAGGAGCAGTTTTGTTGATGCTGAAATATTATGTTTCCCATTCGTTCAGCCTCCTGGTATACGGTGGTCTGCCAGGCCAGAGATGGCAGCTGCATTGGCCATTCTCGACCGTTATTTGCGCAGACTCGATTCTGTTCGAACGCAGTCAGGTCTGGTCGACAGGGGAAGCATCCTTTCCTCCCTCTCATTTCCTTTTCCTATCTTGCTCGTTCTCCCGCTACCCCAGGCCCTTCCACTTTCCTTCTCCCTCTTCCTCTCCCTCTCCTTCTCCCTCTCTTTCTCGGTGGCCGCTTCGGCCCTGGGGTTGGCCTCTTCGGTCCCAGGCGTTTATTTGCACATGTCGTACTTTACCCGATGTTGCACGCTGCTACTCAGTGCACGTTTGCTTTTGTTGTTGTTGTTGTTGTTGTTATTGTTGTTGTTGTTGTGGTTGTTGGTTGTTGGTTGTTCTTATTGCTGTTGTTGTTGTTGTTGTTGTTGTTGGTTGTTGGTTGTTGGTTGTTGGTTGTTGGTTGTTGGTTGTTGGTTGTTGGTTGTTGGTTGTTGGTTGTTGGTTGTTGGTTGTTGTTGTTGTTGTTGAACATTATTACTTCTAAAAAATAATTGTTGTTGGGACCCCTGGTGCACGACCCCCTCGCCGCGCCTAGGCCGCAGCCACATTTTCATCATTTTCGTGAGGAAGTCTCAGGCAAAACGATGTGTACCAGATCCGGTTGTGTTGTTACGATCGGTTTTCCCTTGCAAAAAATAAGCTAAAGTGGACATTTCTTGTTCTAACATAACCAAACTTCAAGAATCCCTTGCAAAAAATGAGGTAAAGTGGACATTCGCGCGCGCAAGACGAAATCCTTCCAAAACCTTAGTTTTCGTAGCGATTTTAACATAAAAACATCAAACAACCAATAGTTTTTCAAAAACAAATGGTCAAAATTTCATCCCGCGCGCTCTTGCGGATTCGTAGGAAACCCAACACTTTTTAATCATTTCTGTTAATGTTGTAGATTGTATTTGCTGGGGTCAGGGACCCCCGTGTGCAGGAGTCAGCATGTTAGGGCAGAGAGGGAGCAAGCACTGCAGGTCCTTTGGCTTCGAGGGTTGAGAGGAAAAGCCTCGATACTGCTACATGGTAGCGGAGCTCGGTTCCTGCGCCCACGGGAGCTGAGCTCGCTCGCCGCGCCCAGGCCTCCTGCCCGTGCTGGCGGAGATGGCGGCGATCGATGTCGTCGACGTTCGGACCGACATGAGGCTTCAGAGGTTCGACGGTACGGACGAGAGATGGGCAGACTGGAGCCTCAGGTTCGAGGCCTACACCGCGCTGCTTGGCATGGAGGACCTCATGACGGAGGCGGCCAACAGGCGCGACCCACTGGCAACGGACCAGCTGGGGGACCAGGCGAGAGCGGTCAGCCATAGGCTCTGGCATCTGCTGATCACGTGGTGCGACGGCAAGTCGCTGGGTGTGGTCAAGCTCTCGAGGAAGAATGGCCTGGAGGCGTGGCGGCAGCTCAAGATCGAGTATGAGAGCAAGTCGGGCAACAGGTGGACGGCCATGCTGCGCTTCATCCTGAACCCTCAGGACAAGTGGGCGAAGGATCGGGAGTCGGGCATCGACTTCTTTCAGTCTCTCACGGCGTGGGAGGCCATCGTCGCAGAGTACGTGGACCAGAGCGGCGAGGCGGTCTCGGACAACGTTCGGGTCAGCGTGCTGCTAGAGCACGCGCCAGAGCCGTACCGCGAGGTCCTTCGGCAGGCGCCGGAGGAGGTGAAGCTCACGTTCGCAGCGGCACGGAGTCACATCAGGGGCTACTACAATCAAGGGCGGACGTTCACCCACGTCCCAGACACTGGCGGGGTCGTGCCGATGCAGGTGGATGCAGTTCGAGTTGGACCGCATGGCGGCAAGTCGCACGGGAAGTCGGGCAAGACAGGCAAGATGGACAAGTCAGTCAAGGCTGGCAAGAATGTGAAGGGCTGCAAGGACTCGAAGACGAAGTCCAAGAACCGCGACGGCAAGCAGGGCCATGGCAAGGGCCAGTCCGACTACTTCGACGGCGAGTGTGGCTACTGCGGCAAGTGGGGCCACAAGCGGGCCGACTGCAGGAAGAAGAGGGCAGATGAGGCCAAGAAGGAGACTGGCAACACGCGCGCGGTTCAGGGAGATGGATCGGCCTCGAGCTCGGGACAGCAGCAGTCCGAGGGCGGGGTCCGCGCCGCGTCGGGCTACTACGACGGCGTTCCCGACGGCTGGGTGTTTGCGGTCTCAGCGGCGACGAGCGGCCAGGTGGCGAAGGTTGGAGGCTCCATCCTGATCGACAGCGGCAGCGACGACCACCTGTGCAGGCACAAGTTCGTCCCAGAGGCCCCAGTCAACAGTGCGACGGATGCCCCCAGGCTTTTCGACGTGCAGCAGCGACCGCTGCCCACAGCGGGCCTACGGGGTGTTGAGATGACGATGCAGGAGGGCATCAAGGCGACGGCGAACTTCCTCGTTGCCGATGTGAATGACGACCTGCTGAGCATGGGCAAGCTGCTCAGGCAGGGATTCAGGTTCAACCTCAGTATGGAGGACGGGCTCTACATGACGAAGGGTCACCGCAGCGTGCAGCTCGAGTTGGAGCGGAACAGCCTTAGGCTCCCGATCGTGTCCGCGAGCCCTGCGCCAGCGGCCCACCACTGCTGCGGCGCGGCGGAGGCCAGCAGCAGGCAGCGACGGCACCAGTGCTCACGGCGGAGAGCTCGGTCGGCGCGATGAGGACCAGGCTGAGGGAGCTGTTCATGCCGATCTACGGCGCGAAGTTGGAGCTGTGGGAGCGGCTCATTGTGGCAGAGGCGGCTGCCGGGCGCTCGGAGGCGGAGAGGCTGCGCAAGCTGGCGGTGAAGGAGCAGCTCGGGATTCAGCGCGATCCAGTCGAGCCGAAGCAGCTTCCAGTTCCGAAGGCCCCGAGCGCGGAGGAGGAGAGACAGCATCGCCTCACGCACCTCCCTGCTGCTCCGTGGTGCGAGGAGTGTGTCAGGGCCAAAGCTCCTGATGCACCTCACTCGCTGGTCAGGCTCGAGGACTCAGAGCAGAAGCACCCACTCATCAGCTACGACTTCGGCTTCTGCAAGACAGCCGACGAGGAAGGGGACCTGACCAAGGTAGAGGACGCCTACGCGACGATGCTGGTGGCGTTCAGCTCTGACACTGGAGTGGTGAAGGTTATTCCGTGTGCGTCAAAGGCAGCTTCACCATACGCCATTGCAGGCATCAAGTCCTTCGTGCAGAGGCTCGAGACGGGCAAGTGCAGGCTCAGGACGGACACGGAGCAGGCGACGAAGGCCATCATGGACGGCGTGGTCAGCGAGCTCGCGGGCAAGGTCACGGCAGAGCTGACCCCCAAGCACAGCGGCCAGTCGAACCCAGCGGAGGCAGCGGTGAAGATAGTCGAGGGCCAGACGAGGGTTCTTAGGCTGGACCTCGAGAAGCGCTACGACACGAAGGTGACGGCGGCCATGCCACTCTGGGCGTGGATGATGCGTCACGCTGGGTGGCTTCACGAGAGGTTCTCGAGGAGAGCTGGAGGTCAGAGCCCGCACGAGATCGCGACAGCACGACGTACAAGGGCGACAAATAAAAAAATAAAAAAAAACAAAAAAAAAAAAATACAAAAAAGAAAACACAACTAAATATACAAAAAAAAAAAAAAAAAAAAAAAAAAAAAATAAAAATAAATAAAAAAACAAATAAAACACATCTGCAACTTCGGCGAGACGGTGCTGTATCGGATTGCGCGTCCTGCGCATCGAGGTCTCACTGGAGGTCGGCGTCTGCATCGAGGCGAGGCTCAGTGGGGCAAAGGGATCTGGGTCGGCAGGTCGGACGAGTCGCAGGAGCACCTGGCGATGACGCCTCGGGGGCTTGACCGCGCACGGACGGTGCGACGGCTCCCTGAGGGAAGGCAGGCTGACAAGGAGCTCCTCATGACGGTGACGGGGCTGCCTTTGGCTGCGAGGACGGCCCCCGAGAGGTCGAAACGCAGGCGGGCGCCTCAGCAGATCGCGACGGAGCTACCGAGGGCAGAAGGACCTCTTCAGCCTGACGCTCCCCAGCCGCAGCAGGCAGGACAGCCAGAGGGCGGAGCAGCGCCTGCTCAGCCTCAGGCACCGCAGCAACCACCCCCGCCGGCAGCGGCAGCGGCTCAGCAGCCGCAGCCCCCAGCACCAGAGCCGCCGGCGCCCAGGGATGTGGCGGTGGGGGCGGCGCCCTCGCAGGCAGCGAGACGTGGGGTCTCGCCAGCAGCAGAGGTCTCCGAAGGCAAGCGAGCACGAGTTGCAGCGGTTCACGCGCTGGAGGTTGGCAACGTGGATGACTCGCCTGACGCGTTCTGGGAGGAGGTCTCGGATGAGGTGGAGGACCCGACGGATGGCATGTTTGACGTGGACATGCAGGATGAGCTGGACAAGAAGCTCACCATGGAGCACCTGCAGAGCCTCCTGGACCATGGAGTCGGCGAGGACATCGCCAAGTCGAAGGCGAATGGGATGAAGCACATCACCACGCGCTGGGAGAGGCAATGGAGATGGAAGCCAGCGTTGCAGGAGTGGCAGCGCAAGGTGCGGTTCGTCTGCCGCGAGTTCCGCTGGCAGGAGTGGCGTGACGACCTGTTCACACCTGGATCGGCCCCGATCTCCAACAGGTTGGTCGACTTTGTGGCTCTCAAGCGCGGGTTCGAGGTGATGACGCTCGACGCGACGGATGCCTTCTACCAGGCCCCAGAGTACGAGGACGTGGTGGTTGACCCCCCGCAGGAGTACTTGGACATGCTCAGGGCGGAAGGCAAGGACACGGAGATCTACTGGAAGTTGAAGAAGCAATTACCTGGGAGACGGACGGCAGCGCCAGGCTGGGTGGAGCACATGGCGGGCATCCTCACAGACGAGATGCAGATGACCAGATGCGAGGTGGCGCCGCAGTTCTTCTACAACCCTGAGACGGAGGTGGTGGTTGAGCTGCGCATGGACGACTTGCACATGGCTGGATCCAAGGAGGCGCTGGAGGGCTTCCGCGACGAGCTGAAGCAGCATGTGACCTTCAGCGGCGGGGAAATCCACGAGTACGGCACCACCTACGAGCACCTGAAGAGGCTGAGGACGAGGTACGAGCACGGCACAGAGCTGCAGGCCAACCCGAAGTACCTCGACTACGTGGTGGGGACCCTCAACCTCGGCGGGTCCAACACGGCTCCCACTCCTGGAGTGCCAGCACACAAGGCGCTCATGGGGAGCACTCCTACTCTCTCTCAGCAGCAGGCTGGCGTCTACCGCTCATGCGTGGGGGCGCTGATGTACTACGTCCAGGACAGGGCGGACTGCCAGTGCGAGGTCAGCTTGCTGGGCAGGATGCTATCAGGCCCCACCGTCGGCGCCTTCACTGCGCTCAAGAGGCTCGTGAGATACCTGCTTGGGACGAGGAATGCGGTGAACTGGCTACCGAGACCGACGGAGGGCACGAACGTGGAGCTAGTGGGCTTTGGTGACAGCGACTGGGCAGGCGACTTGCAGACGAGGAGGTCCCAGTCGAGCGGCAAGATCGAGATCGATGGTGTTCCCATGCACTCGTTCAGCAGGCGCCAGAGCATCGTGGCCACTAGCTCAGGAGTTGCTGAGTACTATGCGGCGACGGCGGTCGCCGAGGATTTGCTCTACTTCAAGTCACTTCTTGAGTTCATGGGCTTCACGGTGGCAGCCACCCTGCTGACGGATTCGTCAGCTGCGCGAGGCATTGCCCGACGTGAAGGAGTTGGTAAGGTGCGGAGTCTTGAGGCTCGAGTTCTTTGGCTTCAGCAGGCGATCAAGAGGAAGCTGATGGACCTCGGGACTGTCGGCACCGACGACAACAAAGCGGACCTGGGCACGAAGATCCTTGGACACGATCGCTTCGTCAAGCTCAGGACGCTCAACGGCATCTACACGGACATGGGCCAGGTCGCGGAGAGTGACCATCAGTCGGAGGAGGTGGACTTCGACGTGGGGGCGGCAGCACGGGTCAGGAGCTCGAGAACTTCTACGAGCTCACTCGGTGCTAGTCGCTCGGCGGCCCTGGCTATGATCACAGCGGCGGCGACGCTCCTGCAGGGCTGCGAGGGCCAGGTCGCCGACCAGAGCAACTACTACTACGACACGGAGGTCTGCTCCAGGGATGGCATGGCCACGAGCGACTGGACAGGTTTCCTGATGATGGTGGCTGTCTGGACACTGATCGTGGCGGCCATCAGCGGCTACGCGGGGTTCCGCTACGCCAGCATGCGGGACTCGGACTGGCTCCTGGTCTCGCCCGAGCCCAATGAGATGACAGAGGAGACCACCCACACAGACAAGATGGAGGATCCGCTTCCAGGCGTGCCAGCCTCACTGGTTATGATGCGACCGAGTCAGCATACCAGGAACGTGAGCACGCAGTCCCAGATGACCTACAAGTGGAAGTGGGCGGTCCCTCGATTCCAACCAGTCCAGGACCACGCGCACGGTGCCTTCCTTGAAGTGCGTGTGGACAAGGCCAAGGGACTTCTTTTGAACTGACAGTGAATGAGGCTCAGTCGATAGGACCTTGAGCGGCTGCGCCTTGCCTTGAGCCGTTCTGTTTTCTCTTCTTTTCTCCCCCTGCCATCATGCTTAATATCAGAGTTTCGAGCTATTTCTTTCCCCTGGAAGTTGAGTTGATGCTCTGTCTGCATCCAGACCTCCTGCACAGCGCAAGTTTGGGGTTCCGCTGGACTCCCTGCAAGCAAATTGGAGCTAGAGCTTTACCATTGTTCGTTTCTATTAGCACTGCGGCCGACGCCGCAGCAGACGTCTCTCCCTTTACCGGAGAGGAACGTCTCCATGAGCTTGTACTCCAGTATCAGTCTGGGATGTCAGTTCGAAAGCTTGACTCAGAAGGGATAGCCAAAGAGCTTTCTCAAGGGTGTGTGTCGTTATAGGAGTCAGTAGGGCGTGATTTGTCAGCTGTAGATGGTAATTTGTCACGGGCTCTCGCCCGGATATCCCACGCGGGCGAGGATGTCAGCCTGTCACCTACGCGCCCCCTGACGACCCGGACGCAAGCACTGCAGGTCCTTTGGCTTCGAGGGTTGAGAGGAAAAGCCTCGATATTGCTACAGTTTCTCCCATGAAGACAAGCTCCGATGGGCCCTGCTTCGGGATACTACTGCGAGGTTGCATTGGCAAGTTTGGAGAGTTTTCGCTTCCGGCTGCGTGTCTACTGATTCTGGGGACCCATCTGAAGGGATTGGTTGTTTCCAGAAAGCATTTGGATGTATTCAATGCGCTTTGAGATTCCGGCAACCAACTCCCTGGTCGCGTTCAGAGATGTTTCTTCAGGAGCAGCGGTCTCGGGCATGTAGCTCTGTGTAGCGTCTACCTCAAGGATTCCGCGGGGCTCGCGTGCATTTGCCTCAAGATCCTGAAGGCTATAGTCGCTGACATTTACCGCCGTGGGGTCCCCATCGTCATCGGTGGTGACTTTGATATTAGGCCGCGTGTAATGGCAGCTTGGGATCCTTTCTGCAAGCTCCGAGCCCTTGTCAGGGCCCCGCTTCATGGCGCCAGCATCGCAGAGAGAATTTCGTTCGGAAAATAATAGGAGGGGCCCGGAGTGTCTGGGATAATTTCGCTCCGGTTTTCGAAGTGAATGTCATGCGGTTTTTTTCGGCCAGGAGTGAAGACTAAAAAATCCACGTGGCATTTCATGCCGTTTTTCGCCTGCCGTTTCGGGGTTGTGTAATGGCAGAAATCCACGCGTAAATCCGCTACAGCACGTCTGCAAGGTCGGTGCGATGCATATGTGTCTGGTGAGGAGGCCTTGACTATATATTATTTTGTTTTTGGCAGTGTTGTGGGCCAAGTCGCGGGCGTTGTGGAAGCTGACCTTCGTGGCGCGTGCAGTCCGCGCAGGCCTGTGTCTATCGCTGTCCGTCGTGCACGTGGTGAAGACTATGTGCTGGCGTCGAAGCAGTGCCAGTCTGTCCCGTCTTATGTAGCTGTAGATCCAGCCCCGCCTCCTCCAGATTTTTCTGATCTTGAGGCTCAGCTCAGAGGTTTCATTGACGCCCATGTTGGGCAAGGTGGGGCGGCCTGCGCGTTATCTGGGGGCCAGCGGGAAGAAGGGGTCTCCATTCTCGACGGTGTCTGTGGGCCCTGGGGGTGGAGGGCCTGGGGGGAAGTCATAGGGGCCACCCGAGTTCCAGCTGGTGAGGGTCTTCTTGTAGTCTCCCCAGGGAGTTCGCCAAGACCGCGGCGCGGGGCCTCTCGGCCACTCGGGCGCGCGAGCATGCTATCCCAGGGCGCGCAGTTCTATGGGTGTCTACGCGAGCCAAAGAACTCAATCAGGTGATTGGGTTCGATTTTCCTCCGAGAGGCGGAGCATTTCGTCGGCGTTGGCGTGCTAGTTCAGACTGTTGGCGCTCAGTCTTAGGTTCTCCAGCTTGCAGTCATCTTGCGAAGGACTTTGAGGGGGGTCGCGCTGTGCTTTTGGATGGTCCTATTCGGTTTGTGGATGAGTGGCAGCCCGTAGGATGCCTGGAGGAGAGGGAGGTTTCTAAGCAGGCCTGAGAGCAGTGGTGTTCGGATTCTGCCAAGAATCATTGCAGGCAGGCTTGTGCTGTCTTGAAGTCAGGCGCCCCCGTGGCGGGGGTCGCCGAATTTGACCGCGCCTTGTCGGCTGCCCTGCCCCGCGGGATGGCCGCTGAGCGAGCGCTCTAGCGAGGCGCGTGGCAGGCTCATGGGCAACCTTTTTCGGCCCCTGAGCTCGTCTTGTCCTGTCGGGCGCCGGCCCCATCCACCCGTGGATCCCGAACGTATTCGGAATATCAGCTCCAGGTCTAATGCCGACGCTTGTGTCCCATGTGTCTTCCATCTTCGGCATTTCTCTATGATGTCGAATGCTGGCCGATCTATTGTACCCCTCATGCGTCGTGTCATGGGCGCCGCTGGCCAGACGCCCGGCGATTTGCAGCAGCTGACCGTTTTCCCTATGAGGCAGCCGGGTAAGGCTAGGAGGCCCATCGGTCACTGCAATGGGCTCGCGAAGCCCCGCGGCAAGACCAACGGGGGCACATGTCGTTCCTGGGGCAGTTCTGTTGGTCTGGGGCCCGAGTTCTCCAAGGGGCAGGGCCGCAGTTCTCTGGGTGCGGTCTGGGGGCGAAATGTCTCAGCTGAGATGCGTTCTGGAATGGGAATCCACTTCGCCGCGTTGCTTTGAGATTTGCCAGAATTCAAGGAGCGCGTCCAGCGCCGGTGGTTGGTTTCCCAGGCGACGCTGGCCCAGTTGCTCAGTTCTCCTTATATTTCCTGGTGTATATTCTTCCTACCTGCGCCTGGAGAAGGCACCTGTTCCTCGACGGGGCCCGCTCGGAGCTCCTCTGGCCCGCCCGAAGAGTCGCGGCGGGGGGCGCGTCGGCCACCTGCGAGGCCAATGCATTCATGCTTCCCTCGGTTCAGGCAGACAGCTCTTTTTCTGGCACTGCGCTGAGTCTGCGTGTGGATGACCTGTCACTCCACTCGGGGAACGACTCGATGCAGGATTGCGCGCGGCAGTTCAATGGTTTGGCTGTCTTCGTGGCCAGGCGCATTTCTAGCGCGCTGAAGGTTCCGCGTGTCGTTAAGGAAATGCGTTCGGTTGCCATTGGTCTTCTTGTGCTTGGACAGGTGAAGGAGCGGCTCCAGTTTCCTGCGGGGGCGCCAGAGCGGGGTGCATCGACCCTCGGTATTGCGTGCGTGGCTGGTCGCCATCAGCTCGTCCCCTTCGTTCGGTAGTATCGTGAGAAACGCGTGGGGGCTTTCGAGATTCGGCTTGTGAAATTGGGCTCTTTGAAGGTCGCCAGGAAGTTCAAGGCTCGGTTATTCAGAAGTTGGGCCCGGTCCACGGTATTATTTGGGCTGGAGGTCAAGGAACTATTCCCAAACGGGTCCTTGCTTGTTCGTCGTGCGGCCGCCCGTGTTGGAGGTTTAAGAGACGGAGGGTGTAGCGTGGACTTCACGTGGGGCCTCTCGGCAGGCAGTCATGGAGCTCGGGGCCCCTTTCGGCTTGCAGCTGGCCTCCATCGAGAGGTGTGCTTGGGAATGGTGGCGCCCCTCGGAACCTGGGCCTCGCGCTGGGCCCCGTCATCAGGATGCTTTATCCCCTGGAATGCTGAATGGGGCTTTCCGAGCCGCCGAAGTGCAATTTCCGGCTTCCCATGGGCGCCCTTGGCTGTATGGGGCCAGGGTCCCGATTAGTGCCATGCTTTGGTGGATGGAGAGGGCTGGGTGGACTTGGGAGGGGCCCGCCGCGTTCGACAACCTTTGTGGGCGGCGCTGGGTGCTCGCGGAAGCGCCCCCCCCAGCAAGTTGCATTTTTTTTCGTCGCTGGCCTTCGGCGACTTCACGTTGCCAGTTTTGTCAAAGCAGGCTGTTCTCCGGAATCCAGATTCAGCGTGAGGGGGCCGTGGCTACTTGCCGTGAGAAGAGTAGCAGAAGCCTTCCCACCTCAGCTCGAACATATTTATCGCCAAACCGTCCGTGGGTCCCCACTGGGGGGACTTTTTCCGCGGGGGGTGCAGAGTCGATTGCGAGTGCCCGCGATGTGGGGCCCCCTCTGAAAATGTGTGGCGCAGAGCTTGGCTCTGCCAGCGTGATGAGGTCCCAGCTAAGCGTGATGGGCATTTCGGACCCAATGCGCTCCAGCAGATCCGGACTGCTCGGCCTGGCTCTCTTGTTTTCTCTCGTTGGTGGGTCGAAGCTCTGGGGCTCGCGACCCCTGGCGCCGACTGGGACCTGCG